>OY720151.1:1543119-2143119 GCA_963082725.1 Pedicia rivosa | reverse complement strand
TTTCTTAAACGTAAATTTTTGTAAAAGAAACAAATTCTTTAATGAAATATTTAATTTGCCAAAAGATTAAATTTGTTTATTTCAGAAGAAACCTTGTTGGTACAGAATATTGTGACAAAAAAAAAATTGCCTTCAATCTTTTTAAAAATATATAACTGATGTGATTGTGTTTTTTTGTGTAATATTTTGAATGCAGCCTTCAGATGTGGTACTATACACTGAAGACCTTCAATACCGGATAAATATATATGAACATTATGGAATTTCTGAATAATTTGTATATATTCTTTAGAAATTAACCGGATGAATATTTGGTCCATTTCACAGATACGAAATAATTCATGGATAAACTAACTGAAGTTTTAAATAAAATTCTTATCTTTTAAACTTCCTTTGAACTTGATAAAATTTCTTCGATCCACTTAACCGTTCAACCTCTGCAAATGATGCATACTATTTTCTGTAAATGTTAATATCATCACATTGATGAAGATTATGACGTAATGAAAGAATTAAATTCAATTCAAATTATAATAAAAATATATTTCACAAAATCAGTAAAAAGTTCCATTCAAACTCTGCAGAATCCTAAGAGAAAAACAAAACGTAGGTAAATAAACATAATTAAATTATAAACTAAAGGGGTTCTACCGTATATTTATTAACCACAGGCCACAGCATCTTAGTCACAAATCTATAAAATATTTTATTATTTCAAAATGATATGATCTGATCAATTAAAAATACAAACAACAAAATTTGTCATTTTTTTCGGAAGTCATTATTAAAAGTTTATTAAAGCAAAAAGTGACGAGAAAAAAAAAGATAAATTTTCATTTAAAACAAAAAAAAAATTCGATACCTGAATATTCTTGTTAACACTAATAACAATAACAACAACTTTATTCTTTCTTAAAATGAGATAAAAAGAAAAAGAACAAGAATGAGAAGTTATCGATTTAGTTTAATTGCGACACGACATCATAATATAATATCAAGGGCACGTGGTCGTTAGCATAAGAAGAGATTCGGTTGACAAGAATTTTTCTACAAATTTCATATGACTCATTAAAAAAACGGCAATTGAGAGGAATCTTTTAATTTTATAAAACAACTTCTTACATCTTTCTTTATTTATTTATTCTATTTTTTTTTTTTTTGTTTTTGTTTTTGATATTTTTTTTTTGTTTTGTTGGATTTGCATTAATTTAAATTGCTTTGATTTAATTTGATGCTAAAATATTTGAATAATAATAATTGTCATATTAGATACATTTTGTATTATTTTTTATGTACACTTAATAAGTGTACACTACACTAAACTTATATTATGACAACACAAATTTTGTAATTATTTTCTGTTCTTTCTAATTTTTGTTGTTGTAAAGAAATGTAATTCCCCAAACGTACGAGTAAAATTATTATCAACGATTCAAGCGTAGAAAACATAAAAGAAAAAATATGCAAGAAAAGTAAAAATGTAAAAAATGTAATTTCTTATAAGAAAAGAAATAAAAGGAATAATTATTTGATTTCAATAAAAGAATCGTATAATTAACAATAACATTAAAACAGTTACCGTGCATATATACCTACACACACATGTACAAATAAACATAAAATGTACCTACACATTTGGTTGTTGTTGTGCTTATTTTTTTTTTTGGTTTTTGGTTGTTTCAAACATCAAACAAGATTATCTCAAAGAGTCAAGTGCAAAAGTGAAAGAACTCCAATACCATGAATAATTAAATATTTTTAATCAATTCGAAGAGAATTGTATTTTTGCTTTATGAAAAAAAGATGACATAAATCATTTTTTTATTATTTTATTTTTGCTTTTATTTTTCTCATTGAAAATATAATTTTGATTTATTTTCTTTTTGCTTTTGTTGTTGTTGTCGTTGTTGTTGTTACTTATTTTTATTATAATTAATTGAAATTTGTGTATAAGTTGTTTTTCCATAATAAGAGAAGAAGTACCGACAATAAGGGGATCTTTATGCAGTCAAACTTATCTCAATAATCAATCGAATTTTTAAAGAAATTTGATCGTATATGGTAGGTGTGGCACAATAAGACAAAACAAATTTTTAAAGAAAAATTATCATATTCAATTAAATTGTATAGTTGAGAGATGTATTAGATACAGGTTTCACTCTACTGTATAATATAATTGCATATTGAAAAGGTAAAAGAAAAAAGTTAATTCCGAGAAATTTAACAGAGAAGTATAAAAAGTGTAGATAAGAAAGAAAGTTGAATAAAATTCTCCCATTAACTATAAAGTGTTAAAGCTTTAATAAATACTTAAAAGTTTATACAAATTATGGTAAGCTGTGTACTTTTATACATAAATACTTTATAATTGTATTCACATTGGTGTAGTTTTATACATACTGTTAAAGATATAATAAAGTTAACATTTATATATAAATGGGGATAATAAATTTATCATGTGTGTGATAAGAACAAAATTAATATTTAAATTATTAAGCATAATAGTTCATATTAACAGCTTTAAATATATTCAGATTCAGTTTATGTCTTGTATTATATAGAGTAGACAATATAATTAGTGTTCCTGGTATTATTTTGATTATTCCAAACGAAATTAAACTTAAAGAAATTCTTACTCTCTTCAGTATTAAATCCCATTATATTGTTCTCTTGTTATTAGTAAACTACTTTTAATTGTTATCAAACTTGGCCGTTTAATTAAATCCATATAATATTGGTATGAAATTTGTGATAATTCAGATCGATATAATTCAAAAGCTTTTAAAAGAAGCTTTTAAGTTTATTAAAGATAGAACAACACCTGAATGTTCGTTAAATAATTACTTCTCACGTTGAATCGTCGCCGCATTTTTGCTTCACAGCATAGTGAAAATTTTACAACATTTTGGCGTAATTTTTTTTTTGTTCATGAAAAATGAAATTGAAAATAATTAGATATGTTTAATCATGTAACAAAGTGAAATTTTGTCAAAATAAAAGTTACAATTTATTATGTCATATTTGATGACGCTATTTTTGTAAATCATTGTAAATCATTGTAAATCATTGTAAATTTAATTAATTAATTAAAGTCAGGGATTTTTTAATTTTAAATTATAAATTCAAGAATCCATTGTGATTGTTATTCGTGCTTTTTATGAATAGCAATTGAAAGCTTTAATAATAAATAAGAAACATTAAATATTTTACAAGTTAGATTCAACGTAAATTATAATAATTCATGAATGGATCCTAAAATTTTTGTCATCATTTCAATAGTTCGCACTTAAAAGTAAATAAAATAATGGAAAAGTTCCACCCATTATTTTAATTGTTTCTAAGAATATTTAATGGAAAGTCAAATAACTGATATAACATCAAAAACAGCTGTGCAATTTTTGATCATCAATTTCATCGATGAAAGTTTTAAATTAATTATTCTGATTTTTTTATGTTTGGGCAACGAAAAAAAAAAAGTTTAACTCCTTCCATTTATTTTTTAAATATTTGAACTAACCAAAATTCATTTATAATTTCTTTCAAATATTTTCTCTATATCTTGCCGTTAATTTTGAACAGTTTATATTTGACTTTAGTTTAGTGAAGAAGGTATTTGTTTTTTAATTATAAAAACTATAAATAATAACAAACAAATAATCTTTTAGTTAATTTTATTTTGGTAATTTCATTATTAAAGGATTTTCTATAACTTAATTAATTCATTAATAAATTGTGTGCTTTGTGGGTGTGTGAGTGAAACTTTGGTGATTTATCTTATTTTATAAAAATTTCATTAATAGAAATTTAAAAATATCTCTTTCGGACAAAATTAGAAAGAAAACTCTTTTTTTTATTATGATTGACCTTACTGAGTAGAGTATTTTTTTTTTTAAAAAAAATTTTAACAGAAAATTTCTATAAATTTTGTTTCTACAAAACAAATAAATTAAATTATAAATTCGCATGCGAACACATTTCTTTTAAAGTTTCCGTTTAAACATTGACGATTAAAATTTTGAATTATGAAAAACTAAAAATACGTTGAACTTTTGATTCATTAAAAATAATCTATTTAACATCCCATCTGATTTCTATTTCTATCATAATAAAACTATTTGGCAATTGTTTTAAAAGAAATATAATCTAAATAACCTAGGAAATCTTTTAATTTTCCTGATTTTGTTGTTGTTGTTTATTTATTTCTTTGTTGTTGTTTATTGTTGTTGTTATTGTTTATGTGTTTATATATATGAACACGGTTATAAAACGATTTCTTATTACAGAGTTTTCTGTGTTTTTTTACAGATTAGCATAGCAAACCTATCCATTTTTTGTTTATTATTGAAAGAAATCGAAAGTTTTTGATTTAGGAACATAATAAAATTATTCAATGAACGCTTTCTCTAAAATTTGGTGTTTTTTTTTTTCGGCATTGATTAATAAAAATTCAAAACTGAAAGTCATCATAGGGAGGATAATTTGATGTTATTTTTTTCATTCATGCGTAATCAAAAGAATTCCATTATGAAATTATTTATTTTGTATTTGTGTTTTTTTTTTTTTTGGTGAACACATTATGCACTAAATTTCTTATTGAATCATTCTTATTTGTGGTCTTTTCTCTATAAATTTTAAGAGATTATTAAGAAATTATAATTTATTCTATTTACGTACGAAAAACAACAACAAAAATTGTTGTAAATATCTGATAAGTTTCATACAAAATCATACCACAAACACGGCCAAAAGAGTTCCATATAATTCAGACAATGAAGTTGTAATGTCTTCTATTAATGTTCTATTGATGTGTTTGTTTGAACAACAGAGTTAGTTACACTATAAGAGTCACTTTGACTAAATTTACCATTAACAATTGATAACACCTTTACGTTTCAGCCACATAGATTTAGAAAATATATGTTTTAAGCATTATTTATTATGTTATTAATTTTAATAATAATTATGAATTGGATTTAATAAATAAAAATCTTTTAAAATTTATAGGCCAATCAGACATGACATTTAATAATAATATTGAACAATATAAATTTCCTTATGAGATAAAACATGTTGATCCGGAGACAAATGAAGAATTATTAAAAAATTACACAGGTATATAAAATAAATTCTAATTTTGTAGGTAAACGAAAATTATTAATTTTTGCATTAAAAATATTTTAAGGTGAGAAAACAGGATTTGTACAAGTTGGACCAAATAAATGGACATTTCCCAGTCCTTATGAAAAAATGGCAAATCAATTTTATAATTTTCAAGCACGTCCTGATGATATTTGGGTAGTCACTTTTCCAAGATCAGGGACAACATGGACACAAGAACTTGTTTGGATGATTGCAAATGATTTAAATTATGATGCAGCACAAAAGGAAACATTAACAAAGCGATTTCCTTTTCTAGAGTAAGTTAAACATTTTTAGTTTGAATTTGAATTTTAACCACAATTATTGTAATTATTTCCTTAATTTGGGAAAAATCTTGATAAGCAGATGTAAATTTAATTGCCGTTAATATTTTTCTCAGATTCAGCATATTTATACATGATGAAACAAAAAAGGAATTTCTACGTGACAATAGTGACGATATTGAAAAACAAAAATTTATTGAATCAATGGCACAACCTGGATATGAATATTTATCCGAAATGAAATCACCACGTTTTATTAAAACACATTTTCCAATCTCATTACTACCGCCAAGTGTTATGAACAGTGGATGTAAAGTTATTTATGTTGCCCGAAATCCATTAGATGTTTCTGTTTCATTTTATCATCAAAATCGTTTATTATTAACGCAAGGCTTAATTTCTGATTTTACCACCGACTTTAATTTCTTTAAAAGAGGATTAAGTAAATTCTGAGTTTTATTTCGTATTTAAAATTTTGCAATTAATTTCTTTAAATAATTTTCAGAGCCTTATTGTCCTTATTGGACTCATATAAATGAAGGATGGGACATAAGAAATTCAAAAAATGTGCTTTTTATGTTTTATGAGGATATGAATAAAAATCTAAAAGAAACCATACAAAAAGTTTGTAACTTTTTAGATAAACCAATAAAAGATGAACAGGAAATTGAAAAACTTGTAAATCATTTAAATATAAAGAATTTTAGAAATAATACTTCAGTAAATTGTTGTGAACTAAAAGAAGTAGGTATTATGAGAAGTGGTGAAGAAGATTTTGTTAGACGTGGAAAAACAGGTGGATGGATTAATGAATTTACACCTGAACTAAAAAAAGAAGCAAATGAATGGATTCAACAGAATCTTAAACAAACAAATTTAAAGTTTCCTTAACAGACTATTTAAGGATACAAGGTAAATATGAAATTTTTAAAAAATTGTTAATAAAATGAGTACCTTATAAAAATAAGTTTATTGGAAAATTGTGAAAAATTATAGAATTAAATAAATATTTTTTTAAAAGTTATTTTCTTCAGATTGGTGTTCAAACCGAACGTTTGATGTATTAGGTTTAAAAAGAATTGAAATAAAATTATTATTTTTTAATAAAATTTGTCCAATATTTATTGAGAATTCTACAACATTTTTGAATAGCGCATTTTTAAAATTGGTGATTTCTTATAAAATTAAAATTTATTGAAAAATCTGAAAGGATTTTTCCCAACATCTAGCATAAAATTTCATCATATTTGTGCATTTCTCATATTAAAAAAAATATATTGAAATTTCTATAAAGGGGTACAACATTTTACTACCCATAATAATCCTTTTAATAATAACAAAAAAAATACTGATTACTCAGATATCATATAAAACATTTATACCTCCGAAAAGAATTATTTCAATTATTATAATCTAAAAATGTAGAATTTTTGATGTAAAAATTTGTTTTACATTTTAAAAGTGCAAAATAAACAAAAATTTATAGACAAAATAAAATTAAGATTGTAAATGTACCTTAACTCTACAAAATTTGATTCAAAATATGTATTTCCCCTTTTTTTTATTATATTGTATGGCAAACATTTTATATTTTTTTTTTTTAACCATTAAATATTTTCTTAATAAATTTTTCTATTTATCTCTGAAGGATAATGGGAGAAAATTATGCAAAAAAACATAAAAAAAAACCTGATAATTAAATTTTAGGCAATAAATGATAATAATAATTTTACGATTTTAAATTATTTTTTTTTTTTTATATTAATAATGGAAATTTTTCTATTTGGTTTTAATTGAATTTTTTATTTAGATAAGATTTCTGTTTATTAAGTAGGGGCGGCAAAGAATTATTGGAATGTATTGATTATAACGAGATAACGAGATAAAACAATTTTTTCAATTGATAATTTTTCAATAAGAAATCGATTTCTATTTTTTCTTTTTTAATTAATTAAAAAAGTTTAATTAATTATTTTGATAATTTTAAAATTCAATCAATAAAAATTGTCATTGTTTTTTTTTCTACTAAAAATTGCATTGAAAATTGATATTCATCAATTGAAACAAAATTAAATTCTATTAATATCTGACGTCATATTTGCAATTTCTTTTGTGTAAAATAAAATCTGAAATCTGAAAGCTAAAATATTTATAGGAAAAAAAAAAAAATATGTATTAAAAAAAGAAACAACTTTTTAAAATTAGCACAAGGCTAAATGGATGAAATTCCATTCGAATTTGTTTTATTAAAAAATATATTGACTACATAATTTTAGACGGATATTTTTGTTGGACATTTTTTTAAACATTTTATCTTCCTATATAAAATGTATATGTAAAGGTTGAATGTAATCAATTTATTACAATATTTACAGTCTCATTGTCTTGATGGTACACTAGATCAGTTTTAAAAGGAAAAAAAAAATCATTTGTTTTATTTTCCATTTTAATAATAAAATTATTATTTTCTATAAATTGATTACAGATATCTATCAATTATAAAATATAATATCTTTGTTTAATCAAAACCATAATATAAATTCACGATTATTATTATTATGCTGTTGTTTTTTGGTTAAAATAAAATACTTATGACGTAAGCGTATAATATAAAAGATAAATTAATGTGATAGTGATAAGATTAGAATGATAGCAAAAAACAATAAAAAAAATATTTATATAAAAAATATTTACTCAGGAACTTTATCTAAAATTCCAAAGGTTTTTTTTTTTTCATCAATAATTAATGATAATTAATATTGTTAATATTTAAGTTTTTATTTAATTAAAAATTTAATTAAAAGAATTGTTTCAAAAGAACATTTTTTTAATTTTTATTATTTTTTCTTTTTTGTTTCTATCAAAACAATTCGATTTTGTTGTTGTTGTTGTTGTTGTTGTTGTTGTTGTTGTTGTTGTTGTTATTTTTTAATTCCAGTTTTCTATTAAATGTCTATTTATTATTATTATAGTTCTGCTTTTGTTTTCCTTTTATAATCACATAAATCTTAAGTTACTTAAATATTAAAATATTTAAACATTGTAAAATAAATTAAATTACAAATAAAAAAATGAAATTACAAAATAATAAAAAACAAAAAAATAACAAAAGAAACATTTTTTTATTATGAAGAAAAAAAAATTTCACAAATAAATGTAAAGAAAAAAAAAACCAAAATCAATAAAAAAAAAAATCAATTTTATTATACATTTTTATTATTTGCGATTATTATTATTATTATTTTTTTTCTTCTTCTTCTTCTTATTATTATATACCTAACTCTATCCAATAAATATAATTTAATTTATTTTGGTGAACTTTTATGTAATATTATCTACGTATACATTGCAAGTAGTTCTTACTTTGGTCCACAAAAATTAAAGGCAGCACATTACGTATTTTTTATACAAGATTTTATTTTGTAATAATAATTTTTTTTTTTTTAAAAGTTGTTCACCTTTTACTTTCACTGCCGGTTAAATTATTATTATTTATTTATTCATTTATTTTACAATTTTTTTTTGTGTTATTTTATGTGACTTACCCTAAATTCTTAAGAGATTTTCCTCTAAATAATCGTGTTTTACCAATTTTGCACATAATAATCATCGTTTTTTCTTTTTGTTACATCAATTTTTAATTTGTTTTAAAGATCAAAATTATTTAGAAGAATGAATATCGCTACTTTTAGATACAAACTACAAATAATATAGAAAAGTAATAAAGACTTAAGAGATTCGAGATTGGATCAAACACCCTTTTTGTGGGTCACTGTAATTTTAACCTCGTTCATTTTTCTCAAACCTGAAAATTTGGATTTCAAAAAAAAAAAAACAAAAAAATATCGTTAAAAAAAAAGTTAAAATGAAAATCTCACACTGACATCGGCTGACATTTTTTTAATAATATTTATTTAATTTATAATTGATCTTGAATAGAATTGAAATATTTATATTTAGTTCTACTGCTTTTCTATTAAACTTTTGGTGAAACACGATTTTTTTTTTATTGAAATTTTTAAACCGAAAAATAAAAAGTTGTAAAAGCATTTTGTGTTTTTTTTTTCTTTTACTGTTGAAGGCAAATTTCAATTTCGTAAGGAACAGGTTTTTGAATATTATTTAACATTTTCTTTTTAAATTATTGATTGAAACAAATAATAAAAAAAAAAAAACCTGAATTATTTTTTAAAAGTTATTTTTAAATTGTTGTATATTTTGTGTGTTTTATATTTCAAAGTCATCAAAATTATGTTATAGTTTTGATGATATATTATTTGTTATCAAAAGAAGTAAAAGCGGAAGTTAAACTTCTTTCTGATTTTTGGATAATATTGAAAAAATTAAACACCTTTCGTATTGTTATTTATTTTTGTATATTATTAGTTAGGGTAAATTTTTCCGTTATCAACATTTATATTGTGCAGGAAAATAATTTCTCGGAAAAAATACATCAAGGTAATTAAATAATTTAACGAAACCTATACATTTTTGATTTGATAAGATCATAATATTTATTGCATGATAAAAGAATGATAAGATTATAAATATAACTATACAAATTAAATATAATTTAAACAAGAATATCAAAATAGAATAAAAAATATGACACGATGAGTTGGTCAATAGAAATGTCAAGGATTCATTTCTATGATTAGATTTTCGATTATGAATTGATTCAAATTCAAATAAAGATATGACGGATGACTTTAAAATATATACCTGCTAATCCAATTAATTATATTATATTTTATGGATTAATTAATAAAAAAAATCATCTTTTAAATAATTTCAAATATAAAAAAAATAATAATAAAATTCATTTCCTGTTGAACTGCATGTTCCAATTACTTAGTGGTTTTATTATTTTTAAAACTATTTCCATAACAATAAAAGTAATTAAAACAATGAAAACAGATTTCTTACCTACTTTAGATAAATTAATGAAACATATAAAACAATTTTCTGGTCTCGAGGTCAATTCAAAACATATATGTTTGTATTATAAAATATTTTTTCTTAACTTTCAAAAATTAATAGTAAAGAAACAACATTTAATTTCCCCTCTCTAACCAATAATAAAAAAACTGTCAACATTATATTTTTAGTTCATTGACTAAATGTCAAAAAATTAAGAAAAAATCTAATGTCAAAACGAGAGATTATAAAAAAAAATACAATAATCTGAAACGAAATCGAATTTTTTAAATTAAAAATGAAATAAAAAATGATAATACGTCAACAAAGTAAGAAACAAGTGTTTGGTGTTTTTGAATTGTTATTTGTATTGCTGTTGTATTTATTTCTTTTTAATAATATTTTTATATTCTCGTCAGTTGTTACTTTCACTTCGTAGTGTATGGTTCTTTTTAATTTTATATTAATTAATTGTGTTGTGATATTTTTGTTATTTAATGATTGAAATTTTAATTTTCAATCAAATTAAAAGTGTTAAATAGAGAATTGGATTAAAAAAAAAAAAATTAAACATGACAATGTTTGATGAACTTAAAGAAAAACTAACAAAATATAATCAGGAGCATTTACTTAAATTTTGGGATGAATTAAATGATGATGAACGTAAACAATTACGTGCCGATATTGATGAACTTAATTTAGATGAAGTTCAATTATTTTTTCGTCGTGCAACAGCAAGTCTTGAAGAAGAGAGTAATGAAAAATTAGATGATCGTCTTCAGCCAATACCAGAATCAAAATTATTATCAATAAGTCGTACAACTTCAGATATATTAAGGAAATATGAGGAAGAGGGTTTACGAGAAATTTCTAATAATAAAGTGGGTGTATTATTAATGGCTGGTGGTCAAGGAACTAGATTAGGTTTTGCCCATCCAAAAGGAATGTATAATGTTGGATTACCATCTGGAAAATCATTGTTTAAAATACAAGCAGAACGTATTAGAACATTACAAAGATTAGCATATGAATTTACTGGTAAACATGGTGAAATAAAATGGTATATTATGACGAGTGAGCATACAATGTTACCAACACGCGCTTATTTTAAACAAAATAATTATTTTGGTTTAAACAATGAAAATATAATAATGTTTGAACAAGGAAGTTTACCATGTTACAATTTTGATGGCAAAATTATTCTTGATGAAAAATATCGTTTAGCAAGAGCACCTGATGGTAACGGTGGTTTATATCGTGCACTAAGAGATAAAGGTATTCTTAAAGATATGAACGAACGAGGTGTTCATTATTTACATGCACATAGTGTTGATAATATTCTTATAAAAGTTGCTGATCCAATATTTATTGGTTATTGTGTATTACAAAATTCTGATTGTGCAGCTAAAGTTGTTGAAAAATCATCACCAAATGAGGCTGTTGGTGTTATATGTATGGTAGATGGTAAATATCAAGTTGTTGAATATAGTGAAATAACAACAAAAACATCTGAAATGAGAAATGAAAATGGTAATTTAACATTTAATGCTGGAAATATTTGTAATCATTATTTTACATTAGATTTTTTAAATAAAATTGGTTCAACATATGAAAAAGAATTAAAACTTCATGTTGCTAAAAAGAAGATACCATTTATTAATAATGATGGTAAAAAAATAGTTCCGGATAAACCGAATGGTATAAAAATTGAAAAATTTGTATTTGATGTATTTCAATTTGCTGAAAAATTTGTAACTGTTGAGGTACCACGCAATGAAGAATTTAGTGCACTTAAAAATTCAAATGCATCTTGTAAAGATTGTCCAGACACAGCAAAAAGTGATATTTTTTCTTTACATAAAAAATATATAGAAAATGCTGGTGGTATTGTATTTGGTAATGAATGTGAAATATCATCACTATTATCATATAGTGGTGAGGGTATATTTGAATTATGTAATGGACGTAGTTTTACTACACCAATTTATTTAAAAAGTAAAGAAGAATTTTCATTGAATGGACATTTATAAATTTTATCCTAAATTTTCCTAAATAATTTTTCTGTCTAAAAAATAAATATATATATTCATACATATATACATAAATTCAATTTCCATTCAATCATAAAACAAAAACCATTTTTTTTTTTCACATAAAAAAAAAATCTTTTTTTTAATTTCTTTAATTATAGATAAGAAAATTGATATTGAAATATTTTGTATTGTTTAACAATCAATTATTAAAACAAAAATATAGATTATTTTATTAAGTTTTAAAAATATTTTAAGAAAAAGTTCTTCTTTTTAATTTTAAACAAGAAAAAAAATTATTAACCAATTAATTATTTAGTTTTTAATGTCAACTTTAAATACTATAATTTTAAACAATTTTTGTTTTTTATTGTACTATTTTAAAATGTACGAATTTCCTTTTTAAAAATTCAGAGTAGATAAAGTAGATAAAAAAAATCAACTAAAAATCGTACTTAAGCAATGACTAAAAATGCATTTAATTTAAAGTCGACATTAAAATGAATAAAAAATTAATGTTTGCTAATTTTTTTTTTTAACAAAATTTTTACAAAGCGATATTATATAAAAGATAATCATATAAATATATATAAATGGCATACATGGTCAACATATAGAGATTAAATAATAATTATTATATTTTTCTTAAAAATTAATATTTGTTCAATTGTTTTGTTTTTTTTTTTTTTTTTTCAAGATTACATGAAATTCTATAAATTATTCCATTAGAATAAATTAAGAAATTTTTTGTTTCCTTTACAGTTATCAGTTACCGACATTATTTTACTATTGTATTTTAAATAATTATATGTGTAATTGTATACTTTAATTTAACGTTTTTATCTTAATATAAATTATTTCGCCAAGAACAATCCAATTGTAAAATAATTATTTTTTTTTGGAATAACACAACAGGATCAGTTGAAATTAAAATAAATAATCAAATAAATTTTCTTAGTTTATTAGTTCGTGGCAAATATTTCATAATTTAAATATTTCAACTTGTAAAACTTCCAATTTTATTTTTTTTATCAATTTTCTCTTTACTTTTTATTTTTTCTATTATTGTTTTACTTTATTTCTCTTTTTATAAATTCTCAATTTCTTTTACTTAATTATTATTCTGGTGAGTTGGTGATAAATGAATGATGCATATTATTAAATCTTTTATTTGTTAAAAAAATACAAGAAATTTTAAGAAATTAAAAAGGAAAGAAACAAAGTTAAAATTGTTTCTAAAATATTTAATAGTAAATCAATTAATCCAATTAAATTTGATCAAGAAATGAAAAATAACGAATAGGAAAAATGAGAATGAATTTTAATAATAAAATTAATTAATGTCTTAACTTTTAAAGAATAACATTCTTATGCCTGTCCCGATTAATTTCCACTATGTAAAATCATTGAGACTTGGTAAATCATGTATAATCTTTGGAAATGATTCTGCATAGTAGGTAACCCCATATCTTGTGTATAAAATAATTAAAATAAATAAATTTAAACAAAAAATATAGAAGAAGAAGAAGATGAAGAAATTATTATTATTGTAATTAAATTGCTTAGATTTTATATTTATTTTGTATATTTTTTTTTTCCAATATTTCTATTTAATCCTTAAATAAAAAAGTTTATTAATTAAAAAAAATTTGTTGATTTGTCTCTTTCTTGTTTTGTTTTCCTCACGACGCCTCCTTTGTTTTATTTGTTGTTTTCAGTTTAGTTTTCTTCTCTGTTTCTGTTTTTGTTGTGTTTTTTTTTGTCGTTCAGTGTTGGGTTCATTGAAGTTTATTATGAATTTTTATTTATTTTATACAACAAAAGTAAAGTGAGTGGATTGTTGAGCAAATTTATAAATATTAAATTTGAACATTGAAACATACAAGTAGGAAGTCTAGTGATAGAGTTTTGGTCATTATTTAAAATAAATGGTGGTGGTACCGATTTAATAAATTGGAAAGGTATACCGACTTACTCTATTAAAAGTTAAGAAGCAGAGTTAAGTAGGATCAATTTTATATTGTGTCAGAATCAGTGATTAGGTTAATCAATCAAATCAAAAAAAAACATAAAGCACTTTAGGTTGAATTAGAAGTTCATTCAACTTTTGTTTAGTTTTTATTGTTCTAATAAAAAGTTAATAATTTTTCTAACTTTATAGTTAAGAAAAAAAAGAAATAAATATAATAAATGAAAAATTATGATAATTTTTTTAGGTCATACGTCTGAAGAGATGATGAACTTTTAGCTGTTTCTTTTATTTATTTTTATTTGTTTTTGTTTTTTATTTTAAATTATATAAAAAAAAATTGTACAATCAAAAAATGTTCAAACCAAAAAAAAACCAACAAAAAAAACAACAAAAAAAAAAGTTAGATATTTGCAAGGTTGCATCAAAACTAAAAAAATATAAAAACACAATCAAAATTCATTTGTTTCTGTCTATCACTGTCTTTCTCTTTCAATCTCTCTCCCTCAAACATTCTATTAAGTCCATATTTTATTTAAACTAAAAATATTTTATATTTTTTTCTTTCATTTTAAAAAACAGAAAATACGTCACTTATAAATAACTTTATCGTCTCTTTCCCGTTTTAATTTAAAAACCAAATTAGAAAGAGAGGAAACATTACTTAAAAGAAAATGAGAAATAAATTAATTCTCTCTCTTTCTCTCATTAAAAAAATTTCAAAAAAATTATAAAATCTTATTTTGCTTCTTTTCTCTTATCAGTTAATCATGTAATCAGCCAATATAATTAATAACAACATAAATTTAATAAAAATTTTATAAAACAGAAAATAGAGAATTTATTAAACAGTTATGAATGTGACCTTTAAATGAGAAGAAGATTTGATTTAGTGTAATAAAAGTGTTGTGAATAATGTCACCTTTTGTTCCAACTGGTAAGATAATTTAATTTATAAAATTTAATTTCTTTATTTCACAAAAAAAAAACCTTATCTAATCTTCAGAGCATCCACATCGACGATTTAATCCATTAACAGGTCAATGGATTTTGGTTTGTCCTCATCGTATGAAACGGCCATGGTCAGGAGAAGAAGAATCACCACAAAAATGGGATTTACCAGAGTTTGATTTAAATAATCCATTGTGTCCAAATGTCACACGTCCATGTGGCCAAAAAAATCCTAATTATGAATCAACTTTTGTTTTTACAAATGATTTTCCAGCACTTTTAGAGAATGCTCCAATTCCTGCGGCCGACAAAACTAATGATCCATTATTTAAAACAGAATCAGCAATTGGAACTTGTCGTGTTATGTGTTTTCATCCAAAATCAAATAAGACACTTCCAGTTATGACAACAACTGAAATACGTAGTGTGATTGATGAGTAAAAAATATTTATATTTTATAGCCAAAACTTAATTATTGAAACAATTTTTTTCCTAAAGTTTACTAACCTCATTCATATAAAACAAATAGATTTTGCTGCCATAAGTTAATTGTTATGAAGTTATTTTAGTTAGAAAAATTTATTAACATTTTATAACAAATTGTTTGTTTACCTAATCTTTTTATTTTTTTCTAGATGGATTAATCAATATAAAGAATTAATGGAGAAATATATTTGGGTTCAAATATTTGAGAATAAAGGTACAGCGATGGGATGCTCAAATACACACCCACATTGTCAAATTTGGTCTTGCGCCTTTTTACCAAGTGTACCAGAAATTAAAAATGCACGACTTTATGATTATTATGCAAAGTACAAGCGACCTTTACTGGATGATTACATCATTAGAGAGTTAGAGAAAAAGGTCATAACTCTCAATTAACTTTAAATATTTTTTAAATCTTATTATTTTAATGTATTCATAGGAAAGAGTTGTGATTGATAATGAAGATTGGCTGGTAGTGGTTCCATATTGGGCAAGCTGGCCATTTGAGACTATGATTATTTCAAAGAATAAAAATAAACGAATATCTGATTTAACATCTGATCAATCTGATAATTTAGCTGTTACAATTAAAGAATTAACAACAAAATATGATAATTTGTTTAAATGTTCATTTCCTTATTCTATGGGAATTCATGGTGCACCAACTGCAGAATTTCTTCAAACACAAAATTCAGATCATTGGACACTACATGCTATTTATTATCCACCATTATTACGTTCAGCAACTGTGCGCAAATTCATGGTCGGTTTTGAATTATTGTCTGAAATTCAAAGAGATCTAACCGCAGAACAAGCGGCTGAACGACTAAGACAAATGAATGGAAAACTCCATTATAGTGAAGTTTGATTTTATTTAACATTTTACAAATTTTGTAGATTATTTCTGAATAAAGAATTAAAATATTTTGCCTTGGGAAAATGTGCAACTTTATTCTCCGTCAAGTTTAGAGTTCAGTTTCAATGCTATTTTTTCTTTGATTAAAAATTAAAAGTACAATACGTGCGAATTCCAGTTTTTCACTTCAAGGTTATTGTTCGCCATTCATCAACTTTCGAAACTCCAATAAAAAAAAAATCACTTTAAAATTATCTTTTTCTTTATTTATTGTAATTGACTTCATTATTTCCTCATCAGTTGTTTTCCTTCAAGAATCTGCATCTCTTTTAACATATTTGCAATATTATACCTGAATTTATGAAACATTGGTAGTGTAACTTCAAAAGTACGATATTTTCCATCTTGTTCTAAATGAAATACAATGCTGGGATTAGATAATCTTGTAATTTCACTGTAAACAATGAAAATAAAAAAGAAATTATAATGTCTTTCTGATGTTTCTAAGAGAATTTTAAACTTACCCTTCCATTAAGGATATATTTATTCGCCACTGAATTTTTTTTGGTGAATTACGAAAAGTTTTCATTTCATATAAACTTAATGATAAAGAATCTTTATGATTTAGTAATACCTTGCAAATATCTTCAACACAATCATGCTCAAGTCTGAAAATTAAAACCAAACACAATAACACCAAGTATACTTTATATTATTATATTCCAAATATATTTACTTAAGATCCTTTAAAGTATCGGACAACTCAGTATCTTTTACTATTCCTTTTGTTGATCTTAAATAAGTTTGCATTATCAGCAAAATTCCTGTAAGAAGCTCATTAAAATGTTCAGGAAGTTCTAAATCTGATAATTTTGACATTGATTTTTTGACTGCATCCTTGGAGCACGATTGATTCTCTAGGTAATGGACACAAACTGGAAAGAAAAAAGTTATAAAACATGTGATGTGTATAGCTTTTTCGAATTGAGTTTCACTTACTTTGGATTATTGATCGTAGCACTGGCTTTTTTAGTTCAGGGAAATACTGATTTATTCCCTTTAAGTTTTTAGATAAATCTAATTTGAAATTACTACTCATTTCGAAATGAAAATGATAAGATATGAATTCATACAAAATTCTAATTGTTTTCTTTATTGTTTACAATAAATAAATTGACACTGACGTTTATCAAATTGAATAATATTTTTCATCCACATTATTAGAAGTTCTATGATCGCAGCTGTTTAATGTCAATTTTAACAGCTGATTAATTTTATTTTATTTATTTAAGTTTAGTACTATTGTGCTATTGTTTATTAAAAATAAGTTAAATAACAAGAAAATAATATGATAAACTTTTTGAATGGAAATTTAAAACCATCAGTTAAATGTAGTGCTGTAGCTGATGATTTGCATACACCAGATAATTTAATATCACTGGATTTAAAAAAACAAAATATTGGGTTCATGGCTTATTCGGTTACAAAGCCACCAATGGATCTAATTTTTAATATGATTTGTCCTGTTGATATTCATTATATTAAAATCTGGCCTAATTTAGGTGCTTTGAAAACAACTGGCCTTGAAATACAATTAAAAAATGATACAGATTTTATAAAAGCAGGATTTTCTTATAATAAGGATACATGTTGTGGTATTGCATTTTATCGAAGTGATTATTATCAAAAACATGAAATTCATAAACTCGCAATACCAGAGAATTTTGTAAAAGTACCATTACAAAATACAAAATATTTAATGCCAGGAATGTCGCAATTAAAATTAACCATAAAAACGACAGCAAAATGTGTTTGTGTATTACAAAAAATTGAAATTTGGGGTCAACCTGCAAGAAAATGCACAAAAGAACAAAAAGATGAAGTCAAGAGATTATGGGATAAAGTTATAAATGTAGCAATTGATGAAGAAGAACATTCGAATGAAAGTAATTCTTCAAAGATTGAAGAAGAACATAATCAATTAGATTTTCATAATGTAGAAATTCCTGACGAATTCTTAGATTCAATTACTTATGAAATTATGCAACAACCAATGATTTTACCATCTGGAAAGATTGTTGATCAATCTACAATTGATAAACATAATAAATTAGAAGAATCATATGGCAGAATGATATCTGATCCCTTTACAGCACAACCTTTTACAGAATTACGAAAACCCATTTTTGATCCTGTACTTAAAACAAAAATTGATCGTTTCCTAATAATAAATCAAAATTTAAATGAAATAAAAAAGGTTCCTCGTACTTTAGGTGGAGGAGCTGTAGTAAAATCATCAAAGATGCAGACTACACAACAACCATTGCAAATTCCACAATGCAGTAAATTTATTCAAATGCATGACAATAAACGTTTGAAAATTGATGAAAAATTAGAAGAAGATAATTTAAATCATAATAACGAAAATAATTCATTATCAGATACTGAAAATAATCCAAATCAAAATTCACTTGATCTTGCTGTATACAATGCACTAAAAAATATAACACGTTTTTCAAAAGTTAAGAAAAGTGACAACACTAAAATAATAAATGTTATTAATTGTTTTAATTGTAAAACAACAAATTTACTTTATACAATAAATATTTGTCATCATTTAATTTGTCGCAATTGTTTATTGAAACTTAAATTAAATAAATGTACTGAATGTGATTTAATTTTTGAACATAAAAATGTTGTTAAATATCATTCTTAAAAAAAATATCATTCTTGAATACGTTAAACTTAGCTTTATTTAAACTGTTCAATTTAATTATAATTATTCATTCCAACGAATAAAACAAATGAAGTAACATTATGTCGCTCTCTTATGTTTAGAGATTGACATTCTTGGTTTGATTAACTTAGAAAAATAAAAATTGTTTGAAGACAAAAATCTCATTCAAATAGAATGAAAAATAAATTCCTTGAACGTACAAGAATTATGTTTAGGAAAAAAAAAACAAAAAATACGATTATCTGATTGGTTCCGTCTCGTCTCAAAAAAAAAAACACATTAATCAGCTAATTGTATTTTTTTTTTTTCGTTCCTTAAAACAAATGAATAATCTGTGAACTAAAATAAGAAAAGACTGAAAGAAGAAGAATAAAGTTTATAATATTTTTGTACGTTAATTCTGTTTTTTTTTTTTTTTTTTTTTTTTTCGTTTATTTATATTAAAATTCATTTTTGTAATTAAATATTTTTAATAATAAAAAAATATTGATTACGAATATTATTTATTTAAATTTTCAAATATATTTTTTTTTTTTTACTTTTCTACATCGGAATTTTTTTTTCTTTTTTGAAAAAAAAAAAAAACAAACAACAAATAAATTCAAAAGAAATTGGAAAATATTAATAGAAAATATGTTTTTATTTTGAACTTATTGTTGAGATAAAAATTTTCTTTGTTTTTTTTTTGATTTAACGTCACGCAGGATAAGACGATAACGGCGATAAATTATTAATTCTCTTTTTAAGATCTGTTTTGTGACTTGTTTGTTTTGTTTTGTTTTTGTTATTATTTTTTTTTTATTTATTTCATTTTATTGTTTATTAATTATGATTAATAAGGAACAAGAATATTTATTTATTATAAATAATTCCATTATTATTGTAATTTTTTTTTCATTTTATTTTCTGATAAAAATTCATAAATTCAAAAAAATTTTAAGTTAAATATTTTGTAAAACTTTAATAGTTTGAATGATATAATTCGGATTATCAAGGTATTTTTTTGCAATTAATATTTTTTTTATTCCAAATTCGTATTTAAAAATGGATAGTGACAACTTCGCATTATCAAATTTTCTTTATTTTTAAAATATTTTTTTGGTTGGAAAAATATTGATAATCCGGAACAGGATCAATTTACGATATAATATTTAAAAAACATCCAATTTATATAAAAAAATGTTCCACGTTGAAAAGAGGAAATCTTTTTTTTTTTTTATATTTATGACAAAGAGACTTTTATTATTTATTACATATTATTATTATTGTTCTCACTTTCTCTTTTATTGGTTTTCTTTGTCCTTTTTATTATTTTTTTAATGCTAAATTTCAAATAAACTTTTTTTTTTTTTATTTTTTAGAATTTTTTTAAATATTTTAAAATTTAATACAATTTTTTCCCTCCTACAAGTAAACCAATAAAATATTTGTTATTTTTTAATTTTGGATTAATAATTTTTTTTATTACACTACACAGAGTCCAACTAATTAATTTTGCCTTCTTTTTATTCCAAGTTAATTTTAAATTTGAAAAAAAAAAAAAAAACTCACCATGACAAAATTGATCTTATCAAATTTAACATAATTTTAATTAATTTTACAATTTTTAAACATTTAATTTTGATTCTTTTAAAGAAAGCCAGAAATAAGCAAATAGATAATAAATTAATTTATTTTCTGTTATTTGGATAAGATCAATTTAATGAATTCCGTTTTAACACGAATCTTTTTCATTAAGACGTTTTTTTTTTTTTTTTCAATATTCTAATTAAATTTCAATTGTTTTTGTTGAACTTTAGTATAAATCGGCCTATCAGTTTTATAATTTTTTTTTTTTCTTAATAAGGCTACGGGTTTAGATTTATATAAAAAAAAGATAAAAACAAACAAAATTATTCTTTTTCATTTATAAGAAAGAACAAAAACAAATGAATTATGGATTATTTATGACAAATTTTCTTTTGACACAAATTTTTTTTTTATTTTTTTTTGGAATCAATCAAAATTGAAAATGTGACTTTTTTTTTCTTTTTTTTTTTTATAAAATTAAAAATATTAATTAATAATTTTCATTTATATATTTTTTTAATAAAATAACATAAACATTTAATTAAATACAAATATCACTAACCGCGAACCAAAAACAAATTTAATTCATTATTTTATTCCTTTTTTCTTTTTTTTTTTTATTAAAAACAGATTCAAAATTCAAATTGAAAAAATTCTCTGTTCTACATATATCTTCTTCTTTTTTTAGGTTCGACTTATATATTGTGTTTGTGTTATATTTTTCATGCTCTAAAAAATCGTACAACTCTAACAATGTATTGTCGACAAATTGGACATTCATTAAGAACTTTACCGCAACTGGTACATGTAACCATATGACCACATTCTAATATAACACATTCTATTGGTGCGTCCATACATATTTTACATAAATCTTCTGTTGTTAGTTTTTCAACAGCTAAAAATAAAAAATGATTAGAAATAAGATTAATCCAAAGTCAAAATGAAATTCATCTCTTACCTGGTGTGGCCATATGATCCTTCCATAAGCGATAAACCCTTTCTAATAACTCAGTTTTTTCACAGCAACCTTTGAAATCAACACGATTTAACATTAAAATTTCTTTCAATTGTTTTACAGAAAGCTCCTCAAGATCAGATCTAAAAAAAAAAATAGAACAAAAAAAAAAAGATTTGTTTATAGATTTTTTTTATTTGTTGATATTAACGGTAATAAAAATCAATTAAATTTCGATTGATGATTAATTGAAGGAAAAAACCTATAAATAAAAATTGATAGATTTAAAATTCTTTCTAGATCGTAAAATTGAATAAAAATGTAAATGATGTTATTATAAAAAATTCCGCGTAAATTTTTTAAATAGAATTATGATCACCTGAGAACTTGAACTTGACTCATCTCGTTAAGTTCTGTGCATTAACATTGACCTTGAATACATTTATAATAATTTTATATTTTATATTGTAATAATATACATTTAATAAATAAATTTAGAAAAAAAAGTAATTTAATTTGGCAACGTTTTATGAGAATTTTTTATTATGGTTAATTGAATTATTCTATTATCAAAACTAAAAAATTCATTTAATTTAATTACAATACAAAAATAAAATATATTTACCTTGAAGAAATATCATTAAGTTTTAGTCGTCCACGAATTTTTGATTTAGCAATAACTTCAGCTTCATCTCCTTGTTCATCATACATAAAACTAATGGTTGGATAAACATTTATACCATCATTTTCATTTGTAAAACGATCAAGTGATAATGAATCTTCTTCCTGTTCATCTGTATTATTAGCATTTGTACTAACACTATCATTATTATCAGCTGATACTGGTGAACCTAAATCATTATGTTGAAATTGTCCTTGAGTACATTTATTCTCTAATGAATGTAAAAATTCTTCAATACGATTTTTTTTTTCATTTTCAGTTAAATTAGATGATTCCAATTGATGACGAAATTTAGATAAATGTTTTTTAAGACCAACACCACATTCACGACAACATTTTCTAGAACGTTTTCGTGATGATTCTAATAAATCCATATCCACATTTATTAAATTTATTTTTTCTTTTTCCAATAAAATATTTGGGTTCATTATTATAAATGTATCAGAACGACGACGTGTTAATAGTTGTTGTCTAGGTTGTCTATCAGTTTTTATTTCATAAGCAGATTGTGTATTATTTAAGTCAATCGCTGAATTTGTACTGATACCATTCATTTGTAAATTTCTATTGAAAACTTTAAGTTTATTTTTATTTTTTAAACCTCTACTTCCATTTATGTTTGGACTAGAATTTTGCACAAAATGCCAATTTTCAATATCACTATTTGATGTACCACCAATTGCTCCCAACTCTTCAAATGATGATGAAGTTGTTGAACTATCTGACTCATTTCTTGGACGTGTACCTAATCTTTTTGAATTACTAGAATTATGATTTATCCTTGTATTTATATTATTATGATTTTGTCCACTTGTACCGGGACGATTTTCATTTAAATTAATTTCTGCTTGTAATTTTACATTATTTCTAGAATGATTATTGTCTGAATTATTTTCATTATAAGAATGATTACTAAATATTGAATTAATTCCATTAACAGTTAATGGTGAGGTTGAATCATTTGATCTTGGAGATGATATTTGTGACGAATTATTATAATTCTCTCTTTGATCATTATATTGACGTGATTGTTGTTCTTGTTGTTGTGGTTCTTGTTGTTGATGTTGTGGTGGTGGTTGTGATGGTGAACTGCCATTATTGGGCTGATTGTTATAAATATTTTCGGTTGGACGTGAAAAACGACGAGGTTGACAAAATATATTTTGATTATTATTATTTGTTTTTCCACTATCAAAATTAAGATCCGTTGTTATTTTATCAGTAAAACTAGTGAATAAATTCTGGCATGTTTGTTTAATAGTATCAAATGTATGTGGTAAATCATTTTGATTACTTCTTGAACTAGAACTTGAATATGAACTATTTGGACTACGTATATTTTCTGTATAATTTGTTGAATGAATATGTGATAAAACTAAATTAACCAACTCCTCTTTTTCTATAAAAAAAATCAAAGAAAACAAAAAATAAATTAATCATCTTATTTTTATAAATTAAATTAAATATTTATAACTAACCTACACATCCTGTTGTTGATATATGTTTTGATTGTAAATAAAATATAAGATCTTTAGATTTAAGTTTTAATAATTCAATTTTTGTCAATGGTCTTCTTTTAAATATTACACATTTATGACAAAGAACAACTTCCTTTTGTTGTTTCACTAAGCAATTACTACAATAGAGTCGTCTGAAAAGAAAACAAGTTCAAAATAGCCAAATTTTTCAATAAGATAAATGAAATATTAAAATAAATTAATTTTAACAATTAATTTAAGATAACAAACCTGCATTCAAGACAAGATTTTTTTCTTTTGAACACTGTAAACTGTACATTGCAATTTTCGCAAGGCATTTCATATTATATTTATTTTATTGATAAAACGATTGATAATTTTTCTTGATAAAAAAACAGAACAGATAATAATTTTCTTGGAATTAATTTAATAATCTTAATTACACTTTTTCACGTCGTGTTTTAACTAACTATATTTCTTCTTTATTATTGTCTTAATATGTTTCTCTTTCTTTTTAGTTACTGCCTTAAATTTGTACAAAGCATTGGAAAACATGAAATTATGTTTAAGCACAATATATATAAAAAACAAATTATTAATTTTACGTATTGAAAAAAATAAAAATTACAGTTTGACGTTTTGTTTGACGTTTTGTATAACGCTACAAAACCTTTTCAAAACAAAAATTCGCCTTATTTTTGGATAAGTACTGCCGCTGTAAAATATATTTTACGCATCTTTTTTTAATTTGCTCTGTTTTCACTTTCCAATATTATTTTAGTTCATTAGTCATTTTCTGCACATTGTATGTTGTCTAAACATTAAGTTAAAAATATTATGTTAAAGAAATAAATATAAAGTCTTAAATAAAGTTAAAAGTTTAATTCATTTATTATAAATGACTGAATGAGATTAAAATTGTTATATCAGTGATAGAATGAATTTTATTCGTTCATTTTTTTGACAATATTTTGACGTTTAAAGACGAAATTAAAACGTAATATTGTTTGTTTGTGTTTTAATAAAAATTATAAATTACTAAAAATCGATGGCTTCAAGTTCAGCAGCCAGAGTACCAGTATCTCAATTACTGGGTGATAAATCAAATGAAGAAGAACCAAAGAAGAAGTCAAGAGAAGATTGGAGAAGAGCAAAAGAACTTGAGGAAGCACGTAAAGCTGGTACAGCACCAGCTGCCGTTGATGAGGAAGGTCGTGATATAAATCCACACATTCCACAATATATAGCGTCTGCTCCATGGTATTTTGGTTCTGGTGGTCCAACACTTAAACATCAACGTCCTCAAGATGAAAAACAGCGAGACTTTTCAGGAATTGATGAATGGTATAAACGAGGTGTTGATGGAACAAAAATTGTGACAAAGTTTAGAAAAGGAGCATGCGAGAATTGTGGTGCCATAACACACATTAAGAGAGATTGTATGGATCGTCCTAGAAAAACAGGAGCAAAATATAATGGTGCAAAAATATCTCCTGATGAATATATTCAACCAGATCTTCATTTAGATTATGATGGAAAAAGAGACAGATGGAGTGGTTATGATCCAAAAAATCATGGAGAAATTGTTGAAGAATATCTCAAAGTTGAAGATGCTAAGCGTCAATTAAAAGCAGAACAATTAAAAGATAATCCAGATGCATCACTCTCAGAAGATGATGAAGATGAAGATAAATATGTTGACGAAGTTGATATGCCTGGTACAAAAGTGGATTCAAAACAGCGTATTACTGTAAGAAATTTACGTATTCGTGAAGATACTGCAAAATATTTACGGAATTTAGATCCAAATTCTGCATATTATGATCCAAAAACACGTTCAATGAGGGATAATCCCAATCCAAAAGTACAATCGGAAGAGTAAGTTTTTTCAATTTGATTCAACAATTCTTATTTTGTTTTCTAAGTAAATTATTTTTATTTTTAGAGCTGATTTTGCGGGTGAGAATTTTGTTCGTTTTACGGGTGATACACAAAAACATGCAAAAGCACAATTATTTGCTTGGGATGCTTATGGAAAAGGTGTTGATGTACATTTGTTAGCTGAACCAACAAAATTGGAACTCTTACAACAAGAATATGATAAAAAGAAGGAACAATTTAAATCACAAGTGAAAGATACAATTTTGGATAAATATGGTGGTGAAGTGCATCTTCAATTACCACCAAAATCATTACTTCTTGCACAAACAGAAAATTATGTTGAATATTCACGATATGGAAAAATAATAAAAGGACAGGAAAAACAAATAATTAAAAGTCGTTATGAAGAAGATGTTTATATTAATAATCATACAGAAATTTGGGGTTCATTTTGGAATAATGGCCGATGGGGATACATGTGTTGTCATTCATTAATTAAGGTATTTTATTGTATTATCTGGTAATTAATTTTATATTTTGTGAATTAAAATTTCTTATTAATTTTCAGAATTCATATTGTGTTGGTGAAAGTGGCAAAATAACCAATGCAGAAAAAACTGCTATGGAATCATCTATAAATCGATTTAATCAGGGTTCTGATTCAGAATCGGATGCTGGTACAAAAAAAATTTCAAAACAAACTGATGATAAATCGAAGTCTGAAAAATCAGAAGATAGCAGTAGTGATGATCAATCAAAAATGAAAACAGAAAAGAAATCAAAGAAAAAGAAGAGTAAAAAGAAGAAGTTAAAAGAGAAACGTAAAGAGAAAAAGAAAGATAAAAAAGACGATAAACTAAAGTCAGCGTTGGAAGCAGAAGATTTACACAATAAAAAAGTTGATCAATTAATGACTTTAGATGAACGTAAGCGTCCATATAATAGCATGTATGAAGTAAAGGTGCCAACTGAAGAAGAAGTTGAAGCATTCATGATGAAAAGGCGACGTGAAGAGGATCCTATGTTACAATTTTTATAATTTCAATAAAATACTTGTAGAATATTTTAATTAGCATTTTAAAAATTAAAGTGTTTATAATATTTTGAATGTTAATTTTAAATTTAATAAATCAAAGTAATCTTTGAAACAGAAGAAATTCCTTTATTTTTTTATTTCAATTTTGTTTAAATTTTTTGAAACGATTTTGAATTAGAACATTTTTTTTTTGCTAATAATTTTTTGTGTTATATTATATTATATATATTAAAAAAAATCATACACCTTCAGTATGAATAGAATAATCAGATTGCTTCCAATTCTAAGACAAAATAATAAACTTTTTAAAAGTAATTTTATCAAATTACACAAATTATCGCAACGAATGTATCCAGCTTGTAATACTGATAGCAAAGGTTTAGTCGTTGGTATTTATGAAAAAGAAATTGAAACTGATGATCCTAAATTAACAACATCCGGTGAACGGTTTGATGAAAGGGTACAAGGAAAATTAATGGAATTAATTAAAGAGTATGTTGAAATAAGTGAAATAATATATTATAACACTAAAATATTTAACTTAGATCTGCAATGACGGGAAAATTGGGAAAAGGAAAAGTATTTAATAATGTTGATCCTGAATATCGGTCTGTCGCTGTGATTGGCCTTGGACTGGAGGGTGTTGGATTTAATGAATTAGAAGCGTTGGATGAAGGAATGGAAAATGCTAGAATCGCGGCTGCAATTGGGTCTAAAAAACTGAATGAACAAGGGTGCACACATATATTTGTGGATGCTATGGAATATCCTGAGCAAGCTGCTGAGGGAAGTGCATTATCCGTTTGGAGATTTGAAGATAATAAAATGAAAGAATCAAGAAAAGGAATTCCTAAATTAGATCTATATGAATCGTCAGAAGTTGATGCTTGGACTCGCGGCTTGTTTAAAGCAGAGGCGCAAAATCTTGCCCGAAGATTGTGTGATACTCCGTCCAATCAAATGACACCTACATCTTTTGCTCAAGTAATTAATCATTTCCTGCTTTTCAATGTTCTTCATATAATTTTTTTAAAAGGCAACAGTTGATGTTCTCTGTAATTGCGGTGTTAATGTTGAGGTTAGAAATATGGATTGGATTGAAGCACAAAATATGACATCATTTTTGTCTGTTGCAAGAAGTTCTTGTGAACCACCAATTTTTTTGGAATTAACTTACTGTGGTGGTCAATCTGATGATAAATCAATTTTATTAGTTGGAAAAGGAATTACATTTAATAGGTTTTTTGTTTCTTTAATTATAAGTAATTATCATATTTTTGAATATATATAAAATGTAGTGGCGGTTTATGTCTGAAGTCTGCAACTGGTATGTCAGAGTATCGTGCTTCAATGGCTGGTGCTGCTGTTTGTGTTGCTACAATGAGAGCTGCGGCAGCACTTTCGTTACCTATAAATTTAACTGCTGTTATTCCACTTTGCGAAAATATGCCATCAGGGATGTCTTTTAAGCCTGGTGATGTTATTACAAGCCTAAATGGAAAATCAATTGCTGTTCATGTATGTTCCTTTAGATTGTTCAGTATTTACGAGGCATTTAAATTATTTCTTTTAGGATACAAATAATGCAGGGGTGTTAATATTAGCTGATACAATGATTTATGCGCAAACAACATTTAAACCTAAACTTGTCGTTGATATTGCAACATTGACCAGTATGTTGTTTTTTATAATTTTCATGAGAATTTGTCTGAATTTAATTATCTTTACAATAATTACAAAGGTGGGGTAAGAAGTGCATTAGGTGGTTCTGCAACTGGAGTTTTTTCAAATTCTCATGCTGTATGGAGACAAATGCATAAAGCTGGTTCTCTAACTGGTGACAGAGTATGGAGATTGCCTTTGTGGAAATATTTCTCGAAAAAAATTACAGGTAAAAATTCTTTGTTATTTTCATTCAATTGCTTAATTATGACAATAAATTTTAGATTATACAAACGTTGATTTAAGCAATAAAGGACATGGTTATGGAAGTGCCTGTTTAGGAGCTGCATTTTTAAACGTAAGTGTTTTTTAATATATGACATTATTTTACTAACTTTAAAATAAAATGAATTTAAATTTTCCATTGAACATTAAATTATGTATGATTTTGTTAAAAAAAAAAAACTTTTTACATTTATTATGCAAATTATAAAAAATGATAAAAAACTGCTAGTGAAATCATAATATTATGCTAATTTTTATGTGTGTGAATCACGTTCTTCGATCGTGTTTAATTTTTTGTTTATTTAAATTTTAAAATTTACCCAGACGGTAAAATATTTTTACTTGACTACAAATCGGGAACAAGTTTCTTTTGGACTTAGAACCATTTAGAAAAAAAAAATTCCAAGACTTCACTTAACTCTTCCATTTTTGCAACATTGTTTTCCTTACACTATAAAAAAAATTATAAAATGTAAATTAATCATAAGATAGAACTGCATCATCATAAAAAATTCTTGTTTGAACTGTCAAATATGTAAATTAAATACAAATAAATTTAAAAAAAATAAAAAACTAAGTGTACGACGGTTACTAGTTTTATCAAGTTTTATAGAAAAATTATTCACCTCTATTTTCATTTGATGTGCTAATAAATAGCAATACAAATGCAAATTAAATTATGAATTATGTTAATGGCTATAGGTACCTACCTACCTTTACTATCTTACGTATCTAATCATGAATTTTTAATAATACAATTTTTACATTTCCTCCTGCATTCTTAGAATAAAGAGTGAAGTAATCTTAACTATCATGATATACTGATAATTATGTACAAATTATTGTTCCATTTATAGGAATTCATCCCATGCGTCGATTGGATTCATTTAGATATCACTGGTGTTGGAATGATACAAACAAGTAAAGGTATACCATATTTGGAATCGGGAAGAATGACAGGACGTCCGACACGAACACTGATACAATTTCTTTATCAAATGGGATGTTCTGATCAGAAAAATAAAGAAACAAAATTTGAGGAAAAATAAAATATTATGTCTAACTAAATAAGTTCGTCGTTCATTTAAATCTCTTGTTATTATTTATTATTATTATTTTTTTTTTAATAAATAAACACAAAATTTTTTTTTTATTTTTTCTCTAAAATTAAAATGTCGTATTTGTTTATTAATAATAATAAAAATTGTTTTTTTTCTCTCTCTCTCTTGTTTTTAATTTTATTTATTTTATTTTTATATTTTAAACATGCAAATCTAATAATGTCTGATGCCTGATGTGATTTTTCCGTTTGTTGCATCATCCAAATATAAGTGTGTATAAGTCAATATCTGGATACCTACTTTTATGCTAATTTGTGCATATTTAATTTTGTATTTTTTTTTTCAATTATATTTTACATAAAGAATAATTTAAACAAAGGTTAATTTCTAGATAATAAAGAAATTTTCCATATTCAATTCAATTATAATTTTATATGAATTTTAAATACATATTAAATGATTCCCTAATATTTCTTTATACAGACAAAGAGTAGTTAAGTTCTGTTAGCTCTACTTTATTGCTTATATTTGCAAATATTTGCAATGAGATATTGCAAATGAAACCTTGTTTAATTTGATTAATTTTGAGTAAATTCCATAATTCATGGATTTTTTTTAAAAAAAAGATTGTTATGAGCACGAGGATGCTGGGTTAGATTCATTTATTTGATTTCAAATCAATAAATATTTGTTTTTTATATCCAAATCGCACATTCGCATGAGTAATCAAAACAAAAATAGAAAAGAATCGTTTATTCTTTAATAATTAAATATTTGTTAACAATGAAATGATTTATCAGTCATTGAACTTTAAGATGATGCCCACTGGTATAATCGTGATATCGATTCCCAAAGGAAATGGAGGTCCATTATTAAAAAACCTGTTCGACTATATTCAGTATAAATTATATTATTAAGTGGATCTCACAGTACCAAACTAGGACCTTTAATATCTTAAAAGGATAAAATTTGACCTAAAATATTGAAAATTTTATATAAAATCGAAGACAAAATCGAAGTTTGGTTATGTAACAGGAACAGTCAGTTATTTCTTTGGAAATTTTCATATGTACAATTTAATTTTAATTCCAGTACGTTACTGGATTCATTCCCATCCCCACCTTAAAAAAAAATTAATGAACGTGATATTAATAGAAAGTAAAATATAAAAACTGTATTCAGTTTGTGATCGGTAATCATTTTTCAATTGGCAATAGAATTGATTTAACGAAATTATTCAAATTCTATTTAAAAAATTTTTTTGTAAATTTTTTTTTGGTATTAAAAATTTTGGTGTAAATGATAATCCAAACAAACGCAAGGTTTTTTCTACCAATTGCAAGGTAAGTGTTTTTTTTTCCTTAATTTGTTAGTTTCACAGTACATTTTTTGGATGATTATAATTATGTATATAAATATATGTGTACCCGAAATCATATAAACATATCTTAAATTCTAAAATTGAATACAATGAATTAATTCAACAAAAAAGAATTGATCAAAAAAAAAAACAAGTGTAAAAAGTACTATTTATTATGTGTCTGTGTGCCTGTGTGTATGTGGAATTAATTTCAATAAAACAAAATTATTTTAAACAAACAATTATATATTATTGGACTTTATTCAACCTAAAATTTTTCAATAAAATATAATTATAATATTTTATGCAAATGATAAATAACGTCACTTATTTTTAAATAAAAATGAATAATTTATGTAATTGTTATTCGCAATCATTTCATTTTAGTTGTTTTACTTATTTAGTATTTTTTGTTTTAAATTCAATTTTTGTGTATTTTTCAACTATTGTATATTTCTACTATTTTTCTGTTTATGTTGAGAAATTTTTCTTTCATTAAAAAATTAAAAAAAAAAAAAACAATCAATAAATAAATGCGAATACTCGTCAATATTTATATAAAAAAAAGTGGTTTTTTTTTACTATGATTTCTCAACAAATACGGAAATCTTGTATATATTTAAATAATTTATATTTATTATGAACAATTTTTAATATAAAGAAAAAATCAAAACAAGTTTTACTTAATGTTAAAACATTGAAACTTGTGTTATTATTATTGGCACTTTTTATTAAAGTCTTTATCATATGCATTCAGAAAATATTATTTTTTATTCTAAAAGATTCATAAAATTATTTGTTGTATTCAGAAATATAATTCATGGCGGAATATCACATATTAATAATTTCTTATATTTGTTATGTTTTGTATAATTATGGAACTTTCTTAAAACCTACAAACAAAAATGTTTGTTTGACGTATATTTGACTTAGTAACATAATCAATAAAAATAATACAACTTTAAATTTAAAAAATGCAAAAGATTTCAAGGTGATTCATCATTTGAAATTTTTCACACCTTAAAAAAAATCCATATGAAATGTAAAAAAAATTGAATAAAATTTTTTTTCTTTACTTCCTTTTTAGGTTAACCAAAAGTCTGGGTACTAGTACAGGCAGTCGAACAGGAAATTCAGGCAATCATCTAGAATTTCAAGTATTAACACTCATTCAGTCCGTACCTTAATTTGAAAGGGTTAAATCGGTTAATCAGAACGCAATTTAAATCAAAGAATTAAAAAATCATCAAAAAAAAAAAAACAAAAAAGGAAAATTAACAACACTGCTGACTAAATAAGGAACAATAAGAAAGGAACAAAAAAAGAAAACAAATTACACTTATTGAAAAAAGAAACATTTTTGAAAAGAAAAAAAAAACGAAAGTAAAAGAAAATCAATTAAAATGGTTCAAGGTGATCATACTGTCAGTAAAAGCTCAAACAGTATTTTAGAACGTGAACGTGAATCAAAACGTACTGGTTTTGAGAGTTTACAGAAGCGAGATCAACAGAAAAAAGTTGTAACCACAACTAATAGAAAGGAAACTGAAAAAACAACAACAACAACAAATAATAATAATAATAAATATGGAGCTTGGGGACCAATTTTTAAAAATCAAGAAAATTTCAAAAATATGCATCATTGTTAAATTATTAAATTTTCATCATTTTTCATTAAATTTTTAAAGTTAAAAAAAAGGCATTAAAACAAATCACATCAATAGAAAAGTAAAAAAAAAAATGATTTTAATTCTTTCTTTTTGGGCATTAAAATAAATTAAAAAATTGGCAAGTTTTCAAAATTTCAAATAAAAATATTTTTATAATGAATTTCAGAGATAAATAATAAAAATTAATTAATTGGATATAAAATAAGTTTTAATTTTGAAGAATCTGTATAATTGTTCCCATTAAATACTATTCCTTCTAATTTGTATAGGAATTCCACAATTTCCTTTACAATATTTGTTGTACATGCAGACGATGGCTCTCGTTCTGTTCAAATCAATTTAAACTTAAAACTTTCTGAAGTCCTTTGAAATTTGAAACATTGAATGGATAACTACAAAAATAACAAAACTTTGTTAGATTTGAAAGAAAACTGAATAATGAAACTACTTCACTTAACTTTTGGAATATGCGTTGGAATATCTACCAATAAAATATTGACATTTTACAAAAATTTAATTCTTTATTGGTCAAAATACAAGACAAAACTGCAAAATTGTTTTTAATTAAAGCGCGTATTTGTTTTATTATTTAAGTAAACAAAATCATATGATTAAATTGAGACGTCTTCAGAATTATATTTCTTAGAAATATTTCATTAAATTCTTAGAACTCTTAAATATTTTTGAAAAAGAAGAAACTCCAGTTTTATCTAAAAATTGGTGAAAAGCAGCAATTATGCTTTTTAACATTTTATAATAATGCGGTTTTGACGTCATACAGACGTAAATTTATAAATTTGTTCTATTAAGAAGCGACCATATTTTACGTATACCTAATACGTCATTATAAGAATTAATTAAAGTTTTATATGTTTGTTATTGAAAATTTACAATTTTTTTTTCTATGAAAAATCTGAAAGTATTTTTAATGTTGCATTGTAACACCAGATTTGAAAAATCTACGAAGTAAATTTAATGATATTTATTTAGAAACTTTCTCAATTGATATTTTGAGAAAATTAATAATTTGATTGTGAATTGATCAAATTGGGAATCACACTACAGCAACTGTTTCAAAGAATCCTTATGAGTCGTTTCAGAAAAATATAATTTTATTTTACTGATTTTTTACTGCGATGATTAATCAGAAAAAGCCGGCAGTATAGCCTTGAGTATAACTTTACATAATTAAATATTTTAAGGTCATTTCTATATTTCATTTAATGGCTGTAGATAACTTTTGGTAGAATCCTACATTTAAAGGGTAGTTTGAAAAAATATGTATATAATTGGTCCACATATTAAATATAAATTATTTATATCTACATCTAGTGAATAATGTAAATAATTCTGAACACTTGAAATTGTAAATAATATTTTGTACTTTTATCTTTACTCAAATGAATAAATTACTGCGAAATAAAATAATAAACACAAGGATTTGGTGTCCGTGTTAAATTGCATGTGATCTTTTTTTATTATTTGTCTTCATATATTATTTGAAAAACAAAACAATGACTAAATGTGACGTGTTGCTTTATCTTTTTATCAATTTATTCGTTAGAAACAGACAAAAAAAAAATTATTCTTATCCGTTAAGAGAAGTTTATGAAAAATAAATAAATAAATAAATAAAATATTATGTTTTGGTAGGTAAATCTTGAATAATCTAGTAACAAAATTTAACCAGAAAGCAGAAACAGAAAGAAAGATAAAACTTATTTATTTATTTTTTTTTTGGTCAAATAAATAAACAAAATAAACTTGTTTAACCGGTGTAAGCTTTTTAAAAAATTTTCGCTTGCCAACAGTTAAAATTGTGGAGGTATAAAAACAAGAAGACGGTCAAGAAACAAGCACAATCGTATTCAAGATATTCGCTAATAATCATCTAAAAAAATTTTAAAAGAAATTTATAAAAAAGTGATTTAAACAAAACAAAAAAAAAAAAAACTAAAAAAAAATTTATTGTGAAAATATTTGAAGAAAAATATATATTTTTTTGTGTGATTTTAAAAAGTTGATAAAAAATTAAATAAAAAACGGAATCCTTTTTTAAGAGAACCTGTAAAAAACTGCTTGGTGTCAATGAGTTGCTCCTTCAAACCAAAATTTAAAGTTTTTCCGACTATTAGGTAAGTTTCATTTGAAATTCTCTTTTATTTTCATTATTTGAATTTTTCTCCAATTAAATACAATATAAAGATTTGTGTTAATTATTAGTTTAATTATTAATTTATGGTTGAGCAAAATTTAAAACATTTTAGAGAATAAAAATATTTTTTACATTTTTTTGTTAATTTTTTGTGTTAAAAGATGTCAGGTCCCATAAATGACCATTTAAAGAAATACATATGTGTCTACGTGGCTATTTTTATTGTTTATTCAAAATATTCACAAAATCAAAATTTAAAAATATTTTAGTAATATCTTGTTAACCTTTAAACTAAAAATAGAAAATTAATAAAAAACCAATAAAATAAATTAAATTTGTTTATTCTAAAAAAAAAAAATAATCTTTCGATTAATTTTTTAATGATCTTACTATTTCTGTTTGTTTTATTTTTTTCTGAATAGATTATCTAAAAATCTTCAATCGAAAAAAGGAAGTCGAACTGGAAATTCAGGAAATCATTTAGAACTTCAAGTTTTAACATTAATTCAATACGTGCCATAGTTTGAGAAAAATTTAAATATAAATTAAAAATTAAATTCAAAAAGTGATTTTTAAATTATTTCTATAAAACTGAACTGTTTATAATTTTTTTTTTACGAACATAAAAATTCAAATCAAACGACAAAAAATGGTGCAAGAAAATTTTACATCAAAAACAAATTGTGTTGTAACAGAATACAATAGAGACTCAAAACGGGCTGGATTTGAGTCAATGCAGAAACGTGACCAAGAAAAGAAAGAAATGGACCGTAAAGCTGCTGACGATAAGAAGAAATATGGAGCTTGGGGTCCTTCTTTCAAAAATCGGGACCATTTTAATAGTCTACATATTTGTTAAACCTTCAAGAACAATGTAAACACTGCATACAATTTCTACTTTTTACTTGTGATCACACAGTAACAATATTTAGACGAATGATCAATCCATTGATCAATCCATTGATTGGAATCACAATTCAAGTAATCGAATAAGAAGGAGGTGAATTAATTTGAAAAGGGTTGAATAAAAACAATGCATTTTTACGAAAATCTAATTTTTATTTAACCCCTTCAGACCACTGTCTCTTCTCTGTTTTGATAACTAAAACAAATATATTATACGTCTAATGATTGATACTGTGTGATCACAATTACGAAGAAGGTTGATAGTCATAAAGTAGACACAAAATAAGTTCAGAAAATAAGAAAATTGAAAACAAAAAAAAAGTAAGGTGTTGGTGAATTAATTCAACTTAAATATATTAAAATTTCTCCAATTAAAATTTCGTATAGCGAGTTATTTTGTGTCTACTGTAAATGTACTTTTGATAGCACAAATAACTTTCATTTCTCATTATTATTTTGGGTTTTTATTTAAACGGTAGAAGATAAATAATCATTTTAAAATTTTCATACTCATTTAATTGTGATTATTTTATTTTTAATAAATTGTAAATTTTAAATATAAAACTTTAGAAGTTTTCTTTCGTTATTCCATTATTCCACAAATGGTTTAATAATTTCCTTTTCCATTAGAATACTGTGCCGTTTCCAGCAATACTCGATCATAATTAAGAAGACTGAACCAACAATTCCTAAAATTTAAATACAAATTAATTAGAAAATTCAAAAATTGTAACATTCAAAATATTGACCTAATATTAAAACCAAAAAGCAACCTTGCATATCATCAATATTGACTGTATGATTTGTTATTTCTGTTGATATTTTTATATTCCAACAACGATCTTTTTTAGGTAAATATTCCTTTAACCATCTTTGTATAAAACCCATTTGAAGCATACGCTTAACTTCTTTATTAATAACTTTAATGTATGGACTATTTTGTGGCATTACAATTGAAATTTGTTCATCTAAAAATTCCTCACCAGCTACAATAAAAAATAATTGTTTCGTTTTTATCGCTTAGTTTATATGTAAATTATATTACCTAATGAGAAATCACAACGGTCTGTATTTAGAAAGTCTTTTCTCATAATATACTGAAGATTACTTTTCCAATCAATGTAAACATGTTTTCCCTGTCGAACAGCATCAATAATATCTGGTGTTTCATGTGGATAAAAAATTGCGCCTTCAAATAATCGCTTATGTTTGGGAAAATCAGTTTCCTAAGTAAAATAAAAAAATTAATAATAAAATTCCCATAAATTAAAAAGCTCAATTAACTTTTAAATATTGTTCAAGAAAAGTTCCTCCTCTTATTCCCCACGTAATACTTCCCTCATGTCTTAATAATTGATTTATTGTTGTAATTGGAATCTCAATTTTTGGGAATGTTAAATAAGCGACCAAATTACCACAATATGTTGTAACAACTATTAATACAACAAGCCACCAAGTTCCAACAATAACACGACCACTGTCAGCTTGAGGCAGATACATTCCACCTAAATAATTAATTGTATAGTTTGTGGCTATTTCCTGTGTTTTTAAGTATTAAATGTAAACGAACCTTGTTGTAATAGTGCTCCATAAATATACCAAAAACAATTATTCATTGTGTTAAGTCCACCTTTTTTACTTATTCGATGATATTCATAATATGGACTCCATCTGTGCATGAGATACAATAGTGGACTCATGAAAGCAATTGAAAATGCCAAACAAATCCATGTCTGTTTAGGTTTTTAATAAATGAAGATTAAATCAATATTACACCATAAAAAAATTAAACTTACGTCCCATGCAAATGGTGATAGAAACAAATAAATTCTGCTTAATTCACGTGGTCTTGAAACAATAAAGCTGTATGATTGAATACTTATTGGAATTGTAAAATTTAATATTCGACTATAACGTTCATTAACAGTTGCACCAACAGCTGCCAATAAAACCTAGATAAAGAAATAAAAATAATATAATTATTTGAAAATTAAAAGTGGAAATGAGGATACTGACTTTATTACCACCAACAGCATTTACAATTTCTGTTGGAATATTAATTGTTGGTAAATGAATATCACTTGAAGTGTACTTTTGTATATAGAAAAAATGAATTTAATTAACAATTTATATTCTTACAAAAAATCATTTAATAATTACATTTGTTCTCATTTCATCTGTTTCATTAATTAAATTCATATTCACAGATGCTACATGCAATGTGTACCTTAAAGAAAATAATTTGAAAAAAATTTCATAAGGACAGTAAAAAAAAAATAGCTTACGTGAAATTTAATTTCCTTGATAATTCATTTAAAATATCAAAAACAACTCCCTTAAAAGTTATTGCATGTCCATATTCATCGAACGTTATAATTTGCCACGGAGGATTCTACAAAAATTATTATAAAATTCTTTAATACTCATTTATCTGTTCATAGAAATTATGATTTTTTACATGATATGTGACAATATGTAATGATTTATTACGAAATCCATAGTTAACATGGGGAAAGATTGCATCGATTGCTTGAAATCCAACAGCTGGTTTCCAATATCCTACTTGTAAAAGTTTTGGTGGTGTCTTTGCAACAATATCCATATCGTCTTCATCGTTAGCAAGTTCTTCAAAATAAAATTACAAATTATATTCATTATTTGGTATTTTAAGAAAATTTATTAATTTAATAAACTTATTGAAGAAAATTTGGTATCGTAAATATTTCCCCATGTTTCTCCTGACTGTATTCTCCATGTAGTACAATTAGAACATTTTGAGGACTCTAATAAATTTGCTTTCATAATTTCAATTATTCGATCACGTTTTTCTTTCTTTGTTGGACGAATTGCTTCCCATTCTTCATCTGATATTTGACCATAAACTGCTTGTTCTTCACGTATCATCCGACTAAGACCCAAAACAAATCCTTTCAATAATTCACCAATATGACAAACTATTCCTTCCTAAAAACAAAATTGTTTAATTGAAAATAGAGAAAATCACAAAAAAAAAACTCACTATACAATCTGGGTGATGTTTAGTTACATTATAAGCGAATGCAATATTTTCACCTTCACCAATTAATGATGTTACCGATGATATATTATCTTTATCATCATTTGTATCAGAAATAATATAAAGCCATCGACTCAAGGGGTCAACCATTTTTAAATCTTTTGCAGTTTCCATTACATGTTCCATTATATTTGTTGTAACAATTGCAATAAAATTTGTACCTTTAATAAACAATATTAAAAATACAAATAAATTCTCTTTATTGTTTCATAAATACCAATAAATTTTGTTGGAATATTCATAAGGGTTTTCCGCATGGATTTTCTTCGTTCCCATTCATGAACGTGAGCTTTTAATTTGAATAAAGCAATCGAAACTGGACGAATGTAACCATCAGGTGATTCAGAAAATAATACTTTTGCTACACGACTAACTATATCACGATCTTAAGAAAACATTTATTATTGTAGAAAAATCAATTTTCTGTTCATTTTCGGCTTGAAAAAATACTATACCAAATGAATCATCATGTAAAACTACTGCGGATTTCCAATTTAAATAATGAGATGATTTTATATCCAATACAACTTGAGGTAACTCTTCTCCTGCCTTCATTACTGGAATCTGCAAAAATAATAATTTATTTGATTAAACAAAATTTTGATAATTTCAACGATTACCATTATTGCTTCTGATATTGGCATTCTAGGACAATCTGGATCAGTTAGTGCTAAAAACAAAAGTGACTCTTCTCGTGCTTGCTTAAATATTTTCCAAGTGTCTTTACAATTTGCAACACTTAAAATTGCTGTGAAATCTGTGTATTTCATTAAAATATTTATTATAATTTGATAATGAAAATTCAATAAATTCACCTTTTCTAAAGTTAATACTCGTCCACGAATAATAAGTAACAATTAAACCACCATTTTTTAAATCTTCCCTTAAAACTCTTTCAACAATAATTTTCACTTCATTCAATGTTGATTCATATTTGTTATCTAAATATTCTCTATCAAGTAAAATTGCTAAATGAAGACAAAGAAAAGAAAGAATAAAATTAAAAATGATTTTAATTGAAAATTTTTGTAAATTTATAAACCAATTGAGGCGTTTGCCATTAATAATGATGGAAAATCATCAGCTTGTACTTTAACTTTAAATAATCCAAAACATAATAAAAATATCCAAAATAATTGGAACATCTTAACTGATTTAGAATACAATAAAAAATGAACTGTATTATCTAAATTTCAATTGCTTTTATACTCATCATAAGAATTTATTATTGATTGGAAACAAAATTATTTATAAAGTACCCAAAAAAAAATTATATAAATTTTGATTAGAAACTTTGAAAGCTCAGGTGCAATCAAAAATATTTAGGTGTAGAAGAGACTTGAAATTACTTTCTATTTTTTTTTTTTTTTTTAGAAATGATCGTTAAAGGTCGAATACGTCACATGCAAAAATAATGAGAATCAAAACATGAACACTATTTTATTAAAGATGGTTGGAAGAAAAATATAATTAAGTAAGTATGATGAGTTAACATAACTGATTTGTAGATCTTTTGATTTTAAATGTCAACAAGAATTATGGATTGTAATTAATTCTTAAGATTTCCTTTGAATACAATTTCTATAAAAATATTTAAATATTGCGCTAATATTATAATTTTCCTCACAATTAACAGAGTCATCTGTTTCATATATAAAATGTCAACACTAAAGTAAATAGTTTCCTATAATATTTACCAAAATGTTTGAATCTATGATAAGAAATTTTCTTTGGCGCCTGCGCTATAACATAACGATTCATACTTTTTATATTCGATTTACGTGTGTGTTTTTCTTCTTCTATCAAAAGGCAAACCCAACCAAAAAAAAAAAAATTAAAATTAGAAAAGAAAATTAAAGTTGATTTTTAAACCAACTTTTCTTCTTTTTAAATAGAAAACGTGAAATTAAATTGTTTTTTGTTGATTAAATTATTTTATAGATAAAAAATTTAACTAGTTTCATTATTAGTCTGTTTCTAAAAGTTATCAAAAGTTATTTATTTATTATTTTTACCTTATCCTATCGACACCTGATTTGTTATCGATTTGTTTATTTGTTGTCTTTTTTTCGTTTGTTATTTTTTTTTTTTTGGATTGGAGTTGTTTTTTTTTTATTTGTTAAATGACGACAAGTAGAAAAAAAGTAGCAGTAGAAGAAGAAGAATTTTATAAAGTAAAATATAATTCAATGAATATATTTTTGTAAAAATATTCACTATATATAAATTCTATATGAAGGTTTCAATTGGTAAATTAATATTATTCAGTTATGTGGATAAATTAAAGTTAAAGTGAATAATTGTTGGTGGTTCATTTAAATTGAAGAAGAAAAAGTATTTTTCATGTCACAGTAACTTTTCTTCAGAAATTTTCATACAAAAAAGTAAAAGTAAATTAATTTTTCCTGTGTGAAAATTAAGAAGGAAAATTGATTATTGTCAAACATTTTTCAATAAATTGTAAAAAAAAAAAAAAAAGAAATTGAAGTGAAGTAGGAAAAAGTGTGAAAGTGAAAGAAAACGTGTAAAATTATATAAAAGAAAATTTTTTTTTTGATTTTATTTAAATTCTATCAAAAAAAATATTTCAAAACTTATGCCTGCTTCAAGTGCATCTTTTAATAAAAATAGTAGTTCAAGTGCTAAAAAAAAACCATTTCTATTTTTAACAAATTTATTAAGAAGAAAAAAAGTGTTAGAAATTGATGACATTATGTTTGATAGAGAAATGAATCATAGAGCTAGATCAGAACCATCAGGTAAATTTTCAGGTATTTATATATTATCTTCTTCTATCTCTTTTTATCTTATCATATAATATTTCTCTTTTTTATTTTATTTCGTTTTAAATGTATTATCTTACATGTGGTCTTTTCATAATCACAAAATAAATAAAGATAAATACAGCTTATGAAATATTTTGTTTGTTTTTTATTGTATTGTATTATCAGTACATAAGATAATTATTATTTTATAGGGCATTCCACATGCCTGTATCTATTAACTAAATCAGATACTGTAGACAACTAAGTCTATTTATTATTTATTATTGAACTAAATTTAAATAGAAATCTATTTGCTGGAACAAACCTAATTATTGAATGTCTTATATTTAATATCTACATTGTTCTTGTGTATGGAAATCTATAGTAAAATATTCGATTAAAATAAGTCAAAACATTATAAATTAATTAGGTAGATTTTGTGTTGAGAATATTTTGTTAAAAGCGCTAAAATTATCTTTCTAACGAGAATTTAATAATGATTCTTGACATGTTTTTGTTTTGTTATTCTGTTATTTACTAATAAATTAAACGGCTATCATATATGACACGAGACATATAAGATAATTTTTAATAGACATGATGTTATTATTATTATGCTTGAAGCAATGAACTTTATACATTTTTCAATATTTACGAGACACTTACACGTGCATATAAATGTAAATTAACATAATACTAATTATTTCATCAATATAAACAGTGGCGTAAATAAATATGAACTCGTTATGTTTTGCACTGATAAGAAAATAAAATCGGCTTTTCAATCGTAATTGACTTCTGAGTATTATTTAAGTGGGTATGAGGTTGAACTACATACAACTATGGTTATTATTGGATATTCTAAAAAATTTTAATGTCAAAATTACTTTTCCCATTTTCATTTAATTTGTTTACGTTGTTTTACTATAATTTGTCGTTTAACGAGAGAAAAAAAATGAAGAATGGCGTGTGTGATGCTGCACCTTGTTCGTAGTAACGCCAATGCCAATGAAATGATAGATTTTTAAGTTCGAATGATTCATTTCAACAAAGGATAATTTTACTTGTATTTAAATTTTTTTCTAAAATTCAGTTTTAATTTTAATTTATTCTCCATATTTTTAATTTCACAAAAATATTCTTATATTTAATTGTAAACTTCTAATGTCGATGACTTTTAACTTATTTCTTTTTATCGTCCGGCTAATCGTATAAATATTTTCTTAGGGCAAACCATTCAACGTGTTTTTTGGTCATTTAATGTCAACCTTGATTGAGATTTTAGTTAAAAAAAGAATAAATCAATTTCATTAAAGAAAAATATACAAAAAAGAAATGATTGATTTTTCTCTTTATGATATTATTTAAGATTAGATGATTAATAATGTACCTTCAAATTTACCTTAAGAGACTATCAAATCCACATGCGTACATACAAATCCATAAATAATCTTTATTTCTTATACAAAAAGTCTGACCTTCTTAACGTAATGATGAAAGAAAATTGTTTTTATGGAATGTTTTTCTGGAACAAAAAGTTAATAAAATAAAGAATCAAATGGAAAAAAAGAACAGCAGAATTAATTTAATTTCTAAATTCTACAATCTTTCTTTCTCATTCTTTCGTTGGATTTTCTCATTAAAAAAAAAATAGAAAATTCAAATTCAAGCACGATAACAAACCAATAGAGAAAAGTTCACCCAACCGTTACTCGGTTTCTGTTTTTTTTATAATAAATTATGTAAATTTTTAATGTATAAGGAAATGTTTTCGATATTTGCCTTATTTTTATTTGGCGTTTTTTCTTTTAATTTTTTCTTACATTAAATAAAAATATATAACTAGAAAATATGTTCTAAAATTTTCCAAAAATAAGAAGAAGAAAAAATAAAATGAAAATTCAAAAAAATCCTGATTTGAATTCAAGTTGTTTTATTTATTGTTTCAATGTTTTTTTGTTCGGTTCTTTTGTATTTCTATATATTGTCCTAAAGATTATATTCTTATTGTAAGAAGAGCAAAATTATAATATTGATCTTGAATACATTTTTTTTTTGTCTTTTATAATTATTGAAAATGAACAAGAAAAAAAGTTTTTCTTATTTTTTGTTGTTATTGTTGTTGCGTTCATGTGTCTCATGAATTATTATTATTATTATTATTATCGTCACAACACTCTGCAATATAATATTTTCCCATTTCTATTTTTTGTTTTAAATCATAAAGATGAGAAATGAAAATTTCTATAAACTTTTGACGTCACAGTATAGAATTTCATGGAAAAAAAAAACTTTTTGAATGAAAGAAATTTTTATTGTTGTTTTTGAAAGTTAAAACTTCTAAAGGAGGAAAAGGGAAAAAAACAAATTTGTTCTTTTATAAATTAATTTTGAAACAAATAATAATATTATTCAACTTTTTAGAATTATAGATTATTTATTTTTGTAGGTTAAAAGGGGATGGGTTAAAAGGGGAATGAGTGCAAAGTCAGTTTTATAAAATTCAAAAATACTCAATTTAAATTTTAAAGTGATGTTTCAACGTTATTTTTTCCCTTCTTCTTCTTTCCATTATTATTTATTTATAAAATTGAATTTTTATTCCATGAAAATATTATTTCTTTACTGCATAACATTTCCCATTTGTATGCATAAAACTGTTTTTTTCATTTTCAATTGAATTAAAATTCTTTTATGTACATCAGTCAAATTTTGTATTTCAATAATTTTCCTTTTAATAAATTACAGTAATTAGCTATAGTTGCACACCGATGGGAGCACCAAACTCTTCATCACCATCAATTTCAACACTGACCCTAACACCTGGACGTTGTAGAGATATTGATCAAGATATGCAAGCACTTAGATTATCACGTCAAGATAATCCTTTTATACAGGTAACACTTTTTTGGTTTATCTTGTTGACTGACAATTTTTAAATTCTAAAATCGTCTTCTTTTTTTTTTTGTTAAAAAACATAGAAAGTCCTTGCGAGCAGAGAGAGTTTAGTTGATACAATGGAAGAGTCTGTTTCTGATGATGCCATTTTAATGTCACAGGTTGTACTTGTTCTGTTTTTCATTATAAAAAAGGATGAAAATGTTATTAATTTTTAATTTGAACATTTTAGGAATTCAATGCAGAATTAGAGTCAGATCCTTTTACATTACCTGAAGTACAGGAGCATATGATACGTTCACCACCACCAACATCATGGCCACGTTCACCACATTTTAGTGCATTTAATTTTTCACAAGAGAATGGTTTAACAATAAGTTCACAGAGTAGTGAGGTAAATAAACTTAATTCATTTATTTCAATCGATAATCTATTTTTGTTTCCTTTTTCAGGAAAGTGCTTTTTCTGTTAAAACCATGCCTAAATTGAGTGAAATGTTTACATCTAATCGTAGTCATAGTACAATGTCAGGTAATAACATTTTCAATTAATAATAATTTCTTTAATTTTATAAATTCCATTTCTATTTTTTTTTATTTGTTAGAAACAAGTATAAGACGGCCAATGGCAAAACCTAAGAATGGAATTTTATTAAAAGACCATGTTGGTATTCCACGTCCACATAGTTCACATCATTGGTAATTATTTATTTTTTTCAAATTATTATTTCACATAAAACACAAAAAAAAAACAATTGCAACAAAACAAAAGATGAAACTAATTGATTAAATAGAATTAATTGAAAGAAATTTTAGTGAATCTTCAAGAAGTTCACTTTCGTCAAGGCCTTTAAGCCACTGCGATGGTCCACTTAGTGTAAGAAATTTCAAATGAACCCGCATATTACAATACTTTAAAATTTAAATGAAGAAAAAAATCTAAAGAAAATAGACAGAACAAAAAAATATCCTTTTTATTTAGTTGTAAAAAAAAAAAAAAAAGAAGAAGAATTAAATTATTAATTTAAGTTTTAAATATGAATTAAAATGAATTAAAATTATAAAACTTGTGATGTTAATTAAAAATACATATTTTTATTCTTAAAAAGAAAAAAAAAAAAAAACAAAAGAGACAAAAAACAAAAAAATTGAAGTTTTAAAATAAATAAATTAATTAAACTTTTTTAATTTTCTAAAATTTTTAATCCGTTTTTTTTTTTGTGTTTTTAATTTTACTTTGTAATTTATTATTATTATTATTGATGATTTTATGAGTCTGATCAGTTCATAGTGACCACTTGACCACTTTACAATTGTTCCCTAATTTATTTTCATTTATTTATTTTTTAATTTTTAATTTTAATTTTAAAGCAAAAACTGATACGCAGTTTGAAAATGTATTTAAATTTCTCTTTTCTAATTATTACAATTAAAATAAAAAAATTAAAGATTAAAATTAAATAAAAATGAGTAAAAAAAAAAGGTGATATTTGTTGCTCGCCTTAAATTAAATAATGTAAATTATTAAAGAATAACAGTAAAAGTGTAGATCACTACTACTACTACTACTACTACTACTACTAAAAAAAAAAACCAAAAAAAAAAAACACAAAAGAAAAATATAAATATAAAAAGGAGAGAAAAATAAAAATTTTAAAACTTTAAAAAATTTTAAGAAAAAAAAAAAACTAAAATAAAAACTAAAAGAAAAAATATTAATTTATTCGTCTAAATAGAAAATATTAAATTAAACAGTAAAAAAAAAAAAATATATATTTATTGAATGAGGATTGAAACCTAATTTAGACAAAGGCTGTTTTATCCTTAAAAATAAGAAAAATAAGAAAATATTTAAAAGTAAAAAAAAAAAAAAAATTAAAGTTGTAAAATTGTTTAAAAATTTAAAAAAAATAAATAAATTAAAAATAAAAAAAAATTAAAAGTAAAAAAAAAAATATATTTGGAATAAAAAAAAAAATTATTTTAGCGGAAAACCGATACAAGAACTAAACAAATGAAAAATAAACATGAAAAATAATCAAATTATAGAATAAATGTTAGTAAAAAATTCAAAAGAAGAAAAATTAACAAAAGAAAAAAATTAAAATTAAAATTAAATAAATAAAAAAAAAAAAATTGTCAATTTTAAAGAAAAAAAAAATTAAATTTGTAAATTTTTATGTTTTTTTTTTGCTTTTTAAACTAAAAAAAAAAAAAAATAAATGATTGAAGGAGACAAAGAAAAAGTTTTAATTTAATTTTATTTTAATAAAAGCTTAAAAATATCATTTAAGGGCCAATGAATAAAAAAAACATTTATTTTGATGCAAATTTTCTTGAAAAATTTTATGAAAATTAAAAAAAATTAAAAATAAATAAAAAAATGTTCAGTTTTAAAAATATTTTGAGTAAAGTAATAATAATTCAAAGTAATAGAAAAAATTGACATCATTTACTTTGGTCATCATTTCATTTGGTCCTTAAAAAAAAATAATAATAAGAAGAAGTAAAATCTGAATTATGGAAAAAAAAACTGAGCAAAATTGAAAAAAAGCAAAAAAAAAAAAAAAAATTATAGTGCCGAAAAAATATATTTTATTTGTAAAGAAAAAAAAAATAATTAAAAAATAAAGTAAATAAATTAAAAAACATTAAAAAAATTAAAAGATTAAAAATATTAAAAATTGATATTAAAAATTGTAAACAAAAGTAAAAAAAAAAAAAAAAATGTTAACTAAAATAAAAAGTCTAGAATATTCTCAATAAACGTAAAGTTTGTTTTTTTTTTTTAGTTTCATAATTTACAAAGAATAATTAATTTGTATTAAAAATTACAAATGGAAACACTAAAAGAGTCGATTAAATGAAACAAATTCAGAAAAATTGTATTCACAGAAATTAAATTATGGCTAAATTGAAAAAAAAAATTGGAAAGAAGTTCAAAGGACGTGAAAAGTATTTTAATAAAATGAAAGGTAAAAGATAAATTTTTGTTTAAAACAAAAGAATAATAAAACAGAGTTTAATGAAATATATTCAAAATTTGAAACATTTTGTTAGACAATTGTAAGAGGATGAAGCTCATAAGTGGATCTTTGTTAATTATTTTAATTGTTTTGTTAAAGAAAATATAAAAACAATAATAATAATTAACATTTGAATTTAAATTATGTCACTGATAATTTTGTTTTTGGTCAAAGAAATTCAAATTAATTGAATAGAATTTATGTACAAATTACTTGGCGCCTCCACCTAATCCATACAAAAAAAAAATTGAATAAGAAATACAAGACTTAGTAAGTGAACTTTGTAAAGTTAGTTAATGATTTTTTTTATTTTATTTATTAAATTTATTTGTCTCAGTTTCTATATGGAAATTATTATTCAGATAAGAAAAATGAAAGAAGGTTCAACTAAATAATGCTTAAATATAAAATGAAAAATTAAAATTATTTCTCATCGAATGACTCTGAAAATATTTTGTTTCTGAATAAAAAAAAATGGATGTTCACAACCGATTCTTTTATCTTGTGTTTTTTTTTTTCATTCAGAAATTATTTAATTATTCTTTTTTATTTGAATTGCTTTACAAAATAACACAACATTTAATTATAATACTGTTGGTTGGTTACAACAATTCATTCTTTAGAAAATGAAAACAAAAGAAAACAAAAGTTAAAAGTAAATGAAAAACAGAAAACAAATTAATTCTTTTAATTATTTTTTTTTCTGCTTAATTTTAATTAAAAAAAAAAAAAAAGAAAACAAAAAATGAAGAGAAACTATAAAAAAAAATTAATAAAATGATTCGGACATCAGGGGCTAATAATTGTTAACTTTTAAAAGAATTTTATAAAAGAGAATAAAAAAAAATTAAAAAAAAAAATCTAAATAAATAAAAATCAGTACAATTTTTGAAAATGGTTGAAAAATTGGAAAAATTAAAAATCAAAAAAGAAATCCTAAAACAAAAGAGAAAATTTAATGAAATAAAAAAAAAAATTAATAAATAAAAAAATGTTGTAATTATTTGTTCAAAACCAAAAAAAAAAAGAAATGAGAGAAAAAATGAACATAAAAAAAAGGAGTAAAGAAAGAGGGAGAAAGAGAGAGAGAGAGAGCAAAAAAAAAAAAAAAGAGAATTAAAATGAAAATGAAAAATAATGAAAAAAATTTTGTTGAAATAAAATGATATTTAATTGAAATTTAATTTGTTTTTTTTCTTTCTTCTTCTTTTATTTTTAATTTTGTCAAAATGTGAAAAAAATGTACTAAAAGTTTGGTTTTTTTTAATGTTTTATATTCTGCTGTTTGTTCCCCAAACTCTTACACCCAATAAAATTTTCCAATTAAAGTTTTACTCTCACTCGACTCCCACCCCCGTTGTGATTCTGTAGAAAATTACCTGTTTTCACTTTAATAGCATTTTACATGTTCATTGATAATAAATGGGTGGAGTGAGTGGTGGATGGTGGAAAAAAAAAAGAATTTTAGTTGTGGGGTCAAATCTAAATCGTTTTTTTTTTTTTGTTTTTATTCTTTTATTTTATATGACGATTATAATATGAAATCTGTCCCCCCCCCCCTTCAATACGGTTAAATTTTCATGTTGAAATGAATCCTTTATTTTTCTCGGTTAAGAAAAAGTTTTAAGATCAAAACAAAAAGAGTTACAATTTTGTGTCTCTGTGCGTGTGCTTATTTTTTGACTCAATTTTAATTGTCACAAATTAAAGATCTTTAACCGCAAACAGAATAAATGTAACGTTAACTCTATTTTCTAAATAAAAAGATAAAAAGTAAAAACAAAAAAAAAAAAAAATAAAAGTAGTAGAAAGATTTACGACATTTGAAAATACTAAACTATTTTAATCTTTATGATCTTTTGAAGTTTTGGATTTTTTTTTTCTTTTTTGGTTAACTTTACATAAATCTTGGTAGTTTTTTTTTTGGTGCTTTTGGTTGTTTTTTTTTTGGGAATTTTAAAAGAAAGAAAAAAAGGACAATCCACGCCCGTAAATAAAAAAACAAAAAAAAAAAAAACTTGAACATGTATACCCCTTCTCTTTCTTTTGTAAAGAAGAACAAAAAAATATATCAGACAATTTCTATATGCAAATCAACGCATACATACACTCACTCACACACACACACACACACACACACAATGCATACATAGAGATATACATACAAACAATATATTTATCTATATAATAAACATAGTATTTAGATAAATGTAATAAAATAAAGGAAAGATAGTGAAACTGTAATTGGATGGAGACATATAACTCTTAACAAAATAGCTTTTGAATGAGATGTCACATAAACAATGATAAGAACTAATGATGCTAATGTACCAAAACAAAACCTGCTATCCATCTCTATTCTTTGAAGTGGGTCTGTTGGGTCTAACATACAATGTTATAATATATAAATATATAGAAAAGAGAGATACACTTTTTTTTCCTTCTTCTTTTCTTTATACATTTTTTTCTTTCTTCTTCTTCTTCTTGTGTTATATAATACACAAAAAAAAAAAAAAGTTCACATAATATATAAGATAAAAGCAAAGATATAGTGAGAAAGGTGGAGTTGATATCTATATCAATATATACATAATATAATGTAGGTACTGTAAAGATATAGATGTACAACAACAACCACAACAACAACAAAATAAGAAAGTAAAAAGGCGATGATGATAGGGATACATTCATATTATTGATGTTCATTGGCACATATATATAGTGGATCAGGTTTACCTATACGGTTTCGCTTATTTTATGTAATATTTTCTCATACGTTACAGATTTTTAATTATTTCCTTTATCCTACTTCCTACTTCATTTGGTATTTTTTCCACTTTTGTTTTTGGTGAGTTTAATTTTTAATCCCAAAAGAAACTGAACCCAGTTCAGGAGTATATAATATACAATAGAAGTGTTATTGCAATGGATACATACAAACTGAGTCCTTCATGTTAGATCAAACAACAATTACGAAAACTGTAATTTTTGCTGCTAGAAAAAAAAATGCATTTATCATCAAAATATAAAAAACAAAAAAAAAAATAAATTTACAACAGAAAATTCATTCATTTTTTCTAGTCCTAAACCCTTTTGATGTTTAGTTTTTTTTTTGTTTTAAATTTCCTATTATTTGTTTTACTTTTTCATTTACGTTCTTTTTATTTTAGTTTGTTTATTTTTTTCTATGCGCTCCAAAACCAATAAAATAAATTACTGTGTGTGCAAGTCGCTATTTTGAATTTCCCTTTTAATCCTGTTTTAAAAAGTGAAACGGGAACGAGTGAAAATGAATAAAGAAGCAAATAAAAAAAAAATACAATGGAATTTTTATTTCAACCAGAATTGTAGGTCTCGTCCTCGATTTTACATATTAGGGGAAAGTGGAACGTTAAAGAAAAGTTATCTTGCATGATTTTGCAAGTACAACCAGAGAAAAAACAATAAAAATTCTTATTAGAAAAATAAAGCCAAGGTGGTTTTGTTAAAATTTTTCTATAATTTAAGTTATTTAATTTTAGTTAAAACAAAACAAAACAAAACACAAAAAAAATCATAAAATTTTATAATCCTTGCTGCTGCGGTTTTTCAATTTTATTTTTGTTATGTTGTCACTAACATTAAAATAAATTTGTATAAAAATGATGAAAAAGAAAACATTAAAAGAAAGTTTGTTGACAAATGATTATTATACAATTTCTGGATTGTTGATTCACTCATATATTTTTCCCTCTCGTACCCCACATTTTTTTTCCTCACCCAAATTTTTCTCATAGAAATTATTATCATTCCTTTATTACTCCTTATACAACTTCTTTTCAATAGATACGTTATAAATTTTGATTCAGTATTCCTTTTTCCTTTTTCTTCTTTCTATTTTTTATTTTTATCGCAAAATATAAATAAAGTGAAAACTGAGGAAAAATTCTTATTTATTTTGTGGTGTATAAAATAAGTATAAATTGTCATTAAAAATCATCGATTATTATGATTTTATTTTGAATAACAGAAAAGAAAATGAAGAAACTTTTTTTTCCTCTCTTCATTTATTCTGTTTTCCTCCATATTTTCTCCTATTTTTTTCTCTCGATACTTGTTCAGTTTTGTTGTTGTTGCTGTTGTTGATTTCATATTTACCAATTTTTTTTTTTTCGATTTGGCTTTAGTTTTTTTTTTTTTTGTTACCTTCTCTGGTGAATATTAAAATAAAATTTTATTATAGGAGAGAGAAGAAAGAAAGAAAGAAAGAAAGAAAGAAAGAAAGAAAGAAAGAAAGAAAGAAAGAAAGAAAGAAGAAATAAAACCAACTATATTTTGATCGTTTTTAGATGGTAAAATAACAATAAAGAAATAGTCATTTTGGCAGCGATAACAATGCTATAAAATATATAAAAAAAAAAAAAATATAGTAATAATAATATTCTTTATTTATATAAAAATATTTATTTAGCTTCAGTTTTTTTTTATTGTTGTTGTTATTGTTGTAAATAGTTGTAAATTGTAAGTTGTAAGTTGTTGTAAGAAGAAGAATAGGAAACAAATCTTATAACACAACTTAAATAATAAAGTTAAAAATTAAAGTTGTTTCTGTTTGTTTTGTTTTTGTTTGTTTGTTTGTTTTTTTTTGTGTTTTTAGATTTAGAAAATATTATTACGTTTAGTAAATATATTCTAGACTAAAGAATAAATCGGATAATAGTGAAAATAAAAGAAACAAGGGAGTAATAATAGAAATAGGAATAATCGTTAGAAAATGATTTATTTTTACTTCTATCAATAAACAAATAAAAGTGTGTTGATTTTATTTTTATTTGTTATTTATTCTTTTTTTTCCCCCCCTTTTTCTCCTTTTTTTGACTTTGGATTTTTATTTCTTTTTATTTTATTCGTTGAAAAAATTATTGTTCTTTTAGAAACTAAAAATCTAATAAAATTTTTGTAGAGAATTTGAATGAATATATATTTTTTTTTATTGTCTTTCATAACCCTTTTAAAACTTTTTGTTTTATGTGAAATGAAATTTTTTTTAGTAGATGAATGATTTTTATAAATGAAAATGAAATTTTTAAAAATCAAAAAAAAAAAAAGAAACATCAGATGGCCACTAAATACTGAATATTGATTGATTTGGGCTTATTAATGTGTCTTTGTATCATCAATGAAATCTAAATTATTACGCTGAGTTTTGCATGTGGTACCGAATTGCTGACGAAATATTTAAGAGATGCAATTATTGAAAATTGTGAAAAGAAAAAGTGGAAATAATATTATTAGACTAAATAAAAATATTTAGTCTATGGTTAAATTAAATTAAAAAATAATAATAAAAATTTGCTATTTGTAACACTACAAATCGGGGATTAAATTTTATACCGAACGTGAACAAATAAAAATCAATGAAAAAATAATAGAAAAAACTCAGTAAATAAATTACGTTATTATTTTCTTTCTTCCTTTTTTTTTGTCATTTTTTATACTAATTTTGCCAATAATAATAAAATTATCGTGTAATTTATTTCAATGATATTTTTTGTTTCATTTTCATTTTCTTCTTTTTTTGGACTAAAGCCCATTTATAAAAAATCTATATTGTGAATTATATGTATATTTGTGTGTGTGTGTGTAAGTATATAGTATATGTGTATGTATGTGTGTATTTGTTTGAAATTAAGTAAGAATTATCATGTATAAAAATACTGTATATTATCCAAAAAATGTTACAGGTTGTGTTAATGGAGATATTTAGACCATTTTTATGGATGATGATAATATAATATTGACATTATCGTTTTTCCATATATGTCTATCTCTTTCTAATATACTAAATGAAAATATATAAAACCTACCCATACACACACACACAAACACAAACACACACACAAACCCACATAAACAGAGCCATTATAAAAATGATATTTTCAATTTTCAGCTTTATAATATATAATTTTTGGCTATGCCAAATGCGTTTAATGTTTAATAATATAAATAATAATAATAATAATAATACACAAAAGCACGAGAAAAAATAAACGGCAAAAAACTTCATAAAAGGAATAATAATATAAAATATGGAAATGATTATTGTGTAATTTGTGTAAAAATTATTTTTATGTAGATTATTTATTCGTATCGAATTTTTCCCTTAGTTGGGTAATTTAACAAAAATTATTCAATATTATTAAAAAATAATGGATTAGAATTAATAATAGTAAAAATACAACAAAAGCTTCATTTGGGTAGAAGTTCGTGTATATAATTCCGGTAGAGATTATTAATTCCTGTCCTGTTTGACTTAAAGACACATTCAATATTATTATTATGAAGTCTCGATTAGTCTCGATTCTGTCCATATTCTATTTATTCTTACTAACAAAGAACATTTTTTGATAATAAAACATGATTTTTGTGTAGAAATAAAATTCAAACAAAAACAAAAACAAAAAAAAAACGTAAGAAAAAGTAAAGGTAAAAGGAAACGCCACAAGGAAAAATGATTTATTAGAATTATATTCCAAAAATGGATTCATTAACTAAAATAAAGTTATTCTTCCATTTGTTTTCTTTTTTTTTTTTATAAGAAAAAGAAAAATAAAATGAGATAATGTTGAAGATGATGATAAAAGAGATTTTTCTCTGTGTTGAGTTTGTACTTAGGTAAAAACTCCAAAGTTTACGATTGAAATAATGTATTATTTTAGGTATAAAGATTTTATTGCATAATTTTATTTGTAATTTTATTACATATAATTACTGTACGTAGGTTCTAAGAGTTCAAATCGATTATACAAATTTTAATTATACAAATTAAAAATGGTTTATTATTCAAATCTATAATAATCGTATTAAAACCCATTAAATCCATTCGGTTTTACTTTTATTATCATAATTTTGTCTTTTGCTAACAAAAAAAAAAAACAGTCAATATTTTCACCAGAATAAAAAGAAAAACCAAGAATATTTTTTTTTCTATTTTTTATTATTTTCATTTTTTCCCTTTTCTTAAAAAAAAAAATTCTAGAAAATTATTCAAATAAAAATATACCACAAAAAAATAAAGAAGAGAAGAAGAAGAGTAAAAAAAAACGAACTATTTTTGATTTACAACTATGAAATTTAAAAGAGTCGCTTTCTTCTGTTCCAGTTGTTCCAGTATAAATGTAAAAAATGTCACCGCAAGAAAAAAAGGAGTGAAGAAGAAGAAGAAGAAGAAGAAGAAGAAGAAGAAGAAGAAGAAGAAGAAGAAGAAGAAGAAGAAGAAGAAGAAGAAGAAGAAGAAGAAGAAGAAGAAGAAGAAGAAGAAGAAGAAGAAGAAGAAGAAGAAGAAGAAGAAGAAGAAGAAGAAGAAGAAGAAGAAGAAGAAGAAGAAGAAGAAGAAGAAGAAGAAGAAGAAGAAGAAGAAGAAGAAGAAGAAGAAGAAGAAGAAGAAGAAGAAGAAGAAGAAGAAGAAGAAGAAGAAGAAGAAGAAGAAGAAGAAGAAGAAGAAGAAGATTATTGCAGAATATAAATGTATTGCAAAAAGTTATGGCGATTTTGTTTTACGTATAGAAATATTATATGTTATGTAGACGTACGTAAACTTATACATATTATGAAGTATTATAGTTTCTAGTTCATAGAAGAATGGAAGTTTTGTTTGAATAAAAAAAAAAAATTTTTTTTTAGTAAAAGTGGGAAAATATATGCAAGTTAAAGGAAGAATAAGAAATAAAAGACAGCGGAGAAAGAAGAAGAAAAAAAAAAAATAAAGAAAACTCTTAAGACAAGTTTGAAAATTTACGATCGTTCATAGTCCAAATTATATGCAAATTAATTCAGAAATATTACTTCGGCTTTTTTAGAATTGTAAAAAAAAAAGAAAAACATCATTTTTTTCCTTTATTCAGTTTTATATTTTCTATTCCTTTTTTTTCCGTGAAAAAGATTGATTAAAATGGATTTTCTAATTGAATTTTTAATTCTTCATTGTTTCTTTATTAACATCCTTTTCATAGTCTAAATTCAAAGTGTATACATGAAAAACTGATGTTCATAAATTTATTTAAATTAAAAATATTTCACTGTTTGTTTTTAATTATTTTTCTAAATTCATTTTAACAAGGAAAAAAAAAAATGAACACTATTCGGTGAAGTCATTGCAATTTCTTTACAGGCATTTCTCTATTAAGAAATGTAAGAAAAATATAATATAATTTTATTATGCAATTTGCATGTTTCTTATAAATTTTAGATTGAAATTAAACAATCATAAATTTTCTATTAAATTTTCATAAGAAAATTTTTCTTATTTGTCCTTGAGATACCAAAAATATAAACAATTTTAAATTTAGAAAGATTTTCCTATTTATTTATATATAAATGTAAATGGATAGAAGTAGAATAATATAATAGAAGAATGAGAAAATGAAAATGGATAATTTTCATATCATAAATCTAATTGTATAATCCCTCATAATCCTGAGTAAAGTTAAATTTCTCTATAATATAAATATAGAAAAGCAGATTGTGAACTTTAATTATCTTCATTTATATGAGAATGAGAATTATATGTTATAATTTTCAAGTAAAAACTTTCAAAACAAAAATTTCAAAATAAACATAAAATTTTATTGACTTTCTCACCCTCCTATATCACCCTTTAGATATTCAACATCTACCAATATCTCCATCATCATTTTATTATATTGATTTCAATATTATTAATCACAAAACTTTAGACTTTAGATTTATATATTTTATACTTTAATTATTTTGTTGTATATGGAATATTAAATAAATGAATGTTTGGGGGGGAGAGGCAAAAAGAAAAATTAATATACCTTCAAAGTTTATAATGTAAATATTTTTGTTGTATAATAAAGAAAATAAAAAAATAAGGAATACGCTTATAATTTTTACCTTTACATTTATTTATTATACTTGATTGACTTTACATGCAATTTCATTATAAAAACATTAATGTTAACGGAATATAAAGGAAATTATAGTTTATACATTTTTATTTATTTATTATAGAGAGAGAGAGAGAGAGAGAGAGAGAGAGAGAGAGAGAGAGAGAGAGAGAGAGAAATTTAATTAGAAGAAATGTAATTTTACATAATAATTGAGTGACAGTCCAATCAAATTGTAACTTTACTTTGTTGTCTAATATTATTAATTCTCCATTTATAGACATGCTTAATTATCGTTTTTTTTTGTTTTACCTTTATAAATTAATAAAAATAAATATTAATTGTTGCTGGGAGATTTGTCGAAATTATTTCCAAATGTATAAAAGTTTGATGAAAATTAAAAAAAAAAAAACCAGGCGTCTCCATAATCCGTATTATTTAAAGAAAATAAAAGGAGAAGGTGTAAATTGGGTATATCAATAATTTTAGACCATTATTCAATGAATATTAGTCAATTTATTTTTATTAGATATTTCATAAGACTAACAGAAGATTATCCGTTTCAACATTAAATAGAAAAGTTTCAATTAAATAATATTCTACTGATTGAACAATTTCCGTCTGTCAAATAAATCATTCAAATTTTAATTAAAATTTATAAGAATAGAAAATTTTAAAAAATGTAATCAGTTATTGATCTTAAAATTGAATAATAATAATTATTCAACAATAATATTTTAAAAATGTTTTACTGATGTTTTTCATTGTCAAACTTATCCAAAATTACCAAAAAATTCTATTAAAGCTGTTATGTAAAATATAAAGACGAAAAAGTGAAGAAGAAGAAGAAGAAGAATAAAATAACTTTTATATTCTTTCTATATTTTTTTTTTGTTTTATTGTTCCTTACTTCTGTAATATAATATTTACAATTTCAATTATTCGAAAGTCTAAACACAAAAATCTACGTTTATTATTTTTTTTTATTTTTCATTTTGTTTTTTGTTGGTTTTTGTTTTATACTTTATATCATTGAAGAAACGTTTTAACCTGGTACGTGTTGGTATAGTTGAATATTTCTTTTGGTTAGTTTAGTTTCGGAAAAAAAAATCTATTATAAATATAAATAAAACAAGAAAAGAAAATTATGACTGAAAACAATTTTTTTTACTTTTTATTTTTTTATTTTTTATTAATAATAAAGAAAATATGAAGGAAAAAAATAGGAACTTTATACTTTTATAGTGAAACGGAAGAATTTCCATTATTATTTTGTAAATAAAATGAAATACGTAAAAAAATTTGTTCCTTTAAATTTAATTTTTAATAAACAAAAAAATTTTCTAATTTCAAAAAAATAAATTTCAATCAAATATTTTTGTAATTAATAATTAGTAAATTTAATGTGTCATGGAAAGTCAGTATTATTAATACGCACAAATAAAATTATTATAGAAATTAAATAAATATTTGTTAGCATTAATAATTAATAAAATTTAAGAATGTAGTAAATTACATAATATCAGAAAATTGAAAAGTTTTATAGATTTTTCTGTAACAACAATTTCTACCAAAAATTTCATTAGAATGTTTGCATTATACAAATTACATCTCGTAACTAGTTTTGGCTTTTTAGATAGAATTATATATTATACGACGTACAGTGTAAATTTGTACAAATGTATTTGTATATGTTTATATTTGTAGTTTAAACAATAAATCTTATTTAACTTGTACTTAAATGCAATACAAATAATTACATAAAGATAAAATATAGAATTGAACGTGATCGAATCAATTTGTTATAATCAATTTAAAATGTTTTTTTTTTTTGTATTTCACTCTCTTTATATATTTTTCTTTTCATTTATTACTGTTTTATTTTCTATCACAAATATTTCATTCGATTTTTAATTCTCTTCGTTTTCCCCCGATTTCATTAAAATTTACAGAAAACACTTTTTTTTTTTTGTATTTTTCTTTCTCTCTACTTTAAATTTTTTTGTTCAATATTAATTATATGCTCTTATTTATTTTCCGTAATTTATATTGAAGATATTGATTTGTAAAATAGAAAATGATACGAAAAAAATAAATAAATAAACAATTCGATTAATCAACCATCTCCCTAACTTTCATTTTAAAATAAACAATAAGCAAAAATAAACTGATGTTAATGAATTTGAAATAAAGGGAGAATTGAATAGAATTCTATTTCCTATGGTATTTTTTTCATGATCCCTTAACCCACTTAAACCTAAATAAGCTAATATGGCGAACTATATTCGACAATATTGTTTATTTGTGGTTATGATGGGCTACAATTATAAAATAATCAACAATGCAGCAGAAGATTACTTCACTTTAAAAATAATTATAATTAACAGATTATTAATTATAACTATATCTTAAGCTCATAATCTAATTTGCATTGCTGCTTCCAATTTTCCCATCTCCAAACGCAATCAATGTTTTTTTATTTTGTTCTTTTTTAACTATAAAATTTATAAAAAATAAACATAATTTAAATTTGATCCCTTAAGCTAATCACTTGTTTCATATAACAACAACACAAACATATATACCAACCGAATAATTATATTTTAAAATTAACATAATTAAAGAAAATATATACACACACACACAGATGTAAGATAAAAATAATATTCAATTCATTCTAATTAACATTATTATTTTACAGAATAAAACAAATTATAAGGGGAAAAAAATTAACATTGAACTATAAAAACATTTATTTGATTTTAATGAATTAAAAAAGTTATGCAATTTATAAAGATTTTCAATTTCACTTCTTCTTATTTGTATATGTATGATATTTTATTATGGAAAATTAAACATAGGAAAATATAGGAGAATATGGTAGAGGGGGAAAGAGTGAAAAAAAATTTAATATTCAAAATTGTGGAAAATAATTTAGTTCTTGTTCAACTAATTGTGTTTTCTCATTTACAAAATGATTTGAATAAAGGACTAAAACACTGTTATTAATTATTATATATACATACAAAATAGACACATATAAACCCTAACACATACACAGAAATATTAATAGTGGGTGGTATTATGGGTGAATTAGTTTATAGAGTAAAATAGAAAGAGTTCTTATTGTTTTTTTGTTTTATTTTATTCTTGAAATTTTTATATTTCTGTTTGTTTTTGATTTATTGATACATTAAAGATACAGAAATAAATAAAGTATAAAAAAAATGTAATCTTATTTTATTGGGTAAAGTGAAGTAAAGTAAAGTACTTAATATATTATTATTATTATTATTATTATTTTGGTTCAAAATAAATAAATTTATTCTGAATTATTCAATAAAATGTAAGCGACCGGAAAATTGTCGCTAATCATCCATCGTTCAATATATTTATATTATGAGATTTTATTTGTCTTCACTCTTAATACAATGTATATATTTTCTTCACCCAAAACTTTTTGTTTTTTCCCCCACTCTTTTATGTATGTATGTATGTGTATGTGTGTGTGTTTGTATGTATGTGTTATTCATATATCTATAAACACGGTAGAAAAATAAACTATAGATCATTTTTATTACTGTGTTTATTACAGGCAACTTGTTTTATGTGTACTTTAGCAGAAAATGTGAGTTACAAAATAGTTTACACTTGGAGATAATTAATTACTTTACTGTGATAATAGAGAAAAAGTACTTTTATACTGAACTTTACAATATTCTATTGTTTTATAAAGACTTATTGTAAAATCCTTTCATTTTTTTTTTGTTTTGCTCATAACTTCTTTACCCCAACCCATTTAATATTGTAAAGTGTAAAGGAACATTGAGCATATTTTTCAACATTTATATTTGTTTGTTTTTTCACTTTAAAATTTTTTTTTTTTAGTGTATTTTATTTAATGATGACTTTCTGAATTTTTCAGTAATAATTCTTTTCAATTGTATAAAATTGGAAGGATAAATTTTATTCTTTGTCAAAACTTTTTTATTTACCATTTTTTTTTTGCTTTAAATAAAAACAAAACATTCTTAAAAGTTTACATTTTGAATTGAATTGAAAATTGGGAATGTATTTTTTTCAACTAAAAAAAAAAAAAGAAACGCATCAAATATATAAATATTATAAATTTATATTAATAAGAAAATAGATGGCGTGACGCTCTAAAACAATATTGAAACCTTATATATATTTCTTGTACAATTTCTGATTGAACAAACAAAAAAAAAAGAGATTTTAAGAAGGAAGTCATTCTTAGCATTGTTATTATTTTTATACAACAAACAAATTTGATTTAAGCATTTTTTTTTTAGATTGAAAAAAAAAGAAGAAAATTTCTATTATTTTGTTGTTGCAATTTTGTTATTTATATTATTATTTTCTAAAGAAAAGCTAAAGAAAATGAACAGAAAAAGAAAAGGAAGAAGAAGAAGAAGAAAAAAAAAATGAAATGAAATAAAATAAAAGTTTGTTTAATAAAACTTGAGTGAGTCTTTTCTAATTACAGAATATTGATTTTGGTCGTGTCAATAAACACAAAAACAGAGTGAAACAGTAAAGCTTTTAGTAGCAGCTTTTATATATAATATTATTTGTATTGGTATTTCTGTTCTGTATATATTTCGTACAGACATTATAAAGGAGAAAAGCCTTTTGCGAATAAAATACAATGTGGGTTGTTGGTTATATGACCGTAAGGACATACAACTATGTACTGCCATTTACTTACATACATACGCACCACACATACACACACATATAGAAACATATATAGAGAAATAAATGGAAAGGATTGACAAACCATCCGGGTGCTTTTATATAATATTATTATGATTTTAAATAAAGGATTATTATTTCAGAAAAAATAAAAAAAAAAGACTAAACAAAAAATACAAGCAAACATTTTCCAATTCAGTTTTAAAAAAAAAAAATTTCCCTAGAAAAATTTTAACTCGTAGGGGAGAAAAGAGAGAGGCACAGAATTAAAAAGGTAAATTACGGACAATTTTCCATATGAATAAACTTTTAGAAAAAAAAAATTCTTTATAGGATGGAAAAGAGAAAAAAAAAATGAGAAAAATCCCCAATTAAAAAATAAAACACGATTTGAAAACATATTCTGGGAAAAAGAAAAATTGTTTCAAAATGCTGCCAGAAATCATCATTAAAAAAACGCAAAAATCTAATTAAAAATATTAAAAATATTTTTATCTCTTTCATTTTTCATCAGTCTTTCTCTTTCATTATGAATACATAATATAGAAGTCATATATTTTTAAGGAAAATTAACCCCAACCATATTTTATTCGTTAACTTTATAGCGAAAGCAAAAAAAAAAAAAAAGAAAAAATAAATATTTTATGTATACGAAACATTATTTTTATTCATCTTTCTTCTTTTTTTTTTTTTTGACTACTGTAAATGGTTTTATATTCACATACAACATACAAATATACATAAAAACATAGATACATGCATATACCTATGTATGAGCATATAAACTTTATATACAAAAATAAAAAAAAAATAATTTATAAATGCAAAAATTCACGTGAATTAAAAACGTGCTTTATCTAACAAAATATTATTTATATTAGTTTAAGATCCGTACTTATGTGCATTTTATTTGTTTTGTAATTATAAGTGTAAGAAAATTCTATACTTGGGATGTGTCTTAAAAAACTTTAGTAATTCATAAGAAAAATTCCAATGAATTACAATAACTTTGTGTTTTGATCAATTTACAAAATTTTTAATGAATCTTATTTACAAATTAAAATTAAAGTACAGAAAAAGGGAACAAAATGCGGACCTGTAATTTTATAAAGATATTTCTATCGTGAAAAATTTAAATCAACTCATTTGTCTTCGTAATGATGAATATTATAGAAATACAAAAGAAAAAAAAATATAGACGAGAATAATTGTGTACCTTTAGTCTATGCATTTATATTTAGTGTAAACCTTAGTGTAATAATTTATACAATCTAACAAATTTAATGAATATGCAAACTTAACCTACATGGTTAAAAATATAAAAACAAAAACATTTGTTACAATATTGACATTTTTATAGTCAACATATAAATATTATATTCAATTTATTTTAATTTAATTGGAAACTTCTGTAAGAGAGGTTTATGTTTTTTTTTTGTTTAATTCTTGTATTTGTATTTGTATTTGTATTTTTCAGGTTGTTGCATTTATTTAATGCAAAAAAATTAGTGTTGATATTTGTGCATAAAAATATGAATAAATAATTACATGAACAAATCATAAAAATAATTGAATTCATTATTATTTGGAACTTCAAAGTTTAGTATTAAAATTTTATTATATTTCATTTGTAATTTTTTTTCCTTATATGAATATCCAAAACAAATTGAAAGGATCTCACATGATAATATTAGTACTAAAGATAAAAAATCCAAAACATAAATTTTTTACCACATAAGAGAACTGAAAATTTATATTCTAATATAATTCTATTCAAATATATTATCATGGTAAAAGTAAAAGACACAAATAATAAAAAAAAAAAAAATCTATACAATATTACGGAGTAGAAGAAAAATAGATGAAAATATGGGTATACGTGAATTTATAGGAGCGAGAGAGAGAGAAAGAGAAAGATAGAGTTATATTTTGTGGCTATGACTAAAGTAGATAGCTTACACTATTAAAATAATAGCATGCAATCATAATCTTCATTTTCTTCTACATAAAAAATATTATATTTTATATATAAGAATGAACATAATATGAGCTTTAGCTTTTACATATCATCAGATAGAAAATATGTTTAAATACAACAAATAAAAGAAGAAAAAAGAAAAGATTGCAGAAAACTAAAGAAGAAGAAGAAGTCAAAGACAATATGTATATTATAATAATAGATAATGTAACATTGTTTCTATTATAAATTATTATAATAAACTAAATATAAATAAATAGTAAGTGTATATTTTATGTGTATCACAAATATAGATGAAAAATTTATTAAATGAACTGTTTAATTAAGCTTTCATATATTGTCTTTATATATATAAATATATACATAGGAAATTTTTAGTTTTAATTAAACATTGTTTTTAGCCAAAGGCATTTAGTCATCAAATATCATTCGCGTGATTTTATTATTCATTATATTTACTATAGAAAGATTATAGAAAATATTGTTAAATAAAATTTTAACAAAGTTTTAACTAAAAATTACTTGCATACAAAATTAATTTAGTGAAGATAAAAATCGTTTTATTTATATTGTGACATTAATTCTAAACAATTGTTAGAACAATTGCATAGGTAAAGTATAAACGATAGAGAAATTCTATTAAAAATTTATTTTTGTCTCTGGTACATAAAATAATTATCACATCTTTTTCTTTTATGTAAAGAAAATCCTTTAAAATTATGTGGAAAAAAGGTCAATAGTCTATTACTGCAAATACAAAAAAAAAAAAAAAGTACAGTAAACGTTGTGACTTTATAAAGGAAAAATCTTTTCAATTAATCTTTAACCTTTTGTTTATGTTTTTGTATTTTATGTGAAAAGAATTATGTTACAAAAATAGATTTTTGGTATTATAATTCATTAAGTAGTGCAGTGGTAATTACAATTTAATTAGAAATTTTTCTTTTGTCTGTATTTATATGTTTTTTTCAATGAAATAATTTATAGAAAAGATTTTCTTTTTTTAACCAAATAATTTTTCCATTCAAAGAAATTTACAGGAACTTAATTTTTTCTTTATAAAAAGTAAATATTGTTTTCAATTGATATATGCAAATTTTTCATTCAATAGAAATATTCTATTAGAAATGGAAATTGTAGGTAGGTAAGTTGTTAAAAGTGCTAAGAAATCTTAAAAGGATGTTAATTTCAGTTACACGACTTCTAAAGAAATTTAATGACTTAAAAGGAATATTTTATTAAAGTTTTGGAATAAAGTTTTTTTATCTTAGAAATTAATAATTAAGAAATTTTTTACATTAAAATTTTTATTTTAATTATTACAACAAATTCAAACGCTGTAGAATTTTAGTAGTAGCACAATAAGGATTAACTGAAGTAAAATAAAAAAAACTGTAATCGTACAGGATGAATTATGTGTTTTGAATAAAAATGATCCGTAAATACCTTACATGTAATGTTTTTACACAAACAATTAAACTCAATGACCAAATCAAATAATAATACTTTCTTATGTAAATCTAAATATATAATTATAATTTGTATTTTTTTGGATTTTGAATAAAAATTAAGTATGATTACTGATTCTCTCCGTTCTAAAAAGCAATAATTTTTTACGTTTGAAAATCATCAGTGAAGCAGAATATTTAATTGACTTAATTTTATTTTTTTTTGATTTCCGAAAATCATTGTCTAATGAAGGCTACAATTTTCAGAAAATTATAAAGGAAAAAAAAAATACATAAAATTATTCCAATAATGACAAATCATAAAAGGAAAACCCCAAAAAAAAAAGAAAAAAATTAAATCTTTGACCGAATCGCAATCGGAACAATTAAATAATTGAATAAGAAATGACTTTCAAATAATAATTTTTGATTTAATTCTTGTCTTAAACGGAAAGTCCATGAAAATTTTCTTCTTCATAAAAAAAGAATAAAGAAAAAATGAAAGCAAGAAAATAATTAATGAAAATCAACCAACTGTAGCCAAAAAAAAAAGACTCAAATCGGATATCCCCGATTTTCATTTCATGTTGACGTCTCTCGTTTGAATAATAAAACTTTTTCTTTTTACATTTTCCTTTTGAATTTTTCTTTGTAATTAATACATATACATATTTTATTAATAATAGATTTTACTACATAAGAAAGAATGTAAGAGTACAAAATAGTTTATCTATATGAATCAGGGATCTAAAACCGAATAGAATATTTGTAGTTGAACCGCAATAAATTTTTGTTGTTGTACTAAACTAAAGTATACCGAATCTCATGGATTCTACTACCGGTTTAGACTACTGACATGACCATATATTTTTTGTACATTTCTTATTATTTCTATAATACAATTCTTACATTGTAGCGATTCTAATCTATTTCCTACGAATTTATGTATAAAAAAAATTGTATATTTTACTGGATAAAACAAAAAAACTGTAAGAAAATATTCTGAAAAATGTGAATGAAACCATAAACAAAAAAAAAAAAAAGTTCTTCATATATTCCATCATGAGTCTGATTTTAATCTTTACCATGAGTTTCATGAAAATTTGTTTAGTTTACAAAACTTCTGTTTATATTATTATTATATAATATAGAGTAGAGAGATTTTTCGTTTTTTCTTTTTTTTTTTTTTGCAATGTCATGAAGTGACCATAAAACACCGAAGAAAAAAAAACAAACGATTTAAAAAAAGAAAAAAATGGGAATATAGAAAAAAAATTACAATCTAATATAAGAGAAAAAGTCCCTCACAAAACTATATAGAGTATTATTATGATGAGAGAGAGAGAGAGAGAGAGACATTATCTGTATAGACAAAGTGAAAGAGAAAGAGTTAGACTAGAAAAGAATAAGATGGAAAATTATTTTGTATCAGTCAAGTGAAGTGTGTAAACTTTTTTTTTTACTTCTTCTCATTTTTTGTAAAAACGAAAAAAAAATAGAAGGAAATTGGAAAATGTCATATTTTTGTATAAAGTCACGATTCGAGGTGAATATTTGAGTAATTCTTTCTATATGGCAGATCAACAACAAAAAAAAATGGGTAGACAAAATAACTTCTAAAAAGGAAAAAAAGAAGAAAAGGAACAAAAACAAAAATAGAAGAAGAAGATGGAGAAAAAATGAGATTCTTCTAACTAAAGTATCTCTCTTAAAATGTCACTCTTGTCTTCTTTATTCTTTTGTTTATTTATCTTTATTTTTCCTTTTTCATCATCTTTTTTTCCTATTTCTCCTTTTCATCCTCAATTTCATTTTCATTTTCATTTTTTCTTCTATTTTTCTTCTGGTTTAAATTTCTCTATTTTTTTTTTTTCGTAAATTTTTCAAAGAACAAATCGATTTTTATTTTTACTGTTTTTCTTCTTTCTTCATTTTTTTTTCTTTTTTTTACATTTTTTAAATCATGTCAATTTTTGAGTTGGGTTTTTAGATTTTAGAAAATATCTAAGACAATTTTACTCTCATTTCTTACATTTCTGTATTTCTTTGTTTTCTTTTTTTTTTTTTTCTTTTATTTTTACTGGCGAAAATGTCTAAATGTAAAATATATAAATAAGAATGTAGTAGTGAATACTATAATTGAAATTTTCACCACAACAATATTGTCAATTGTTGAAATATATGAAAATATATAGAGGATCATAAAGACATCATTATATATTCTTATAGAAAAAAGGGAAAAAATAACAAACAAAACAAAAGGGGAAAATATATAGATTTAGAAATTCATGCTAAAGGAATGTGTATACAGAGGCGGATTTAGGAACATGAACATTTAATTTGAATATGAAAATTTATTCTTTAAAAGGGACTAGTTGTTGCATAATATTGTGTTTTTAAATAATTAATTATCTTTACTTATCAAATCTCAGCAATTTCTGAGCTATTGTGATAATTCCGTTGTATCAGTATTGATGCAGTATTGCTACATAATAAATATGAACTTCTGCTCTGAATATAGCAATGACAAATTCATATTCATTTTCACTGAAACTTAGTTTGAGGGCACTAAATTTGGGGGCCCTAAAATATTCCTATCGGTACATCCGCTACAGTTTGTATACACAAATACATGAACACAATACAATAAAATAGAACAGAATCTTTATTTATTCTTAAACAGGATAATGATGGATAAAATTACATAATAAAAAATTTAATTCTTCCTTTTCATTTTACTTGGTGATTGAGTTGATGTAGTAAATTCTATACAAAAAGAGATTTTCCTTTCTTTTTATTGTGTTGTACATTTCGTCAGTATCTTTCTTATTTCCTGTTTAATTTTAATCAATTTTTGAAAAGAGAATATTTAAGTACATGAACTAAAAAGGATAAAGAATAATTTTGTTTGACCTGACATAATAAGAGATGACAAGGCGAATTCTATAGATTTAGGGGAAAAAAAGAAGGCGAATACGAAAGTAAAAGAGAGTCTCTGAGAATAAATGAATCTATATCGTTAAAAATTATGAAAAGAAAGAATTTTATAGCATATAAAGTAAAAGAAAACTTAAGCATAGAAATATGTTTAATTTCCTGTCTATAAAGATATTCAGTTTTGTAAAAAGAAAAACATAGAAAAACTAAAAAAAAGGGAAAACTTTGAGCTTTTTTTCAGATTCCAAATTTTTTTTTTCTTAAAAAAATATTTAACAAAACTTAAACAAAAAGTTTTTCTTCCATTTTTCAAGTTTTTTTTATTTATTAAATAAAGTTGAATTTATAACATAAAATAAAGTAAAAATTTAATTGTCTCGGAAACTTTGTTGTGAATCGTAAATAATGAAATTAAATTTTTGAAAAAAGTCATTTTATGACCTCAATTAAATCTTTTGGACAGTTGAAATCAAAAGTAAAACTATTTTTACTTAACACATAAATTAATAATAAATCTGATAAAATTAATATTTCCTTTAACGCAGAGTGAAAACACTGTCATCAATAGGGTTCCGGGTTCAAACTTACAGTATGGTAGAAATAATGGGTTGGATTCCTTTTAATCTTTGAGAAAATGGATGGCAGACAATAAAATTGTTAAAGAAACGGTATGGCAGACTAATTTATGCATTGCTTTTTTTTCTGTTTCTTCACTACAACAAAGGACAAAAAAGTACAACAACAACTCAAAAGAAAAAAAAAAAACATACAGAAAGAAAAACAAAAAGTTTTCCATAACACCAAACAAACCCTACCGTTAATGATAATTAATGTCCTTTAAGAAAGTAACGAAGACTCCAGAACAATTTTCTTTTAATACTCGTATATGGACGAGAGAATTACGTTAATTGGTACAAAAAATTTTTCTTCTAATTTTTTTTCCCTTTTTTGATGAAAAAAGTTTGGACACAATTTTGTCGTAATTGAAAATATTCAAGCAGAAATAATTTTGTAATAAAAAAAAAAACAACAACAACAAGAAAATTTATGTACAATTTAAAAGACAAGAACAAAATACCCAAAAGAAGTTAAAATTTATCTTAGAATAAAAATTACGATGAAAATATTTTTCAATCCAAAAAAAAAATTAACGACGAATAAAAAACAAATAAAATAAAATAAATAAATATGTTTTAAGTCAATCTTTAAATTTGTTCTTTATAATCAGAACTTTATCATTTTAAATTAATTATAATTTTAGTACAAAGAAATTCTAACGAAATATAACGAATAGAAAGACGATTATAAAAAAAACTTTACTATAAAAAATAATGCAGTAGCATATGAAATTAAATTTTAATGAATTATGTAATTTTATGTGACGTATATAGATTTGATAAAAGAAAAATTTATAATCATTTATTGTTCATAATTGTTGTTATCGTTATGTATGACACTGTGCCAAACATTCCCGTATATTTAAATAATTATAGTCATAACTTATTCCCGGAATTATTTAATCAAATAAATAATTTATGTCTAGATTTTAAAATTATATTTAGTTGTGTTTTGTATTTCAATGAAAAATCACTGTGATTTTATTTAAGTGTTTTTTTTTTTTTTTTGAAACAAAAATGAAAATAATTATTTTACATTTTCTATTGATAATCCTAATTCGGTTAATAAGTAAGAAATAATATTAACAGTTAACAATTTATTAATTGAAAATAGATTTATGTGTATTTTTATAAATAATTTATTGAGATAGATTTTAATTTGTCAGATTCCCGTTAAATTTGATTTCTTAGTAAATGTATTAATTTCCAATTTCTAAGTAATATTTTTGTTTACATTTTGCTATAATTATATTTATATATGTTCTGATTTATTATTTTAAAAAAGTTAAATAAAAACATAAATTAAATAAATTTTATAATTCACATTAAATGTTTCAATATGAATACAGAATAATGCTATAATATTATTTCAAATTCAATTATTAATTAGTAAAATTAAAAAACAGTAAAGTAATTATAGAATTGGAAAAAAACGCGATAAAACGGATTGACTTTAATCAAGTGATTATTTTACAATAAATTTCCATTTTATAAAAATTATTTTATATTCAGCTTCAAATATTATTTCTGTAAGAACTATTGAGGATTCTAGAGAAATTTATGAGAAACCATCAATTGAACCAAATCAACGATATTTAACACTTAATTATAGTCAAAATTATGAGATAAAATGTATATTAAGTAATACTAAAATATGGATAACTGCTGACGTAAGTTAAAAATACTTTTTTTTTATATAAAAATAAATTATTAATATAATTCGATATTAAACTTTATTATTAATAATTAGATAAATGGAACAGTAAAGCAAAATTATATAAATGGAAGTTATGTACTAATAATTATTAACGCTTCGGCAAACGATGTTCATGATTATTTTTGTGTAAATACACATTTTTTCAAAAAGTTTAATATTGCTGATTATTATTATCCGAAAAATGATTTAATTGCAACAAATATTTACGTTTTTGTTGATGGTTAGTATTTCTACTTTGTTTTTATATAAATAAGTTCATTTGAAAAAATGTAACATAATTATTTCAACATATTAATAATATGTAGATCCAAACAATCGATTGGTGCCAATGGAGTTAAATTATACAATTACCCAATATAAACCTATAATTATTCCATGTAAACCAGTTATGAAAAACATTAAGGTTCATCTTATTAGAGATGGTGTAAAGGTAAGAACTCTTTGTAACAACATTATTTTAAAATAGTTATATTTGAAAATAAATAAGAGAATTCTTTTATTTTTCTGCATAGTCAAATTTACAAATATTCGATTATAATGCCATATTGGGATTCCATTTATTTTCATTGAATTTAAATGACACTGGTTATTATAAATGTATTGCTGAAAATGATACAAATAATGCAATCAGATTTCATATACAAGTTATACGTAAGTAAGAAATCCAATTTAATTTCCAACTAAAATGCAAATAAAGGATTAATTTTAATAAGTAATAATTTCTTAGCACCCAATTTCAATAAACAAACAAATAGAAATTTGAAGAAATATGTATTACAAGGACAAAGTTTTCAACTATATTGCAATGTTGGTAATTCATCGTATAGTTGGACATTACCAAACAACAATGTTGCTGAGAAGGTATAATTTCGTTGTTATTGCTCACTTATCCTCCACTTTTATTAACAGTTTTTTTTTTAAATTAGGAAAGTCGTGCAATTTATAATACAACGAACGTTAATATGAGTGTGTTAAATATCGCTAATGCTGATCGCAATAAGGATCAGGGAGAATATATATGTAATGTAGAATTTGATCAGAAAATCCTTCAATCAGTGTTTATAGTAAATAGAAATGAAAAGTATATTGAAATGAAAATGATAAAGGAACTGTATAGTTATCCAGAAAAAAGTGCTTCAGTAACATGGATTATATCATACGAATCAAATTATAACACGAAATTCATTTGGCTCGATAATAAAAAAAAGGAAATTATACTTTCAAGTTATAGCACTAAATATGTAATGAATAAAAAAGAAAAATATATTTCTTTGCAAATAAACAATGTAACTATATCAGATTTTGGTGTTTACACTTTAAAACCAATTAATTCTAAATTTAATCAAGAATTTCAAATTGAATTAATTGTACTAGGTAAGTGTCAAAAAAGAAATTCACCATAACCATATCAGTGTATGTATATAAATTAACAGATAAACCGATGATTTCAACTCATAGTGTGATGGTTAAAGAGGGTAAAGAAGTTGAACTTATTTGTAATTGTAGTAGTTACCCACCTTCTAAAATTTGGTGGAGTTATTCTGAATGTAATGAGGATATTTTTCAGAATAAATGTTTGAACCTGAACTCAAATTTGATTAATTCTACAGAAATTAAAACTATTTCACCAACGTTACAGCAAGCAATCTTTAAATTTAAGACAAACTTTAATAGTATAGGTGAATGCATTGGTAACAATGATGAGGGCTCTGAGAGTAAAGAATTTTATGTTTTGTTTAAAGATTTGGATGTTTGTTTTAAAAAAACCTACTTGTATTTATTCGTTCTCTAAACTTATATTTTTGTGGTTATTATATTATAGGAATCAATGGAAATTTGGATATCAAACGATAATAGTGTAATTACTGTTGATGACGCACCATCCCTTACCTGTGGAGCTATAAATTATAATGTAACGGAAGATTTGGTATGGTATCGATATGGTGAACTACTTCAAAATAACTCAGAAATTGTTATTATCAGAAATGACACAAAATATTCGATCCGAAGTGTAATTTATTTTAATAGCATTAAGCAGGAACATGCTGGCATTTATGAATGCCGTACGGTTATCAATAATTCTAAATTAGTTCAGAAAATATATATATGGGTTCACGGTAAAATAAATTTTTGTTATTTATAGTAAAAATATAATTAAACTTCATTTTAGAGCCTATGAAAGCAGAATTAAGAGAATCAAATTTTCATAATACACTAGAATTGTCTTTGCATGAGAGCCTTATTCTTAAGTGTATTTTTGTTGGATACCCAATTCCTGATATTACATGGTTTAAAGTAAAATTTAAATATATAAAATTTTAGTTTAAAAATTAACGCAAAATACCTTTTATTAATGTTTTTAGAATAATCACTCTTTGGTCAATAATACAAGAATTTCTATACACAACAATAACACGATCCTTGAAATTAATTCTATTGTAAAAGAAGATGTCGGAAATTATGAATGTAGGGGAACAAATCGGTTAGGATATGCATATGATGATGTACTTTTGCAAGTAAAAATAAAATCTAATAATATGATTTTGGAAGTTGTAATTGCATTTACCAGTATAGTTCTGATAATGTTTTTTTCTATTGTTATTTATATGGCCTTTCGAATTCAAGTATTAATATCGAACATACAATTTCTTATAATATTTATTTAATACAAAATTTTTGCAGAAACTAAAAAAAATCTCCTCTGATATGAATAAACTTTTAATCGGTTGCGCTGATCAAATTAATCCTGATTTGCCTTTAGAGGAACAAGCTGATTTATTGCCATATATTCAGAAATTTGAGTTTCCACAGGATCGTCTTAAATTGGGACAAAAATTAGGTGAAGGCAATTTTGGGATTGTTTTCAAAGCTATTGCCTACAACATTGAACCGAACGAAGATAAAACTATTGTTGCTGTTAAAACAATTAAAGGAAAGGCCGATGGTGAGATGCGATCCTTTATATCAGAATTAAAGATTATGATTCATGTAGGACAACATCTAAATATTGTTAATGTTTTGGGTGCAATCACCAAAAATATTGAAAATCGTGAGATGATGATAATCACAGAATATTGTCGTTTTGGCAATTTGCATAATTTTTTATTAAAATGTCGTGGACAATTTGTTGATCAAATAAATTCAGTAACTGATGAAATTGATCATAAAATATCCACTGAGAAGCAGACCGAACGATACGATACAAGGTAAAAATGAATTAAAATCAATGCATGATTATTGTGTGTACATTTTGCTATAGAAACGCTTTTAAAAATAAGCTTTCATTTAAATACGAATTTTTAAATCAGATGTTCTAATGAGACAGGAAGTATGGCTTATCAAAATATTTCACAGCTTGAATGTAGTTTTGAATGTAATACAAGACCTGAATCGGAAGCAAGTGACAGAGGTATTAAATGTACTATATTGCTAATCTGTTCTTAATTTTCTTTAATTACATTAAGAAGAAGTTCCAACAACTAATTCTAACTACAAAGACGACGAGATTGGAACAGAATATATGATAAAAACTTCCGATCTTGTTAATTGGGGTTATCAAGTAGCATGCGGAATGGTATATTTATCTTCTCGAAGAATTTTACATGGAGATTTAGCTGCTCGAAATGTTCTTTTAGATGACAACAATATTGTTAAAATATGTGATTTTGGTTTGGCTCGCTCTTTATATCAAGAAAATTATACAAAGAAAGAGAAATGCCAATTGCCATTTAAGTGGCTGGCAGTTGAATCAATCCAATATCAAGTATTTAGCCAGTATTCAGATGTTTGGTCTTTTGGGATTTTCTTATGGGAACTATTTTCCTTGGGAAAAGTTCCTTATCCAGGTATGAGCCCAGACTTTCATTTGTTTAATAAACTACTAAATGGATACAGAATGGAAAAACCTGATTTCGCAAACCAAAAAATGTATAAAAGTATTTAAAAAATTTTCTAAATAAATTTAATTTAATTTCTTTTTAATTCTTTTAGATATAATCTAATGTTAAACTGTTGGAGTTTTAAACCAGAACTTAGACCATTATTTAGTGAAATTGTAACATTTTTACAGAAAATGTTAGAAGCCGATGTTAAAAATGTAATGTCTTCGTATTATTTTTAAATCAGTTCAAGTGCAATTATTTTTTTTTCTCTAAACAGAAATATATTTTATTAAACGAACCGTATGTCGAAATGAATGCTCAAAGATTTTTAAATGGTACTCCAGATTATCTTGCAATGATGCCACACTCAACAAAATCCGTAAAAATGGAACGGCTTTATGTTAATGATCAAATAAATTTACGTGCCGTTGGTAAGTTTTATTTTCAATTAAATCAAAATGTTGTTTAAATTTTTTTGAATATTTGTATTTATTCTTTATGTTCTTAGAAACCAACTCAAATGATTTACTACCAACTATATTAAATAATTTAGATGATGATGAAAATAAATCATCAATCAATAATCCGCCTATTGAATTGCAGAAATGTTAAAATGTCAAAGTATTCAGTATAATTTAAAATTTTAAATTAATTTTCTTGGATTAAATTTGTAAAATAAAATAAAATTATTTGATGAAAAAAAAAAGAAAGATTGTCTTCAAAGTAACAGAGGGAAGCTATTTTGATACAAAATTTTCATTTTAAATTATAGATTATTGTCTGAGATTGAAAAATAAACGTGATTATATATATATAAAAGTTTTCTGTTTTATCTTATATTTAAAATACAAGAAAAAAAAAATGTTAAAATATTCTTTTATGGTTAAACTAAATCTGATGGCAGACAAAAAGAACATAGTTATACCGCATAATAAAACAAACTCATTTTTATTTCAGTTTTTTCTTTACTTCTATTTTTAAAATATGGAAAAACCTTATGGTTATAGATTATAGTGTGGGTATATTTTTTTTTTCACTGTTGGTTTATTTCAGTTGATTTATTGTAGTATTTTATATGCATATTGAAAAATATTGTATACACAATATTGATAAAAGAATAAAGATTAGAATATACTTTTGTGTTTTATAAGAAACTTGATGATACTAACATACTCTACTGGCTATATATTTTGATATGATTATTTGATTTTTATTTTGTGTTTTATGAGAAAAGATGTGAAAGCTTTTTTGAAAAAAAAAAAAACTAAAATAAAAAAAATATCACCGGATTTAAAATGATTAAATTACAAAGTTTAAATGGATTTATGTAAACTTTTTCAATAAAATGAATACACGTACATTTATTGATTATATTTTTAACGAAAATTTGTTAACATTTAGAACGATTTTAACTTTATACAAAACTCATGTATACACACACACACAAAATAATAATATTTATAGGATAAATGAGAAATGTTATCAAACCTTTTATTATTTCTAGTTATCAACCAGAGAGGACTTAAATTTAATTAGTTTTAATTATTAATAAATATGTATCATCTACATAACGCTTTGATGTTTCTAATTTAAATTTTAGTTTACTTGATAATTTTTGGTAATTATATCTAAATAATTATAATATTATTTCAACATTTGATATGAAATAAAAAATATTGAAAGGAATTAAATGTTAATAAATTTTCAAGTGATTATTTAAATAGAATTTTTTAAGAAAATTATTTACAGTGAACATTTTCTTGAATGAACAAAATTATTTATCAAATTATTAAAAAACTGTTTAACAATAATTTCAACAATATAATAATTAAGTTTCAAAGCAGAATTATTTCTTGATCTTATTTAATTGATAAAAATGAGGAAAATAAAAAAAAAAACATTTCTTTTATGAATAGAAAAAAAAAACTGTTATTGAACGTTATAAATTTTATTACAAGAATCATTAGTTTTTTCTTTTGCATTAAGAAAATCATTAAATTGTTAATGATTATATACGATGCTAAAAGAGAATAATTAATAATACTTGATAAATTAAATTGTATTCCTTTGAAGTGACCTAAAATATATAAAGAATATTATTTATAGATAATTAAAATTGTACATTTTGTATCTCATAAAACCTTCAACTCAAACTTTACCCCTTTCATATAACTAGAGAAAAGGTTTTATTATATGAATAAAATAACTAAATGGAAGAATTCCTTTGATTTCCTCTTTTATTTTAATTTTAATTTTATCGTTTTAATTTTTATGTTTTCTCAATAAAGTGCTTAAAGGTCTTTGCCGATTATTTTCCAATTATTTTTAACTATAAAATATTTATATTTTAAAATAAAAATTAATTCATTCAAAAATATCAATTTGAAGCTAAACAAAATCTTAGATCCAATACTGTTTGAATTCAGCTTCACCGACACTTAGACAAATTTACCATTTCAATCTCTTCATTTATAGATGATTTCTTGTACTCAGTATTAACATTATTCAATATTTTTGAAAGTTCATTTTGAATATTATTTTTTGTAGCCGTATTGTTGGTTGAAATAATTGATGGTGTGCTATCAACAGGGTTCTCATTCTCTATGAGAAAAATAAATTAATTATGCAAATTCAAAACTGATTTTAATTCAGAAAACTAAGCTTACCAATAATAGGTAAACTTCCATTCCTTTTCATCTTTGCGATCAAGGCCATATAATCAAATTGTCCCTCTTTAAATGCTTGGGTATTCATTTGAATGAAAGGCTCATTTAATAGTGTTAATTTCTAATTAGAAAACATACCTTATGAAACAATTAAATATAAAAAAAAACAGCACATACATTTTTAACATCATTTTTTAGTATAAATCCCAATTTAGATCTAATTTCAGAAAATAAGGGTCTTGCATCGGGTCTTAACTCCCAGCAACTTAATATAGTATCGAATCTAAAATTGTAATAACAGCATTATCAAAAGAACTATTCCCAACACAATTTCTGAATCTTTTACATTTCTTCATTCGCGTACTCTGGCTTGTGCATTCTGTATCCATCGAGCAATTTATAAAACAAATCCAAGTCTGGGTTCATACCTGGATAAGGATCCGTTGCCAAGGAAAATAGTTCCCATAAGAAAATTCCAAATGACCAAACATCGGAAGATTGACTGAATCTCTTATCTTGAATTGATTCAATTGCAAGCCATTTAAATGGTAAGTATGTTGGACTCTTTTTTATGTAAATATCTTTGTACAACGATCGGGCTAAACCAAAATCACAAATTTTAACAATATTGTTTTCATATAAAAGAACATTTCGAGCAGCTAAATCTCCATGTATGACATTTCGGGAAGATAAATATTCCATTCCGCATGCCACTTGATAACCCCAATTAACAAGATCGGATGTTTTAATCACATTTTCTGGTTCTACCTCATCTATTTTGGATTTTGTATAAGATGTGGTTGATATTGGGCTGAATTTTTGATTGTCTACATAAAAAAGAATATATATAAATTATATCAATTTTCATAATCGATTAAAAAACAAACCTGTCGCAATAGAATTTAAGTTAGTTTTTGAATGACTTAAATATCCTGTAGTATTTTTTTGAGAATTATTTAAAATTTTTTTTTCAAATTCTGCGGATTTTAAATCATTTGTACCATTATTTATTTGGGGGTGACATATGTATTCCGATGTATTTTTGGACTTGCTTCGTGATTCTTCAAACTTTTTTGAGGTAGCCTGACAACCAGAATGCAATTGTAAATGACTTAAATATCCTGATGTAATTTTTGGTTGTATGATCGCGTTTTCAGTAGGTAGTTCTTCAGATTTTCTAGATGAGTCAGGTGAACCAACATGAACTTGTGAGTGACTTAAATATCCTGTTACAATTTTTGGTTGTGTGATTGCATTTTCAGTAGGTAGTTTTTCAGATTTTCTAGATGAGTCGTATGGACCAACATGAACCTGTGAGTGACTTAAATATCCTGTTACAATTTTTGGCTGTGTGATTCCATTTTCAGTAGAAAGTTTCTCAGGCTTACTAGATGATTCATGTGGACCATCATGAACTTGTGAATGACTTAAATATCCTGTTGCAATTTTTGATTTTGTGTTTTTGTTTTCAGTAGGTAGTTTTTCAGATTTTCTATATGAGTCATGTGGACCAACATGAACTTCTGAATGACTTAAATATCCTGTTGCAATTTTTGGCTGTGTGATTGCATTTTCAGTAGATAGTTCTTCAGGCTTTCTAGATGATTCATCATGGACTTTTGAATGACTTAAATATCCTGTTGCAATTTTTGATTGTGTGATTGCGTTTTCAGTTGGTAGTTCTGCGGATTTTCTAGAACAGTCATGTGTACCAACATGAACTTGTGCGTGACTTAAATATACTGTTGTATTTTTAGATTGTAAAGTGGTAAATTCTTTAACACATTTGGATTTGTTTTCATCAACTTGAGTGTGACTCAAATATCCTGTTATTTTTATCTGTTGACTATATGGAGTTGTCTTCACAGTTTTTGAATGTTCATTTAAAGTCTCACATAAAATAGCATCATATTTAATTTCAGTAGTACAAAATGCTTCTTGAAATATATCTGCATAATTCAGGGCTTGACGATTACTACATTCATACCACATTTAAATAAATTAAATATTGTTAAATTATTAATATTGTTTTAATTCAAGCTCTGCTGGTTGCTGTAAGGTTTAATAATTATTTTTACCTGTTATTGTCGCTGAACCATTTTAGTTCTCTCTTTTCTTTAGAGATGATTGTTTCATCGATTTCGTCTGTTTCTGGATTTATTTGGTCAACAAACACTTCACGACGATTTAGGAGAAAGTTTTGCAAATTGCCAAATCGACAATATTCAGTAATTATCATCATCTCACGATTTTGAATATTCTTTGTAATGGCACCGAGTACATTTAAAACATTTAAATGTTTTCCCACATGAATCATAATTTTGAGCTCAGATATGAATGCACGCATTTCTTTATCGGCATCTCCTTTAATTGTTTTAACAGCAACAACACTTTTGTCTTTATTCGGTTCTATTTTGTAGGCAATAGCTTTGAAAACAATCCCAAAATTACCTTCACCTAATTTTTGTCCCAATTTAAGACGATCCTGTGGAAACTCAAACTTCAGACTATATGGCAATAAATTAGCTTGCTCTTCCAACGGCAAATCAGGATTAATTTTATCAACACAACCCGTTAAGAAATTATGTAAGCCCGCTGCTTTTCTTCTTAGTTTCTAAAAAAAATTTAAAATATATAAATTGCATTATAATTTTAAAAGGCTATTCATTACTTTATATCGGTTGATAAGAAAAATAAAAAACATTAAAATAAGAACCAAGACAATGAAACTAGTTCCAACTCCAATTTCCAAAATTAGGGTTTTGGCCGTGCCTTTTATTTCTAATATTCCGATTGAAAAATCAGATCCCAACCGATTTGTGCCTTTACATTTGTATGTCCCAATATCTTCTTCTAAAACAAATGTTATATCCAAGATAGTGTTATTCGAGTGAATTGAAATTCTTGTGGTATTATTATCGAGGGTCAGTAGATCTTCATCCTGAAATATTGATCATGAATCGTCAGATTAAAAGTTCTTTAAATTTCTAGATTTTACCTTAAACCATTCTATAACTGGAATTGGATATCCAACGAAAACACACTCAAATCTTATTGGTTCTACCAACAACAATTCATATTTTTCTCCGTTTAAATTGGATTTATTAATTGATGGTTTCAAAGGCCCTTTGGAAATAAAAAAAATATTAATTTTTCTATTTAATGAAATGTGATTCAAATACCATTTACGTAAACTGAAATTGATTTCCGTGCGTTAAGTGATTCAATAACAAAATTTGCACGACATTCATATGTTCCGGTATCTTCTGCTGTTATGTTCTTGAAAAATATTTCTTTTTGATATGAATTCTTTATAAAAGTTGTGGTAATAATTTTATTTGAAGAATTTATGACTGATTCACCATTTCTATATAGTTCTATTTCTCCACTTAATTTATAACTTAATACTGCACAGATAATTGACAATGAATCATCAATAATAATTATATTATTTGCCGAACTAGTCCACACTTCAATGATATCCTAAAAAAATTATTAAATGAAAAAAAACTTGATTTCATGTTATTTGTTTTCAAACATCAAAGTCCTTGATAAATAACAGAGCGTCCTTCTTACTAAAACCCTCTTGATTCTTAGAGGAACATGAAACCTTTCCAGGGCTCCAAGGTTTGAATTCTATTATTTCTTGTTGAATTACTTGTGAAATTCTGTTTCTTTTAATTGGCCCACTTATTTTTTTTGTCTTATCTGGAATACAATTGGGCATATCTGTACATGGTGTAAATGTCCAATATAATTTTGAAACTGGGTGACCAGTAATAGTGCAGATCAATTCTACGACTTGATCATGTTTTGCAAAAACATAACTTTCCATTGCTATTAATGGCTCACCTATTTGTGTAAAAATAATTTTAAGTGACGATTCATAAAACTATAAATAACAAATTCTTACTAAAAACATTAAGCTGTAATTTTATTTCCTGCTCCACATGATTTTTTGGTGTCATTTTGTAAATTCCTGTATCTGTTACACAAACATTATATATTTGGAAAATATAATATATTTCTGTTTTGCTGATATTATATTTCTCGTATTGCGTTGATATTTCTATTTCTCGATCATAGTTATCATACCATATAAGTTCGGGATCATAATTTGTTATGTATTGTATAATCCAAATTACTTTAGCACTTTTTGTTGCTGCATTAAATATAAATTTTCCAATTGATTGTTTAATGATAAAATAATTTTCATTTGGATTTATAATGGACATCCATTGTGTTTCATTAAATAATTGTTTATAACGTGTGAAATCTAGACAAATCGATGTACATGTATAATTTCCTTCATGTTTTTCACGATTAGCCTCATAAACCGTCAATATACTGAATCGTCTTCTCTGTTTAAAAGAAATACGATTTTCCTATTCAAAAATAATTAAAAATATATGAAGTTTTGATTTTTATGAATTATTTATTTATGAAATTCTGCAAACCTCATCATCAGTAGTATTGTATCTATGTAGTGTAATATTATGTGGCAAAGTCCAACGATAAAAATAGTAAAATTCTTCATAATTACATCGAATTGTAAAATTTTCTCCTTCGTATGCGTAACTTTTAGGATATTTACTTATTACATTTTTTAATCCTATTGAAAGATAACAATTTAATTTTTTTCTCTTAATAATAAATTTTAATAAATTATTAAATTATTAATTAAATTCTTCTAAAACTTACTTATAACATCCAATTTAAAAGTAATAGACTTGTTATTATTAGCTATACATTTATAAGTTCCTATATCGCTCATTTCTAAAACTAATACTTCGAATCCATGCATAGCACTATAATTGATAATTTCGAAATTAAACTGAAAATAGAAGAAAAAAAATTAATACAAATTTACATAATTTTTATCCATTGTTTTTACCTTTCCGTCTACTTTAATTAGTTGAACTGTAATATTTTTCGATGTCGGCTTACATGGAATTACAATAATTTGATATTGGTATGCGGTGTATTCTGCTTCCATATCCACCAATGACTGAGACGGATCTGTTTTTAAAATATTCAATATGTTTATTAAATTCTATGAAGGAATAAATAAATTTTAAATACAATTATTTCGTTCCAAAAATAACAATCACAACACACCTTTTAAAATCAGATACTGCATACTGAAGTTGTCAAGAAAACTTTGAATTAAAAAATTAGCTTACCATCAACAAATACATAAATTCTAGAAGCTTTAAAACGATTTTCGAGTTGTTGTAAATATTCGATAGGTTCTGGATATTTTATATTTTGTACACAAAAGTATTCTCCTACATCCTCAGTGTTGGCTTTTGTTATATTTATAGAACTAATATGAATCTTATTAATAACTTTTTTGCCTCGAACTTTTCTGATCATCTATTATTATATAAATATAAATTACAAATAAAGAAAAACTAGGCACTAGATTAATAAAGAACTTACAGAATTAAATACCCAAATAAACGCGATTGGTGATTTACATGTTAAAGTAAACGCTTCACCAGATTTAACTGTTATATCTGTTTCCTGCGGTTCAATCATTGGCTTTTTATGAGTAAAAGGTACCCATAGATTTACAGGTTCTTTATTGAATTATTACAATAATTTATTTTCTATAAACTTCCAATTTCAAAATTTTATTAATTCTTACCTTGACCAATTACATATTGACTGCCCGAAACAAATTCAAAATTTATAGTCATACAATTAACTGAAAATATGCTTTATTTTAATATTACTGAATTATTATTTTAACATTTAGGTACAATGAAATCATAAACTGTTTCACTGTCAAATTTCAATTAATATTAGAATTACCTGTTTGCTTAATCAGAAATATCACAATAATGTATAAAGAAAACATCACAATAATTTGTTTCATTTTTATTTAACTTGAGTTTATATTTTTATTTTTAATCAGGTTTTTTTTTTTAAATTTAATAACATAACTCTAAAACGTTTAGCACAACACTATTTTTAGATTTTTAATTAAAAAATAAAGAAATATAAATGATTCCCAAAAAAAAGAAAGCACTAATTTTGTTTTAAAAATATTTCAGTTATCTAAACAAAAAATACAAAACAGACATAAAATTTTGATAACAAACAGAATTCGGAAATGCATGATCTGACATATGACAGCGTAAATAAAAAACCTTTGTTGATAAATTCTGTATTTTTAGAATATATAAATTTTTTTGCTGTGAAAATACAAGAACAAAGTTAAAGATTTCACAAATAATTAATGAATTAATTTCATTGATAATATTTGTAGTGTAGAGGAAAATGAAGGAAATTCTTTTTTTGTTTTTTTGAGTGAGCTTATTATTATATAAAAATGGTACAATAAAATAATACAACAAATTATACAAAAAAAAAACAATATTTGTAACAGAATAAAAAAGTTAACGTAATATTGAATTTATCACATTACTTAAAAGTAGTATAAAGGAATTTTACTGATGGTTTAACAGAATGTTACTTGTTATTATCATTTAATATTATTAACCATTTCAATATATTTTACATTTGCATTTACAATTTCCATTGATAACCACATTATTGGTTCTACGTTTCTATTAATTATTGTTACAGTCACATTCACAGGATCTTATAATTGATATAAAATCAACCTGGTTCATAAGAGTTTTTAATCTCATTTGAAAACTTACCCAGTTCAGTTTTTGCACTCAAATTATATATTTTTTAGCTTATTATTCTAATTTATATTTGTTGAAAATACCTGTTCTGTTGTATCAATAATAAAAAAACAATCACAATATTTCAATTCATTGAAACATTTTGTTTTAATTAATTAACTTTTATTTTTCACACCACAATAATAATCATACTAACATTTTTCAACCGTATAACATTCATAAAATACGTAAAAAAAATGTCATTACGATTATTCAGAAATAAACACAGATTCTGTTAAAAAAAAAATTCCTTTATCAAAAAAATTTTTTTTTCAAAGTTATTTCCTAAAAAAAAATATCATATTTTGATAATGAATGAGAACAGAGAAATGAATGCACCTATTGTATGATAGTGACAATCAAAATAAAGATAACCACTGTACTCATTTTTAGAACGTTAATTTTGAACCAGATGAAATGGTCGAAATATAAAATGATCGAAATTTTAAAAGTTTGATAGTTTAAATAATATAATATTTTTTAAATTCGTTGAAATATAAAAAAAAATTGAGTCAATTTATTCGTGATATGCAGACAAAATGTTTTTATTATAAAGAGTTAAAAATATATTAATATACTTGTTTGCAATTAAGAATATTAACCATTAAATTATTCTGGTATTTATGGTGTTCGTTCTTCGTTATTTGGAAAAATGATGCAGTAAATTCAAATCCTAAATTATTTATTGTTTATAAAATTTTCAATGTTAACTTCCAGTGAACAAACATTTACTTCCTATTAAAAATTTTGGAAGAGGTAAATTTATGATAGCGATAAACGGAAAAAAAATTCTATATTTATAATTCAGACATTAAAAAAAAAACTATTATCTAGGAGGAACGTACACGTTAATTATTTTTCTAAGTAGTAGTTATCGGTAACAAATCTCACACACAGTAGAAATAATTAAATTCAAATTTTAGTGAATAAAAAATATTGGTCGTGAAACCATAATGAAATTTCAATATTCTCATTTTAACGAGATTAGGTTCTGTTTTTTTTAATTCGTTCACATAACTCGTGTTCTCACTCGCTACTTTCTTACAGTCTACTAAAATTCTGATGACTTAAATATTATTGTTTTTTATAGTCTGCTGATGACTAAATTGATTTATTTAATTCCATAATTTCTTGATTTAAGAATTTAAATTGAAAGCTAGCAAAATCAATTTATCTTTTTTTTTAATTGTTTTTTTTTTTTGGTTAAAGAAAATTTTATCACAACATATGGAACGTAGAAATAAATAAATAAATATATATATACACATACACACACATTTAATTTCCCTTGTCCAAAAATTCTGTGAAATTATTGCGGAAGTTCCACTCCCCATTTATATTTATATATTTTATATAGAAGAGAGAAACCTAAAACTGCTAGGCAGTTAAATGAGGCTTTACTAAGGGATTTATTGAAATGGACACAAAAACTCAATATCCTATTGTACATACACACACACACAAATATATATATATACATATATAGAAACAAACATGAACAGAAAAGTACATATAAAAGCACACATTTATGTAATAATAAAGCAGAAATATGGAATTTATTTGAAACGGGACAAAATAAAAATAAAATAGAAAGGAAAACGAGAAAAAGCAGCATATATAGAATATTTGTCTTAAATTCAATAATTGAATATAATAAGGAAGAAAAGGGGGAAGAATATTTTCATAATAAATAAAATAAAGAAAAAAGAAAAAAGAAAAAAAAAAAGAGTGAGAGAGAGGGGGGAAAAATGGTTATTTGAACTTGGAAATAAAAAGTAAATAATGTTTTTATATTTATTTGATATTTCTTTCTCTATTTCCTCCTTCTTATATTCATTTTTTTCCTTCTTCTTCTTCATTTTCTTGTTCTTGTTCTTAGTTTCTCTTGTATATTGTTATTTTGAATTTATTGTCTGGACTGTTTTAAACACATATATGAAGAAATAAACAAATAAATTGAAGAGTTTTTCTTTTGCTATTCTTCACGAATACTTTCATTCGAACATTTCAAATTTTCATTGTTTTGTCCATTAATTATATTTGACTAATTAGAATTTTTAGAGTCGAAAATATGTATTTTTTATCTAAACTTATGAATGAATCGGGTACAATCATACTATTATTTGATTGTATCCGATTCTACTTCTGTTAAGGGCAAAGAATAATTAGAGAATAAAAGTTTATATTTATTTTTCATCCTATCAATACAAACATTATTTCAATTATTTATTTAATTGCACAAAAATTATTGAGACAATAGATAATAAATTTATAGAATTCATAAACTTCACAATTATCTCCTTTCATAGAGAAAATTTTAACCATTCTTCGTTTAATTTCTGTTTTCGTTTTTTTTTTTTGTCATTTTCCTTTTTATTCATTTATTTTATTTATTTTTGACAAACCTATTTTTCAATTTAAATTGTTCATGTTCAAGATAATCCTTTTAAACTCTTTAACCAATTTATTTCTAATAAAATTTTGTATTAGTCTTCAGAAAAAAAAAACAAAAAAAAAAATAAAACATAATAAAAAGAAACACAGAAAAACAAAAACAAATAAATAATATCTAATCCCCTTTAGGTTAGGATACATTTTGTAAATTGAAGTAAATTTCCGATTTAATCGATTAGAGATTTTCCGGAATTATCCGATCGAAAACTGAAATCAAATTGATAGATATATGAATGTAAAAGGGGTAGTGTGTTGGACTGAGGTGGAGGTTTAACATTGAAGAGTGATGGTATAAAGTTATATTTTGGGAAAGGCGGCTGGGATGTCTTATACGGTCGAACGAAAAAATTCTATAGGAAAAAAATATATTTAAGGATTCTACCTTTTATCTATTTTTCTAAATACACACAAAAGACGTCATTCATATATTATTATCCAGGGTTAGGGTTCCCGATATTTACTTATGTTATTATCTAAAGGTTCAAAACTATTGTTTGGTTAAATCATTTTTAGGATAAAATCAATTTACTTCAATATTTTAGAAAAGTTGATGAAAAATTTAAAAATAATTATTTTTGGTTGTTTGAAACAAAATTTAAGAAAGAAACAATAGAAAACTTTAAACTTATTTGATTGCTGAATTAGAAGAATATTAAGGGCAGATAATTAATTTAAAAATGAAGTTAGTTATTGAGTTAACAGTTGCATACATGCGTAAAGCGAAATTAAAATCAGAATTAAGAATTTTTTGGGACGAAGATCATAAATTGAATCAAAAAAATAGTTTGTGGTATTTGAATAAATAATAATAGACGATAAACTGATAAAGTATAAATTGACTCAAGTGGTGAACACACTTGAATTAAATATATCTTTTCTTATAAAAATTCTCTTTTCACCCAAAATCAATTCAGAATTTTTATTATTTGGTTGGACTTCAATAAAAATGAGAATAGAATAAAAAAAAAAAACAAGAATAAAATAAATAAAACTCTTGAGTATTCATTCAATATTTGATAGTTAATTGAGTTGAGTTATTTTATTTGGTCAAGCTTAAAGAGAAACAACAACAACAACAACAACAACAACAGCAATAGCAAAAAAAAAGGAATAAAAACTGTATAGTTTTTATGACTAGACGTTATTTTTATAAAATTTTCTATTCAGATCAGGCGTCTCCACTTAAATATTAATTTTGTATTTTTTTTTTTTCGTTCTTTTCTTTCATTCATTTTTATTTGAATGAATTTTTTGGTATCGTTTTTTTTTTCGTATAATTTTTATAAGAGATTAGAGAAGATTTACTTCTGAAATATTGGATCTTATCAAATATTCCAGTTTTTATATCTATAAAAAAAAAATGGAACAAAATAAAATTAGATAATAAAAATAAAATAAAATTCCAATTATTGAAATTACGCAAAAATTGGCGAATTGTAATTTCATGGTTTAACTGACCATTGTCCATTATTCTAATAAAATTGGTTGATTAGAAATTAAATTCTTTATTATACAAAAAGAAAAATAAGACAAAGAAAAGGCCCGCACAGATGAACATCATTTAATAATAATTTTTCAATTCAATATTTAAATTTATTTAAAAACATAAAAACAAAAGAAACAAAACGATAAATTTTGTATAAAAGTTAACTCATCAAATAATTTTAAGTCTTTTTTCTTTCTCCACTTTTTTATAAAATTCTTCACGTAACAATAAACCTGAAGGACAATAAAAAAGAAAAACAACCCATAAAAAAGAATAATTTTCTTTTTCAGAAACAAGAATCTTATTTTTTGTTTTTTTATTAATTAAAATTACATTTTTTTTTTGTTCTTCGTTGGCCGTTTATTGTTTTTCTCACATTTTAATATTTTTATTGTTGCTTTTGTTGTTGTCTTTCAGATGGATTAAATATAAATTGTTATATGTTTACGTTTACGTTTACGTTATGACATACTTAAAATATTTTTAAATGTTTTTTCAACAAATATAAACGAAAGTATGACAAAAAAGAAAAGGACAAAACAATAAAAAGAAAATGAAGAAAAGGGCAAAAACAACAACAACAACAACAACAACACAACCGAGGAAAAAAAATGAAAGAAAAATCTGTTTTTATAAAATCACTCAAGTGCAGCTAACTTAACAGCCTTCTTGTCGTCTAAAAAAAATTTTATAAATTAACATTTTCTATGAACGTTAACACAAACCTATTCCTCCTCCTCCTCCTTCCACCATCCGTCACCCATGTTTTTTTTTTCTTTTAATTTTTCCACCTTTTCTTGGTAGAAAAATTTATTTTTAATTTAAACTTCATATACGGACTGTCATATACAGTTTAATGGACTCAACTTTTTTGCATCCGAATATTTTCTTCAATTTTTAAGAGAAAGAGTAAAAAAAAAAGTTTTAATATTTAAGCAAAAGAAAATAAAAAATTACAAAATTTAAAAAAAAAAAAAACGGCGGAACAAAAAAAAAAAAGACAAAAGAAAATGTTTTCCTTGCTACCATTTTTCCTAATTTAAATTAAATTAAAACTGAAGACAGAAAGTCTTCTTCTTTATTTTGTTCTTCATATTTCATAATTTTTTTTTCCTTTTCTTGCTAAATAAAAATGTTTTTTTCCAAAAGGAGCCGTCATCAACTGTTGTTGTTTGTTGTGGCTTTTGTTGTTGTTGCTTTTGTTGTTTTTATTTAGTTTTGAAAAAAAAACTATTTTTTTTTTATTATTTTTTGTTATGAATATTCTCTAGAGGCTGCAGAGAAATAGTGATGGCCAGAGAGAGAGAGAGAGAGAGAGAATGAAGTACAAAATTCATATAAAACACAATTAAAGGAAACTTAAAAAGTTTTAAAACAATCACAGAGTAAAATACAAATAGGAAGAGAGAGAGGGAGTGACAGAGAGAGAGAGAGGAAGTACGTAACTTTTATTTAAATGAAAATATTAAATAAATTAAAAAGTTTCTTCTTTTTTCTTGTTGTTGTTGTTGTTCTTATTGTGTAATTGAAATGGATCGTCCGTTCATTTGAATTCAGTGAATGCTTCATCATTTAGTGCGGTTTTAATTTGTTTCTTTATTTTTTTTTTTATAAATACTTTGTTCTTTGTTGGAATTTTATGAAATTAATTTTCTAGCATTATCCATTCTGGTATTCATATAAATAAAAACTTCAAGTACACAACAATTTACGGATCAAGAATTCAATCTATTCATATTTATATTTTCATACAGAAACGTTCTTTCCTACTTAATGATAGAATATTCTACTCAAGTGACATATACTAGTACTTCACTAGTTATCTAGTAGATTTTAAAATTATAAAACCACTCAAAAGTAGCAATGAATTAATATCGCAGCACATAAACCGAATAGAAAAGGAAGAAAAAAAGTTTAAGAGGAAAAACGTAAATAAAATTGAAAAAGTTAAATTTTTGTTTAATTCCCAATGCGGGTTTTTACATTTAGGATGGAATTCAGTATTGTAACTTACCTTCGTAATATTAACATAAAATTACACTCATTTTCCATTCTGAAGTGTTTTTGGATGTATGGGTGTGCGTGTGTGTGTGTGTGTGTGTGTTTTTGTGTAGGTACTTTAGTGAAGTGAGTATAAAGTGGAACAAAAAAAAAAAAGAAGTTATATGCATTTTAAGTGAATTTTAAATATTTTTGTAACATTCTGTCCGACTCTCTGTTTGTCTGTTTGTATGTCTATAACTTATTTAAAGAAATATTTTTTGTTAAATAGCAAAATATTTAAAAAATACAACTCTATACTCTTGTTATAAAAGTCTCTAATATCCCTTCTGTATATTTCCATTCTACTTCCACCCCCAAAACATAATAACCCCTCATCCATAACATAATCTATAGTTGGTATAATCCACTCTATTTAGCCACAAATATTCTTCATCCGTTCACCACAACTCTTTCTACCCACTTTCTTCTACTGTTTTTTTTTTTTACTTATACACAACCATTTATAGTCATATATTTTCTTTTTTTTTTTTTTTTGCTACATTATATTCGTAAGGGTCAATAATGAATGTGCAAGTTTTAATATTTCCGGAAAATGTGCCTTCAACCATTTTACTTTTATACCTTCTTCTTTTTTTTTTTTACCAGTTTAGTTCAGTTTGGTTTCGTTTTATTATGATTTAAAATGGGGTATTTTTACATTTTTCCTATATGAGGGTTGAAAGTTAAACTTTCTCGTTGTTGTTGTTGTTTTAACATTGTAAATTTTAGTCTCTATTTTTTTTTTATAAAGTTTTTTTCTGAATCTCATCAATATGGTCTTGGACTCAAATATCAGTGTGGTGGTAAATATTGGTGTGGATTCCATTTTAATAGTATGTTCCGAATCTTAAATTGCCCTGGCAGTTGAAAACATGTCACGTTAATAAAATCTTTTTAGTTGTTTTGATAATTTTTGCTTGGGTTTTTCTTTAAGTTTTAAGTTGCGTTCATTATTGATAATTAATCCTTATTCTTTATCAGTTCCGATTGTTCTAGAACACTTCAACATATTTCGACCATAATTGTTCTTAATCCGATTAAATAACTTCATTTCCTTCAATTTTAAGTTTATTTATATTTTAAGACATGACGATAATGAGGAATATTCTTGAACAATTAGTTTGATCATTAAAGTTCAACGTTTCATAATAAAAAATAAAAACAAAACAAATCTACACTTTAATTTCTGTTTTACAAGAGAGTATTTAATTGGTCTGAACTTACGACGTTCAAGATGAACAAAAGATGACGGGATGAATATGAGAAAAGCGATGATAAGAAAGGGGATGATGAAAAAAGGAAAAAGTCAGAAGAAGAATTTTTTTAATTGATAATTATTTTCTTTATAAAAAATGCACAACAGAAATATGATTCATTTATTATATCTCTTGTTGCTTTTTTCCCATCTTTTCATTCATTTTATTCAATGAGTTGCAGTTGAAATAATGTGGGTGGATATTGTTTGGGTTGTCTGTATACATACATAATTATTTTTTTGTATCGAAATTGAAAATTTATTTGATTCATTTTTTAAAAATAATGCGATTTTATTAATTTTTTTTTTTTTTTGTCGTTAATTGAACTCGAAAATTAATTATTTAATTTTATAATTAAAAATAAATGTGTTTGAATTTTTTTTTTTTCTTTTTAAATAAAATGAATAAAATCCAATTAATTATTATTTCATATAAAGGGCAATAACCAAAATTCATCGATTATTCGATTTTGTTGTTGTTGTGCTTGTTGAATTCCATATTATGAATGTGAAAATAATAATTAAATATTTACTTTATTTTTTATTTTTTCTGAATTTTATTCTACCGGATTTGTTTTTTTTTTTGTTTTGTTTTTTTTTGTGTTGATCAAATTTTTTTGTTGATCTGGTGAAACAAAAAAATATCAATCAAATTTTAAAAATGACATTATTAGGGTAGGTAAAGGCAAACTTTACTTATTTTAATGCGATCAGATTTATTCCGTGTCTTGTTTGATTTTTTCTTTTTTGATTGATTGATTATTGGTTTGAATTTTGAGTCAGAATCCAAAATCTCTTTTATATTTTAAAACACAAGATAAAACTGAAAATGGGATACAACCAACTCATTTGAATTGTCCGATTTAATGTCAATTTGTAAAAAGAGAAAAAAGGAGAAAAAAAAAACCAAAACATTGTCACTTTATGGTAAATTTCACGAAACTTTTAGAAGTCTGTTACTAAATTCTTTGTCTCTTTTCTAAATTGTTATTTTATTCCTTCATAGCCGAACAGTCAACCTGACATTAATGTTACTCACAACTTTTTGTATAGAAAATGTGATATACGTTTGATTGGACCCACATTACAACTCTGTACCATCATTTGTTGTTGTTGTTGTTGTTGTTGTTGTTGTTGTTGTTGTTGTTGTTGTTGTTGTTGTTGTTGTTGTTGTTGTTGTTGTTGTTGTTGTTGTTGTTTAAATCAACATAATTATCATCAAACAAAAAAAAATATATTGAAACATCAAAAAGTTATATTTTTAAATAATTATAGATAAATATTGACAATCAAACCAAACGACAAAAAAAAAAAAAAAAAATAACAGCAACAACAAATTATTACATCAATATTAATTTTTCTGTCATTTTTTTTATTTTTACTTTTATTTTTGTTGTTGTTATTGTAATTTTTTGCCCAACCAAGAAAAAATAGAAAATTATTATTATTTATTTGTTTTTAATTTATTTTCAAATACCGGAAAAAAAAAATAAAAACAAAAAATCATAAAAAGTTAAATAAAAAATAAAAGTTCAACTTTTTTTCCCTGTTTGAACAATTAATTAATTGAGGATGTAAAATAATTGCAATTTTTTTTCGTTACACTTCCTTTACTTTAGTTACAAAAAAAAAAGGAAGAAAATTTCGTGATGAACTGGAAAATTATTAATAAATTAATTGGAATCCAGTAATATGAATAAAAATAAAATACAAGACACTCAAATGACGTTGGAAATCAGATTTAATTCCTTTCAATTTTAAAATCTTAATTTCTGTTCGGCTGAAACAAATTTTCTTTCAGACAAACAAAACACAGAATTTAAAGGAATAAAAATGATGAATTTCCGGTATGAATTTTGAATAGATTGCATACATTAACTGGGGCTAATTACATTCGAGTAATTGAACGAATATGTGATTAATTCTACTATTGTAGAATTGAATCATTTAAAAGAAACCTTTAATTTTTCAAATTACCCCCCAAAAATAAATAAACAATAATAATGGCATGAACTTTTTTTTTTTGTTGTGTTGTGTTTTTCTTTTTGTCTATTCGAATGAGAAAATTGAAATGAAATAAATACAGAAAAACAAATAAATAAAAATAAAAACAAAAAACGTTAAATAAATAAAACATTTTTGTTTTTGCTGTCTTTTTGGTCATTTTAAGGGTGGTAAAAAAAAAAAAGAAGAGAAATATATATCCAGTTACACAAATATAGATGAGTGTAGTTCAACAACAGAATGACCAATTGGACTAAGTTCAATAAAATAAATGTCCAAACATAGAAAAAAAAAAACAAGAATAAAATAAAATAAATAAAATAAAAAGGATTATCCATCAATCTCTTTTGATTATTGACAGAAGCCAGTCATTTTTACTCTAATTTTCTTTTTCTTTCATTTTCATTTTCATGTTGTTGTTTTTGTTGTTGTTATTATTATTATTATAATTGTTGTTGGTGGTGAAGGAATGAAATTCCACAATCATCATCAGTCATTGTTAAATGAAATGAAATATTATATTATCTAGAGAAAGAATGAGACTAAAAGAGAAAGAGAGAGAAAGAGATAGAAAGAGTAGGGTTAAATAGAAGTTGGTGAGAACTGAAATAATAAATAACCCTTTAATGACATTATATCTATATAGATTGTTGTTGTCGTTAGTTTGTTAGTTGAATTATATTTAGTATTTTTTTTTTCTTTATTTTCTTTCTTTCATAAAAAACTTTTCACTAAAAATCTAGTCAAATTATTTACTATAAATTTATGATAGAAAAATTTATGGTAAAAGTATTTATGAAATATTTTATACACATAATTACCTTCTCCACCCAGTACCTTCCACCACAACCTTCCACCCACTATCATACCATTTCTTAAACTATTTTGTTCCTTAATAAATTACATTTTTTTTTGTACTTACCTTGAACTTTAAAGAAAAAGTTTTCTATTAGAAAATATTTTCTTTTGTTGTCAATTCGGATTAACAAATTTCGAGTGAATGATTTTCAAAACTATATAATTCACTGAATTTAAAGTTATACAAAAGGATATTTGGGAAATCGGGTAAATGAGAATTCATTCTAGTTAAATAGAGTTTTCCCATAATTATAATCAAATTGTTTCAATTACAATTGTCAAAAATATTAGTAAAATATTGTTAATGTCTGATGATCAGAATCATGAATTTCTTGCAGATTTCATCAAAACATTCTAGTGCGCACTTATTTATTTTGTCAAGTAGGTTCCGTAGGTGTGTTCAGTGGCTACCAAAATGAAAGAAAAAAATAAATTCATGAGCACCGTTCACATAATTACAGAACAGAAACCATAAATATTCACCCTACAACTTAAATTGTAATCGTTAATAAATTATGTGGTCCTTATACTTTACCTTTCATAAATTTTAAGAATCTGTTAATCAGAAATAGAAACAACAACAAAATTTGAAACAACAACAGTGACAAAAATAAAAAAAAGAATTAAAAAATGGGAATAAAACGAACATCCAATGCACAGTATTTTTTTTTTTTTATATATTTTTTTTCCATTGAATTACATTTATAGTTTTTTTTTTTTTAGGTTTTTTTTTTTTGTATTTTTTTTTTTTTTTTTTTGTTGCTTTTGTTTTGTGAAGAAGCTTTTTTTTTTTTTTTTTGTTTTGTTTGTTTGTTTGTTTGTTTGTTTTTTTTTTTATACAAGAACATATAGAATTCTGGCAATTTGAATCTCCTTTAATTTAATATAATTCTGTTTCCTTTCATTTTTTTCTTTATTTATAATTTTTTACTTTATATTTTATTTCTTGTATTTTCATTATTTTAATATTTACATTCACAATTGTTACAATTTTGACAATTGTGACCATTTACAATTTTTAACCGTTTTGACAATTGTTACCAGTACCATTACAATTGTAACATTCACAAAACATTCATACAAAATAAAAATTATTATTTTTCTTTTGTTTTTTTTTTTCATCCTTTTTTTCATACATTTTTTTTTTTTGGTTTGGTTTGGTTTTTCTCATTTAATTTAATTTTATTTTCTTTGCATTTTCACATAATTAATTTTTTTTTGTTTGTTTTTTTTTTTTTAATCGATTTACAAAAACAAAAACAAAAAAAAAAAAACACATCACAGCCAGTCGATTCGTGGAACTTGAAAATGAACAAATTTTCTTCATCTTTTTATTCTTTTGTTTAAATTTAAATTTAAAGAAAAAATTCCTTTTTTTTCTTCTTCTTTAAAATTTTTTTTTTTTTATTTAATTTAAAGAAAAATTTATTATTATTTTTTTGTTTCTTCTTCTTTTTCTTTTGGACGATTTTCAAATTATTTTTAAATTTATTCTTAAATTTTTTTTATTAATTTTGGATTTTGTTTTTTTTTTTTTTCTTCTTTTTACGAAAGTTGACTTTTTTTATTATAAGTTTGTATTTTTTTTTTAAATTTTTCAATTTCTTTACCCAATCAACTGGTGATGTGCAGACAATTTTTTTTCTTTCTTTTCTCTCTTTTGTTTATCTAATTAATTTTTATTTGTTTACAAAAAAAAAAAAACAAAAATTTCTCTTCTGTGAGGACGTTTATTGATGATGACAACAAAAAAAAAAACAATTCATCCATCTCGCATCCACTTCTTCTTTTCTCATTCTTATTCTCTGTGTCATTCCAATATTTGATTTCTTTGTTTATGTTGTTCAACTGAATTAAATTTTGAATTGTGTGTAATAATGACAATGGAACAATTCAAAGTCGTCTATACCATTTGAACAAAATCTCGAGATACTTACAAAAAAAAAAAAAATAGATTGACTTAATTGGAAAATTCTCGATTTTTAACTAATGAAATTTATTGTCACAACATACAGTTTTATAGGGGTGACGTAGTTTGGAAAGATTCATAAATTTTTTTCAAGATTCTTGTCTTAATGATTCAGTAATTTCTGTGTGTGTCGAGTGTGACAATTGTGTGTGATTATTTTTACTTTCATTTATTTGTTTTATTGTTTCTTTGTAATTTCTTACATTAATTAATAATTATTCATTATATTTCAGTACTTACAGAAAAATGTTCACTTATGTACCTACGTCAGAGTGATTAAGTTTTGTAGTTTGATTTTTGTTTTAAACAGAAACAATAACTTGAAACATTAAATTCATTTGATTGAAATGAATAAATTCTTGTAATTTAATTCAATTTGTATCAGTTGAAACTTTTATATCGTCCTTTCTTTCTTCCTTTTTTTTTGTACAATTTTACACTTTTACTTTTTACACAACTTTCAATTCTTTCAAATGTTTTGATTCGTTCAGTGCTATGATCGATCATCATATGATCACGAAAAGTTATTTATTTACAAAAACAATTGAGAAATTCTCATACCAAGAAACGAAAGTTTCGTATAATAAAATATTTATATTCGGTTCACTTTACAATGTGCGTCTGACTGGCTCAACACACTTATCCAGACTTAGCTGTAGAAGAAATTATGCAGCCAAATTGGGTTTTTTTTTTATGAAACTCAACATTTATGATTTGGATAAAAAATCGATTAGAAAACGAAAACTAAGAAGAGAAAGAGGATAATTGCTCTTTTAAGGCTCAAAAGGATAAATTTTGATCAAAATATTTTTCTGATCGTATTTTTTTTCTTCTAAATTAACTTAATCTGCTCTTCACTCGAATGTCATGTAGACAAATTTACTGTCGTTGTTTGAACGTTAACTAACTGGGTACACTGGCGTGAAGAATTTCAAAAATATCAGTTAAACTTCTCGTCGACATCCAGCTAAAGTTCTTCACAATTCTCACTTCAGATTATTGTAGAAAGTGACAGAATGAAACGAGTTTGTTTTTGAGGTTACGGAAGTTTCAAAAAAACACAATAATTGTTGGAATTTTTTTTAACAACAGAGAAGAAGAATTAAGAAAATATTTTGATTGTTTTTATTTCATTTTATATTTGCAGAGATTTCTTTTTAGCCAAAACGATAGAATGGAAGATTAAAACGCACTTTTACAATAAACTATAAATTATCCGTGTTTGTTGAATTTCCCCATTAAATATAATTGACCTAAGAAAAAAAAATCCTTCATTTGTTTTTTTTTTTGTAGCAGAAAACAAAAATTCTGACGGCTAAATTTACTTCCGCCATTTTGTTTTTTTTTTTTATAAATTCGTCATTTTTATTTCATAGTTTTTTGCTTTTATTTTTTTTTTGTACACTTTTTTACTTTTTTAAATTTATTATTTAATTATTTATATTTTTACTTTTACTTTACTTTTTATTAATTAATTCATTTCTTAATTATTTAACAATTTTTTTGTTTTTATTTTTATTTTAAAACTTTTTAAAGTTTTCGTTTGGGCTTTTCTAAAAAAATTAAATTGAATAAATAAATTAAAAGAATAATTAATTTAAGTGTCGGTCCATTTCTCGCTCTCTCTCTCTCTTATATAATTTCTAATACGTTCCATTATTGTTTGTTTTAATTGATTTGAAAAATGGGATAACGTCATGTTACGTCAAATATTTAATATATTTGTTACGGCCCCTTCACTTAAACCTTTCCAAGAAAAGAAAAATCGCAACACTTAAATTAATGACTGATTGCCAACCAAAAGTCAAACGAAATGAAATAAAAAAAGAAGACAAACCAAAAACAAATACATGTTTTTGTGTCTTTTGTTTTTAGTTTTCGATTCTTTAGCGTACTTATTCAATTTAATTCATAAAAAAAGTGAGAGGGGTAATTTAAGGATGTTCAATTTTTGTTTAAGGTTAACTAACAGGATACAGTTACTAAATAATTGTTATGCTTTTTTTTTTTGTTTTTTTTTTTTTACAGAATAGTTAAACTAATTCTTTTTGTTGTCTTAATTTTTATGATTAAAATTAAGACTTAAAAGAGGTCGATGTTTGTATCTTTGTATTTTTTTATTAAAGATTCTTGTTTTGATTTATGTTGAGATAGAAAAAACGAAACATATTATTTTGTTTTTGTACTTTTTTTTTTTTTGTGTAACTCACTAATCTACATTCTTTTGCCCATCTGTGACGGAATAAGAAGAAGAGAGTTAAAAAGTCTACACTTTTCTACATACAACATTATTATTAGTTTTTTCATTTTGTTTTGCTTTTATAATGTTTATTATTTGTTTTTTTTTTGTTTGTTTGTTTGAATCTATCTAAGTTAAGTTCAATCAGAAAAATGTACAATTTTCTTCATCATCATCATCATCGTCATCATCTTATCTTCATTTTTTTTTTCTCAGTATTAAAAATATCTTTTTTTTATACACAAAATAACAATAAATTAACGCGACACGCGTCAACGTAAAACGCGAGTCTACACAACGACTTCTTTGTTTTTATTTCTTATTATTTATTTAAAGGGGATTTCCCCGAATAACTTCGACATTTTTTATTTGTTTTATATTTGGGAGAGGGGATTCCCCAAATAAATGCGATAAGTTCGCAAAGTGGGGATTTACAATTTATTAATCTTTGCTATGTGATAGAGAAAGTCAGAATCTATTTTTATTGTTTTTTTTTTTGGTTTTATATTTATTTTGTTTTCGGTTTAATTATTTTTGAGGACTAAAATTATTGGTTAAAAATATGTTTTTGTGTTGAAGTATAAATTGTGGAGACATATAAATTGGAGACCTATTTAATTTAATTTTATTGTTTCGACTTTTATTTTTTTTCTATTATTTTTTGGAGACTTTTTTGGAAACTTGTTTTGTTAATAAAAATTAATATTTTTAATTATTTTTTGAATATATTTTATGTGGTTTTTGATTTTTTGTTAAATTTTTAAATTGAAACTTTTTTATTTCTATTTTTATTTTTATGAACAAGAAATATTTTATTTTTATCTACACAAATTCGTTTTTAAGCAATTTTTTTGTTGTTGTTGTTGTTTCCATATTGAATAACAACAACAAAAGAGGAAAAAAATACATCTAGGCTTAAAATAAAAAATTGTAAACGAGAAAATTTGATTGGTTTTTGCTTTTTTCTCGAAAAATTCTACAAAAAATTTCCTTTTGCAAAAATTCGTATAATCCCCATTCAATTGTAAGAAAATATGTCAATTTTTTTTCACAAATTTGATTTATTTTGGTTTCGTAGCAAAAAAAGAGAAGAGTCTGGAACTTTCGTCATAAAAATGATTAATGAATTTTCTGTGTAGAATTTTTTTTAGGTTTTAATTTTGGTCCGAAAATTGTGAAATTCATAATTTTTTATTTAATTCTTTTTATTTATGATTTTTTTCTTTTGTTTTTTAGCAAATGAATTTTTTGTGTGTGTGTTGTTAATGAAATTTATGACAGATAAAAATACACTTGTTTTTGTTGTTGTTTTTTTTTTTATTTTTTTTATTTTTTTATTTTTTTTTTTGTATTTTCTCATTTTTGTTTCCTTTTTTTGTTTCTTTTATCTTTTGTTTTCTTCTTCTTTTTATTACATGTAATTATTTAATTTTCTTCTCATAAAATTTTCTGTTATTATTTTTTAATTTAATTTATTTTTATTTTAAATATTTTTCTTTTCGTGTTTTTTAATTTTTATTTTTTATTTTTTATTTTTTATTTTTCATTAAATTAATTAATTGAATTAATTCTTTCATTTTAATTAATTCTTTAAAATATTTACAATATACAATTTTTTTTTCTCTCATTAATTTTTTAATATTTAATTATTTATTTTTTTTAATATTTAATTTTTTTATTTGTTTTCTCTTTCTTTCATTTATTTTTTTTTTTTTTTACTGAATAATTTACAACACTCGGTGCTTTAAATTAAAAATATTTATTATTTTATTTTTTTTTGTTTTTTGTATTTTTTTTTTTTTTTTTTCATTTAATTTTAATTTTAATTTATTTATTTTTAATTCTTTAATTATTATTTTTTTTTTGTTTTTTTGTTTTTTTTTTTTTGTTTTTCTTTATTCAATAATTACTTTTTTTTATTTTTATTATGTTTTTTTTTTTTCTTCAGAAATATTATCATGAATCATAAATCAATTAATTTTGTTTTTTTTTTTTTTTGTTTTTAATTAATTTCTTAAAAACAAATTTTTCTCAGTTTTTCGGTTGATTTTTTTTTAATTTTTTAACTTTTATCTGTTTGCCCATAGTTTTTTTTTTCTTTTCCTTTAAATTTTTAAATTTTTTAAATTTTTTAAATTTTTTAAATTTTATTAATTTTTTATTTTCTTTTTGTTCACATTTATAATTCCTTAATATTTATAATACAATTTTTTTTTTTAAACGCAAAGGAAAAAAACAAAAAAAAAATTTCTTCAGTTCGATTTTTTAATAATCATTTTTATTTTTTAATTTTTAAATTTTTTAATTTTTAGTTTTTAGTTTTTTTTTCATTTTTTTTTTTGATTTTACTTTTTAATAATATAATTTTTTTTTTTTTTAGTTTTCATTTTTTTCTTTTTTTTTTTTTATAACAATTTGTTTCTACTACAAAATACATAAATATTCTTTTTTTGTTTTTAATTAATTCATTAATTTTTTTTATTCTTCCTTAAATTTTTTTTTAATTTTAAATTTTCTTTAATTTCTTAAAATTTCAATTTTTTTTTTTTTTTTTTTTTTGCCTTAAGTTTCATTTTTCATTTTGTTTTTGTATAAATATTTTTTTGTTTTTGTTTTTGTTTTTGTTTTCGTTCTCTTCCCAAGTCCATCGTTTTATTCTTTTGTTTTACTTTTTTTGTTTTCATTTAATTCTATAATTTAAAATTTGAAAGAAAAATGAAATTGAATTTAATTGCAACAAAAAATTGTTGTCTTTGATTGAATTTATAAAAACAAAAAAAAGAAAAAAAATTTAAACGTTTTTTAAACTTTGTCATTATTCTGTAAATCAAATCAATAAATATTTTGAAAAATTGTGTAATTTCCCTGCAGAATTATTTAATTATTTTTTCGTTTACTTTTTGTCTTCTTCTTCTTCTTTTTTTTTTAATTATTTGGTTTTCTTGTTTTAATTCTTGACTAGAGATTAAAAATGGTCGATGGTCAAATTCTTTCTCTTTCTGGTACACCCAAATTTTTATTCATTATTTTCGTTTAATAATAAATAAATAAAGCAGATTGCATGTTACTCTCCGTCTCTCTCTCTCTCTCTCTGGTCCATTTTATTTTCAATTGACCAAAACACAAAAAAAAGAAAAAAAAGGGGAAAAAACAGAAAAACAAAACGGAAAAAATAATTAAATAATTTTAATGAAATATTTAAAGTTTGGTTTTTTTTTCTTCTTTAAATTTTAAACTTTTTAAACTTTTAACTTTTTTAAAAAATTAAAGATTAAAATTTATTAATTCTGTTGTTGTTGTTGTTGTTGTTGTTTTTTTATTATTATTTTGTGGATTTCACTTATTTACAAAGAGATCAATATTAATTTTGTTGTTGTTTTATTATTATTGTTTACTTAATTTTTTTTTGCTTAAATTTTAAAAATATTTAATAATTATAAATATTAACGTTTTTTTTCTTATTTTTTCTTTTCTTTTAAATTATATTATTTATTTTTATTTTTATTTTTATTTTTTTTTCTTCTTCTTCTTTAAAGAATATAATTTTCTTTGTTTTGTTTAAATTTTTTTTTTATTCATTTATTTATTTATTTACTTTTTTTTTTTTTCATTTTCATTTATTTATTTTTTTTTTTTTTTTTTTTATTGTCGAAGATAAGAAAATAGAGTTCGTGTCTGTGTCTTAAAAAAAAAGGCGACCTTATTATTTATTAAATATATTATTTATAATTTTTTTATTATTAAAAATTTAAAAGTTTTACATAATTTTTTAAAGAAGGAAGAAGAAAGAAGAAGAAGAAGAAGAAGAAGAAGAAGAAGAGATAGAAGAAGGGGGGGGGGAGGGGGAAAAAGTGAACACAGAATAAAAGAAGAACAAAAAAGGAAAAAGTTGTTTTCACTTTTTACAAAAATTTTGAGAGAAATTTTTTTGTTTACTTTTCCATAAATTCTTCTTCTTCTTCTTCTTGTTTTTGTTGTTGTTCAATTTTAAGTTTTCCTGTTCTTTTTTCTTTCCGTTTTAATCCAATTAAAATAAAAGAAAATGTTCTTTCTCCCTCTTTTCTTTCTCTCTCTCTCTCTCTGTTTAAAAAGAAAACATTTTTTTGTTTCTTCATTTATTCTCCTCAGATATTTTTTTCCGTGACTTTCCTCCTCATCATCCTAATCTTCTTCTTCTTCTTCTTCTTCTTCTTCTTCTTCTTCTTATCTTATTATATAATTGTTGTTGTTCATTTGTTCGTTTTTTATATAAATTCTTTCTTTTTTTTTTTGTGTGTCTCTCTTTTTATTATTTGAATTTGCCAATTAAAAAAATGTAAAAATTATCAATATTATTAAATATCTAACAAATACAACGTAACAAGAATAAAAATACAATAATTAAAAACAAAAAAAAGTAATAATAATAATTTGTTTTGTTTTTACCAATAAAAAAACATAAACAAAAACAAAAAACAAAAAACAAAAAAGAAAAAAGTTAAAAAGTTAAAAATAAAAAAGAAAAATGGACAAAGAGAAGAAAGAATAAGAAGATTTTAAGCAGAAGAAGACGATTGAGAAAATAGAAAAAAAAAAATAGGTAGAGAGAGAGAGAGATGGAAGGAGGAAGAAAGAGGAATAAGAAATAATAATTTAATGAAATCAAAGGAGGGTGAGGGAGGGGGGAAAAAAATGGAAAGGTCCTACTTATAAGAAAATTATATACGCATTTTTCTTTTGCTATAAAAATAAAATCTATTTTACATTCATTTTGTTTTCTTCTTTCTTTTTCTCTTTTGTTCTTTGCAAAAAAGAAAAACAAAAAAAAAACTTAAATAAATAATTATTTAAGAAACAAAAAGGAAAAGGAAAAAAGAAACAGACAGACAGAAGAAAATAGATGAAGAACAAAAGAAATGGAATTATGATGGCAAAAAAGAAAAGAAAAGAAAACTTAATTAATGAGACAATAACAATTTGACTGCTATAAATTATATTGAATGTGAAAATAATTTTATGTCAATATACAATTGAAGTTATCGCGATTAATTTCAATGTAAACAGTGAATAACAAATATTAGATTTGCAATCATATTTTCAATTCAATATTTAATTCATTTTTGTGTTTCTTTCTTTTTCTTTTCTTTTTTTTTTTATGGTAAGTATTTATGGTAAGTTTTAATGGATGTTCAGTTCTTATTTTTAATTTGTTTATTTGTTTGTTTTTTTTTTCTTTATTATTTATTGACAATGTAGACGAAATGACAACGTAAACTCTTTATACTGACCCAAAAGAAAAAGAAAGAAAACAATAGTCTTGTCTCTATTTCATAATTCCATTTCACAATAAAAATCGTTTCTTTTATTATATAAATTTTTTGTTTTGTACTTTAAGACATGCAATCTGCTTCTTCATCTCTCCTTTTCTTTTTCTCTCTCTCTCTCTCTCTCTTTTATTTTCATTCCTTGTTATATAAAGTATAATATTATTATTATAATTATTATTATGGGTGGGAGAAAATATATATTATTATGTATATAAATCCATAATGCCCTCTGTTATTCACAATGTTTATTTTGTTGTTTGTTTGTTTGTTTTTTTTTGTTTGGATTTTTCTTTACAAATAAGAAATTTCACTTTCTTAAAATAAGGAAGGAAAAATTTTAATTTTTTGTTGTTGTTTGTCGTTTTAAGTTCTATTTTCTTGTATTTTTGTTGTTGTTGTTTATTATCTTACATTTTATTTTCTTTCTTTCATTATATTTTTTTTTTTTTTTGGTTTATCAATAAAACTTAATTACTATAAATAACTGTCAAAAAACAAAAACAAAAACAAAAAAAAAAAATGAAATATTTAATTGTTTTACCGAAAACTAAGAACAAGTGAAAGAAGAAAGAAAACTATAAAATTTTCTTTTGATAATTAATTAATTAAGAGAAATAATTATAATAATAATAGCTTACAATTTTTTTTTTTGATATTTTTGACAGTTATAGTTATTGTTGTTGTTTTATAGTATAGCCTTGTTGTTTTGTTTGTTTATTTCTTTTTTTATTTTGTTTTATGGTTCGCGACTTTACTAATAGGTTTACAATTTTTATTGTTTCTTTTTTTTGGTATTTTATAATATTATTATAGTTTTGCTTAGTTGTTGCTGTTTTAATTGTTGTTCATGCAAAGGTCATCAGTTATCTTCTTCTTATATTTTCTCAGGACTATCGTAGATCAATAAATAAATAAATAAGATGCACTGAAAATAATTTCACCGAAAAACCTTCATCATTGTTTGATTTTAAGAAAATTGGGTTGATTTCTGTTCATTTTGTTTTGAATTTTAATTTGTTGGAAGTAAAAAAAAAACGTGTTTATCATTTTTGTTTCTGCTTGGGACCAGAAATTCAATAATAATTTATGTTGATGTGTGTATGTATGTGTATGTTTAGTTTGATGTTTTTCCATTACTTTTTTTTTTCATTTTCTGTGTGTAACTTGTGATGTAATGAATGAAAAAAAGAACATTCTGGACTCGAGAACGATTTACTTTGTTGTTGATTTTTTGTTGTTGTTATTATTGTATCGTTTTTTTTTTTTTGAAGAATTGAATTTTGAAAATTTCTATGTTGGGCTTGCTTTTTTGTTTGTTTTTTATTTAAGTTGTTAATATGTCAGGATTGCATCGTTCGTTTGGATCTATAATCTGAAAAGAGAAAATTTAAAATTGAAATTTGATAGAATTTCTCTATGATTTATTAATGAATCATTCCAAATTTGAAGACGAAACTCAATTTTAAGATAACTTGTCTTTCTATCAATAAAATTAATCGGAAATAATTGCCCTAACCAGATGTCTTATTTGATTACTGAACCAAAAATAATTGACATTGACAAAATCACATAAATACTTTAAGTGACGCTTAAAAATTCAGTGGTAAAAGTTTAAAATTTAAATTATTCTTGAACCACAAAATTATATAACATTTTGGGCATAAAGGGTAGTTTTAATACTTGTCATCCTTAACCAATTTTCATTTTTAGAAACTTTTGATTTGTACACAAAACATTAACGTATAATCAAAATTTGTCAAAAGTTAATGCCGACGGATGACAATTTAATATTTGAACAAAAAGTTAAACTTACCTAGATCTCCATTTCGGACAAAGTTAAACGCGATGCTGAGATCACAACACCACTATCAGTTGAACCTGATTGTAATGATTGTACTGATGAATGATCATCCGTATCGGATTGATTACTGGTATAACCAATAACATCTACTTCATCTGTAAAAATAGAAAAAAAGGTTAATAAATTTTAATGTATTCATTTATATTTTTTAATTAAAATCAAAATTATAAAAGTTGACAATGGCGGCGAGAGGACGTTAAGAACGATGACGGTAACGGGCAGAATGAATAAAAAAAAACGAAAAAGAAAAATAACAAAAAAAATATTAAAAAATATACCATAAAAAAAAACAAGAACAACCAACAAAATTTTACGATTTGTCCTTATAATTAAACTGTTTTCCCTAAGGGTGATATTCTTTCAACAGTCCTTTCTTCTTCCCTTTTACATTCCACTATTTTTTGTATTCTTCTTCAATTTTTTTTCTTTCTTGTTCCTAACATAGAATTCCCAAACTCAAACATCTTCCCCTATTCACCCATTTATAACCCACCCCTTCTATATATGGATAAATACAACATAATAAGAAACAAACAGTAAAAACAACAAAAGTTTTGTTTCTGCCACAATTATTCTTTATTTTTTAGAATAACATTTTTTCAACATACGTTTGAACAGAGAAATAGAGAGAGAGAGAGAGATCAAATGAGAAATAAGGAAGGATACGCTTAAACAGGACGACGACGATGACAATGACGTTAAAAAATAAAGAACATAGAAAATTGTAAACAATTTCGTGTATAAAAATATATATATAAAAAAAAAGAAGAAAAATCAGGCAAGACGAGAATGGGCGAAAAAAAAGTTTTATAATTAATTTTAAGAGAAATTATGAGTTACAATTATTATTATGATAAAACATAAATCCCGCACTGCCGCTAGCTACAAAAATAAAAATAAACAGCGAACTAACGTAAAAACCCAAAACGAAAGAAAAACAAAAAAAAAAAAAAAAATAATAATACAAGGAGCAAAACAACACAAAACAAAAAGTTAAGACTTTCGATTGTTTTTTAATTGTACCAAAAAATTTTTATTTTGTTTATTAAAATTATGAACGACTGAGAAAAAGGAAAAACAGAGTGGAGAAAATGAGCATTAAAAAAAAGGTAGGTTACATAACAACACAACACAAAACAAAAATAAAATGAGATTTTCTTTAACTTTTTGTTCGTAATTTTTGTTTTATTGAAATTCATTGTGAAACTTTTTACCAGTTGGAACTTATAATTGCAATAACCATAATGAAGACTACAAATTACATCAATCAAATATGTTCGTCTTTGACTGAAGGACAAAGGGCCTACAATTTCAATGCAGATACAGATTATTTCATCGAATTCTTCAAATCAATTTAATTCGAATAATTTCACTTGAATAATTGAAATAATTTTAATTCTAAACGTTAAATGGATTATTGAAATATTCTCTATAATTAAGGGATCAACCAAGAAGAAAACCCAAATAACCTTCATAAATTCAGAATAAAAGATTATCCAGGATTTCATTTTTTTGTTTGTTTTGTTTTTACCTTTATATTCTTTTAGTGTTTAGAGACCAATTAATTTTCATTTCATTTCATTTCTATGAACAGAAAAATATTTCAATATTTTTCTCTTCTTTTCATTATAAATAAATGAATTCAATTTTCACTGATTTCTGTAAGTTGATTCTTGTTTAATAGAAAATAATACGATTTCTCTGTTTTATTTATTATTATTTTTTTCAAAATCAATAAACAACGATCTCTCTTTGATTTTCTTTTATTTTCCGTTCAGAAAATAATATAAATTATTGATGATTTTTTTTTATCACAAATTGCTTCTTAACAAAAAAATTTTCTTCAATCAACGACACTGATTGTTGTAAAATTATATTTAATTTGTTCTTTTGTATTTGAAATTTTCAATTTTTTTTTTGTTTAAAAACAATTTTTTGTTAAGATGAAAAGAAAGAAAAAAAAAGTTGCATAAATTTTAATGTGGATTTAAAATTTTTATTAAAAATCAAAAATTTAAAATGAATTATTTTTAAATCCGAGATTATATTCACCATCCAACAGAGAATAGCAAAAAAAAATAAAAACAACAACAATTACAATTACAATTTATATTCAACCAATTTTATTTAATTAAATCAACAAAAAAAAAACGCCAATAAATTTTAATTATAGAAAAAAATTAAATAATTTACGAATTTTATTTTCTGGTTTTAAAATTAAATAAAATCAAACAGTTCTGATATTAATCCTCTAGCAATGTATGTGTATGTGTGTGTGTGTGTGTGTGTGTATTAAAATTTATGCAATTTTCAAATTTATACAATAATTTAATAAATGAAAGCTTTTAATTTAGAGTAGTTAGGTAAGGGTAGGTAGAGGATAAATATCTTCTTGTTTATTATTGAAATGAGAGAATGGTGAGAGTTATGTGTACCAACGAACCACACAAATAAAAACGTGATTTAGCATTTATCTATTGTCAAATTATACAAAAGGTTGGGTTATATATATTTTATACAAAACTGAATTATATTTTTCATCTATAAATAAAATATTGTGCCAAAAATACAAAATATATAAAATATTTCACAACAACAAAAAAAAAACAAAAATTATTTTTAATTTTATACGTGAACATATTATTTTTATAAACAATTTTCATATCACATGACTCCCATCACATAGGTATATTTTATCTTTTAATACCTGGTGGTCATCACAACTTATACTTCCCCACATCACACCATTATTCATATTATTTTAATAAAGAAATGCGTGACAAAATAATTTCTAAGTTTTTCTTTTCTTTTGCCTTCATTGAATTCTTTTTTCCTCAATTTATTTTAGAAGCAAAAAAAAAAATAAAAAAAAAACAAAAATTAAAAGAAGAGAAAAAGTTTGACCGGTGCTTGTCTTCACCTTGTCCAATGTACATCGTCCATTTAGTCTTTTCATTGAAAATGTAGATGGAAGGGGGTTGGTTGAAGAAGGGAAAAATATAAGCAAACAAGTAAACAAATGAAAAGAAGAAGAATAAGAAGAAGAAGAAGAAGAAGAAAAAAAATATGAAAATGAATAATTAATTGTGAAATGAAAATGCTTTCAACCGTTCAACTAAAGGTAAATAATAAGTTGTCATCTTTCTTTATTTTTGTAAAAAAAAAATGAAGGAAAACATTGAGAAAATTTTACGAGTGAAAAGAAAATGGACAAGAGAAAAAACTTGACATTTACTCAAGGATTTTCTTTTGGAAAGAAACAAACAAACAAACAAACAAACAAACAAACAAACAAACAAACAAACAAACAAAGAAAAAAATAAATACAAAAAGAGGAAATTGAAGAATTTTCATATAAAATATTTAGATAAGGAAAAAAAAGTAGTGAAAAGGAAATAAATAGACAGAATATTGAATGGACTAAAAATATTCTCTATCTAATAGAGAAAATGTAATGCACAATATTTTCTTACACTTTCATTTATTAATTAATTTCTATTCTCAATTATTTCGATTGTAAAAGTTTCCAACGTTAGATAATTTTTTTCTTCGAAGAATTCTGTTATTTTTTTTTAAATTAATTATTCGTGAAAAACAAAAATCTAATGAAAATCAATAAATCTTTGACAGAAAAAAAAACAAGAAAACAAAAAAACTGTTCCAACAAAAAACCAGCAATAACAACAACAATAACAACAACAACAACAACAACAAAGTTATACAAAAATGAAATTAAGCTTTCATCGTTAAATATTAAAATAAAAGTTTAATATCATGTAATGATATCAATTACGTGCTTATTAAGTACACGATAACAATACCAACCATAACGTATTTTTTTTGTTCTCTCTACGTTCTTTAATTTAATTGAAATTAAATTGTTAGAAGCAGAAAAATAATAATAACAAAAAACAAAAAAAAAAAAACAAAAAAAAAAAAAAATAAAACGGGGAAATTTCAATCAAGAGTCGGCACGTAGAATGTGTTGGCCCCACACCAAAAAATTTATTTTAAAAGAAAACACAAGGGTTGGAACAACACTTTTTTTTTTTTGCCCTTCTACAAATTTTAAATTTGTATGGGGTGGAATGGTGCCGATCGTATATCACAAACCGTGAAAATGATTCAAATTTTAGACTTAATGAGAGAAAAGCACACTTTAAGCTTTTTAAAACAACAATGTCATTTTTACCCAAATTATGAAAAATAAAATGAATTTCCGCAAAAAAAAAAAATAAAATCATTAAACGTTTTGATTTAATTTAAGAATTTTACCTTGTCATTTTTGGGAACAGCTGCTTTTAAAACTCAAATATATTTTCTACAATTTTACTCGTGCAAATTTTTGATCTTGTGTAACAAATGTAAAATGTAACCCTTTTTTTTATACGAACAGAAGAAAGAAAAAATTGTTTTCGATTTTTCTATTTATGTTTTTTTTTTCTGTCTCGTTATTTTTTAAAGTCACAATAATTTAGTACAATCCGGAAGAATATATGAAACTATAAACCTAAATAGAGAAAAGGGATAAACAAAAAAGGCGTTTCGTATTGAAAAAAAAACCTGCAACACGGCAAACCATTTGGTTTCATTCAATGTAAAGAAACACAATGTCCTTATTCTGAAATTTTTTAATATGAAATCTTTCATTGCCATAATTAAGCCAAATAAATGAGGATTTTTGAATTGTGATGGTAACCATTAAATTTTTGCTAGACTAGAGAAAATGCGGAACGCCTCTGGAAAAACATCAGGAAAAAAGAAGGCATATGTGCACATTGCTTTTTTTTATCAAACCACGGATATAAATGAAGTAACTTTATGGTTTTACAAAAAACAAAAATTGTACATCCTTTTACATTATTCTATTATGTATGTACTATACCTATATCCTACACCCTCCCACCCCTTCACTCCTAACATATATTATCCACCAAAAACACACACCAAAAAAAAATTCTTTTAAAATGTAGAAAGAGTTTAAATATGTGTGTGTATGTGTTTTTGTATACAAACAACAATAACAACAACAACAACAACAATATCAACAAACAACAATAACAACAAACAACAATAACAACAACAAAAAAGAGTTAGAATTTATAAAAGTTTTTGTCTAAATATAATATACAGAAAATACACGTTTTCATTTAATTGCATCACGTTTGTAAGTACAATAATATTCTATATAAATAGTAGTAGTAGTAGTAGTAGTAGAACGGTATATATGTTACTACCCTACTCTAGAGTTACTAATTAGTAATTGTCCCATTAATTAAGAACCTAAAAGTTATTTTGTGTCACTCTCTCTTACTACACTTTTTTTCTTTTTTTTTTACATAAAATATATAAACAGTGATAACAGGAACCAAAAAGTCAAGGATATTTATTTGAAATCACGAAGAAAATATGAGAGACAGAGAGAGAGAGAGAGAGCGAGAGAGAATGTGATCGTTGTTTTTTTTCTGTGTTTACATTTTTTTTTTATAATAATAATATTATGTTTTATTACATAAAATGGTAAGTTTTAGGATTAGGTCTAAAGGTAAAAATAAGGTAAAAAGAAAAATATACAATGGGATGTATTCGAAACTTGATATCACATTTATCTACTTTTAAAATATTATGTCGAAAAGTGTTTATGTTTGAAAATTAAGAGCTGCTCCATGCTAAAGGAAAATGTAGAAAAATGTTTTAATGAATATTTCGGACACAGCCTAAAACTACAAAAGATGTATAAAAAAAAGGTAAATGATGAAGTTTGTTCTTCTTATTATAAGGACGATGAAAATGTTAAAATATTATTATATTAAAAATTGAGACGTTAAATTTACTAGATTTTATCTTTAAGGTAAAGAGAAAAGTCAACTTCTTTATCATATAATTTTCTTTCAGATTTTTTTTTCTTCTTTTGTCCTTTCCTCTTCTTCCTCTTAAAAGGGTAAGTTTTCTTCTATCTTTTTCACTAGGTGTTTTTTGTTTTCTTTCTCAAACAAAAAAAAAACAACTAAGAGAAAAAAGTCAATTTCATTATTAGGATTACAAATTGCACTAAAAATTTAATTAAAATTAAGTAAATTTTTAGTTAGGCAATTTTAAGGGTTGAAGGTTTTTTTTAGGAGGTAAAATTTTATATAAAGAAGAAGAAGAAGAAGTAGAAGATGTTATTATTAGAAAAATTTATGGGTGTTCACTTTTCTTTATTTTCCTCCTCTTTTGTCTTGACTAAAATTACGTAAACACAGAAAAAATTAAAAATAGAGAAACAAAAAAAAAAAAAAATGTTAAAATTTAATTATCACAAATTTTAATGATTAAAAGATTAATTAAATTTTTAAGGATTAATAAATCAACTTTAATTGAATTTATTTAGACTAATTAATTATACCTTACTTATATACAAACATAGAAAAGGTTTAATATAAACACATAAATATCATATTATTTGATGCTATAAAAATTCGGAAATTAACCATAAATTCTTATAATTAAAGTTTATTGTGTTCAATTTAATTATTCTAAAATGTGACTTGTACAAAGAATAATGATGAACAATTAATTTACTTATCATAAAATTACAACAAAAAATGAGGAAATTTCTAAGAAATGAGTTATAAAGATTTTCCATCAATAGAAAATGTTCATCTTGACAATTGAATATTTTTGTTATGATTAAAGAAAAACAAAAGAAATTATTTCATTTGTTTTTTTTTCCGAATTTTAAATTCTCTTGACAACAAATGTACCTACTGTTTCTATTTGGTACATAGATTCGTATGTTTATTTTGTCTATAAACCTTATGTTGTTTTTTTTTAAACAAAATTCATACCATAAAGTATTCTATAGAATAACAACAACAACGGGTTGAATGTAATTCCTTTTTGTTTGCATAATTTTAAGACGAAACAAAAATGATAAAAAAAATAAAAGAAGAAACATTGGAACTTTTTCTTTCTTTACAAAATTCTTCTTTATTTTTGTTTAAAGTAAAAAGAAAAAAAAAAATAAGAAGAAGAAGAATATAAGAAAATTCTAATAAAAGGGGTGCATAAAAATCGCATATAAATTCAAGATTTTACCATAAATTTCATTTATATTATATTATTTTGTTTTCCTCTTCCTCTTTCTCATCTTCATCTTCCTCATCTTCTTGATTTTTTTTTGTTTGTATCTCTTATACAAAAAATATATAAAATAAAGAAAGAAGCTTTTCCTATAAATACAAAAAAATATTATAGGAAACAAAAAAAAAAAAGAAGCATAAGATCGATTTCTTATAATAAAATAACAAAACATCAAAATATATTTATTTGAAGAGATGAACAACAAAATTGTATGTTAAGATAATTTTTCCTCTGATTCATAGAATATTATTTATAGAGAAATAACATAATAGAAGGAGGTGGTGGTGGTGGTGTTGGTGAGAAAGGAGTAAAAAAGGACTTACGGATTGATTAATAATAATAATGTACATTTTATCAAATGATTCCGTATGATTGAATCCTTAAATTTGTATAGATTTTCTATTTAATCTTATAAAAGAAAACAATTCCAAATTCAGAATCCTATTAAAAGACAAAGCTACTTTCAAATGGATTACGATTGTCTTTTCTTATTTTTGTTTTTTTTTTTTGTGTTCTTAAAAAAGACAGGAAGAACGTATAGAATATTCTGAGAAATCTTCTGTTCATTTCCAATTTCTTCAAATATTGAATAAATGAACGAATACCCCTTTTAAATAATCATTCTAAGATAGATGCAGCTTTTCTTCGTGGTTAAACTTTATTTTCTTTTAAAATAAAAAAAAAAAATTTTTTATAACAACTAACAGAAGATATAAAGTAAATACAGATTCAAAGGAAGTAAAGTAGAAGGACGATATTATGTTATAGAAGATGCGATATATAGTGCAGTGGGCGATATAACGGATGAGGTACAGAATATTTATACAAATGAATAATAAATTTTCTAGTGATAAACTGTGCCCAAGACAGCCTTTTCTGAATGGAGGAAAAAAAAATATTCCTATTTTCACAAGAAGACCATAGTTTTTTTCTCTTTAAACAACAACAGCAACAAAATATACAGCGAGAAAAATGGACGCAAAGAAAAAGAAAAAAGAAAAACAAGTAACCAACACAACACGAAGACGAATGATCGTACAACAGAAAATAGTCTAAATATTTATGGCGCGTCGTATATTTTATAGGAAAAAAGAAAAAAAATTCCAAAAAAAAAAAAAAAAACAAGAAAATCCAACACACGAAAAAAAAAAACGAACAACCGCAAATACAATTTTTTATTTTGTACTCTTCTTTATTTTTTTTTCTTTTGCTACACTTTACTCTGTGCCACTGTACCATTTTTATATATTATTATTATTTTTTATAATACAATGAAAAAAAGAACCAAAAGAACCAAAAGCGCTATTGTCGCGATGAAACAACATAAAGGCGTAACATTCCACAAATAAACATTTTTTTTTTGTTCTCAATGTAAAAAAGTTAAATATAAAAGTATAAAGTAAAATTTATAAGAATTTTCATCATCATCTTCTGTTTTCTTTCTTTTCCCTTTTTTTTTTTTACTTTACTCTGGCAAAAGAAAAATGGGACAGTTGATTTTTATAAATATTTTACATCAAACAAAATAGAAAACAAACAACAACAAAAACAAAAAATAAATGTTAAAGTTCATCTTTCCATTTCTTTTTCTTTTTGTTTTCTATAAAATAGTCTTCCTCTTTAATATGCTACTATTATATGTACATTTCTTCTAAACTCTTAACCTAAAAAGAAAAATAAATGTAACACACACACACACATACACTTTTATAATAATTTAAGAGAAAGATCCCTACGGATGAAGAAGTTGAAGATCAGAAAAAAAAAGTATGGTGTAATTAAAAATGAAATAAAATAAACGAAAGAAAATGATGCTATAAAAACAGATTTTTTTTTATGAGAGAAAATTAAAAAAAAAAAGAAAAACAACAAAAATAAGAAGAAGAAATAAAAAGAAAAAAATGAGAGGAAGCTGAAAACAAACAATAAAACGTGTTTTTCTTCATTCTCTTTATGCATTCCGTACATATGTATTTTATGCTATAAACAAAGTTTGTTGTTTTTGTTTTATAGCACCACTTTTCTTTTTTTTTGTTTTTATAAAGAATAAAGTAAATATATGAAGGGGTGCTGATGGTGGTGCGGGGGTGTGATAGAAAACAAGTTCAGGATAGTTGAATTTCATTTAGTATATGGGTTAAAGATGAATAAAATTACTCAACAAAAAGTAACGTAAAATGAATGTCTGTGTGTGTGTGTATGTGAAAGACAGTAGAGACTGTAAAGAAGGAGTGAAAAAATACAAGGGAATAACCTGGTATATAGAAAACAAGTATCAAAAATTACATACATAATTCACCTTACTATTTACTTTTATACTCCACATCTTCTTCTTCTTCTTCTTCTTCTTTTTCTTTTTATTTTGGGGTTACAGACTTTAATTAAAAACGATCCCAATATAATATATAGACCTAATGTTAATGGTCAAAAAAGAGTCAGAATAGAAGACTAAAGGTGGTGTTATACTCTATATACAATATATAGAATGAAAGTTGCCTAAAAAGGATGTGATATCTATATAAGAGTTATATATTACAATACAAACGTCCCTCTTGTCTTTCTTCTTTTTTCTGTTCGTTTTATTTTATTTTATTTTATATTTTTTTCTTTCTTTGCTTTCAGTAGAATATTCTTGGTCTTGGTCTTTCATCGTCATATGAAGAAACAAACCTTTACTATTTATATGAAAGAATAAATGATTCAATGGTTGTTGTTTTTTTTTTCTTTTCTTGGTTGTGGGATGCCGCACATAAAATATATATATGTTGAACTGGACATGATATTGAAATGAAATTGTAAGAGTGTAGAATGAGAAAATGAAGAATATAATATAAGTTAATGTTACATTGACATATTGTCGTTTGAAGTTTTCTCTTTATAAACAATTTCTTATTTTGTTTAGTAAAACAATTCTCTAAGTTTATTCTCAACGGTCTACGCTTGAATCGTTGTTTATATCAGACCAAATGCAATTTTTGACTCTTAAAAAAAAAATTAATGCAGAAAATCTTGTCTGGACATCTTATAATCCTTGACGGTTATTAATAATATTATTTGTATTAGGGATTGAAGAATAAAGCTGATATTTTATTTGATTATTCTGGAGTAAAATGTATATTCCAATAATTAAAACGTTCTGTGAAAGTGAAACAAATAAATTCAAAAGACTTTTACTGAAACTTTCTCTTATATTTTCTTTCATCATATTTTAGGATTTTCCCCAAACACATATAGAAAACTATATCGAAAGGACAAAAGGACTTAACTTAGTTTTATTTATATTTTCGAAAAAAAAAAACTTTATTTCACCAACCATTTCTTCTTCTTTTTTTTTTTTTTTGTTCTTCGTTTATATTTATGTGAATTTATTTAATAATTTCATTTTGCCTAAAAACAATTTTCTTATTAAATAAATACAAAAAAAAAATAAATATATATATATATATATAAAAGAAGAAGAAGAAGAAGGAAAAATTATCTCTTTTATATCCTTTTTTTTTTCTGTTGGTGGTGTCCATAGAAAATATATTTTTATATGCGATCTCTCATTTTACACTGTTATAAGAGTGTCAAAGAATAATATTTGCAGATCAATGTTTTATTACTTTATGGGTGTCAAATATCTTCTTCTTCTTCTTCATCATCTATTTTTCCTATATTTTCCTACTTTTTTTTTTTCCATTCGTATAGATTGAGAGAGACAAAATTCTATAAGCTAAAAATATATAAATGGTAAAGTAGAAGAAGAAGAAGAAGAGCAATAAACTGACTCTAGATATTTTATTATGTTTCATATATTATTATTTTATATGAATAATATGAAAAGTGTGTGTGAATGTGTATGTGTGTTTGTGTATATAGGCTCTATATATGTGTGTGTATGTCAAAGGGGTTTTATGTTGTATATATGAGGAAGAAGAATAAAAATATAGAATAGAATAAAACCCATATCACTTGGTACATATATTTCTCTTTCACTCTTTCTTTTTTTTTTCTTTCTATAGAATATAAATAACCATCAGAATATCATATTCCATTTTCAAGAAAATGATGATATCGTGTTATTAGTTTTCTTCTTCTTTCCATTTTTTTTCTTTTTTTCGTTTTTCCTTTTTTTTTTTTTTTTTTGGGTTGAAAATGTAATCAAGTTTAATTAAATGGAACAGACAGAGTCGCTTTTCTACTTCTTCTTCTTCCTTATATTTTTTTTTTCCTCCCAACATCTTATTTCTATTTTGTTCATTTTATTTTCCCCCCACTCCCCGACTTTCATTCTATGTTTTGACATAAAAAACAATCGAAGCAGAATATTTTATATGTTTCTTGTCCAAATAAAAAAAGAAAAAAAAAGAAAAGAAGGCCGGCCGCTTCTTCATTCAAAGTCTTGTGATATTTTAACAATCACAAAATTAATGTCTTGTCTAAAACTAATATGAAATTCTGTTTTTTCGCCATCATCAATAAATGAGAATGCTTTTAGCGCAAAAATAAAATAAAAATAAAAGAAAGAAAAAAAAAATAAGAAAAGAGAAAATAAAATAAATAGAAAAAAAAAAACTGTATATGGAACTTGTTGATTATATAAAAATTCTATCTCTTTTTTCTCTGCATCATAGAAAAATAGAAAATACACACACACGAACACATAGAGAAACATAAAATGCAAACATAAGAAGAAGAAGAAGAAGAAGAAGAAGAGGAATTTATATCAGGAATATACTTTCTCCATGAGTACAAGAACAAAGAATTCATTTTTCATTAAGGAAAGAACAACAACAACAACAGGACATAAATCCATTTTATTTACTCTAAATGTAAAAAAGTTAAAAGTCAACAGGGAATGAATATTTTATAGTTGATAAAAATCTAAACAGACTCTTTTTAATTAATGCCATTTTTTTTTTCTTCAAAAAAAAAAAAACAAACAAACAGAAGAAAGAAAAAGAAGAAGAAAAAATAACGAATAATTATAAGTTTTCCAATAGCAACTTTTTAATTCCCGTCAATGAATTAAAATATTTGTTTAGTTTGATAAATAATAATTTTTATACTGATTCAATATTTACATTTAAAGTGTAGAACAAGATTTCTTTGGTCTATAATTTTGATTAAATGTTGTTGGTTTCATTGGAACTTTTACATTACACAATTACAAGTTGGTTAAAAAAAAAAAAATTACATCAAAATCTTCAACGTCGTAGAACTGCACTCATCTACATTTAATTTTTATAAAAAACTGTGCTTGTCTGTGCATTTTCCTGTAAAGATATTTTTAGTGCAAATGCCACTCAAAACGAATTTTTTCTGTGTAAAAGCTTTCAAATTATAAACAAAAAAGGAAAAAAAAACACAAACGTGGAATAAAAATTTATTCGTATTTTTTTTTTTTTTTGGTCAAAGGCATTAAGAGGACGACGAATAGAGAGATGTTGAAATAAGACTGAGGTTGAGGAATAAGAGAATGAAAGCGCAAAAAAAAAAATTGTTAATTATTAAAAGAGCTTTTTTTGTACTAACGGGAAAAAAAATATTATCACCCACAGTAATCTACCAAACCAAAAGAGGTAAAGGTACCATTAAGATTATAAATTCAAAAACAAAAAAAAAAAAACGAATGCGATGAACTTTTTAACCTTGGCGTTTCGTCCTTACATTTCTTTCTTTTTTCAAAAAAAAAAAATAAAGAAGAAAATCTCGTTTTTTTTTTAAATTTTTTGAACATTTTCGGTCTACACGTTTATGGATGCATGTGTGTGTGCATTTAATGCAGAAGAGACAGTCCAATTTTGTACATGAGGAGAAATAAAACAATAAGAAAATAACAACAACAATAAGAAAATGTGAAAATGTGAAAACACAAACAAAAAAAAAAAATGAATAAAGAAGAAAATCGGTAAAAAGGAAAAAAAATGCTGTTATTTATAGCCAAAAAAAAGCGACCTGAAATATTACAAAACGTGAAAAGAATTTTATAAAATTTCAATTTGTGGCAAAAGAAGAAAATATTGTATTAGTGCGAGCTATAAAAGGTGTTTCCCATAAAATACAAAAACTACTGGAAGCAATAAACAAGAATTATAAATTGATTAATGAAATCCTCTAATGGAAATTTACCAATGAACAATTTTTTATTAAAACGATAATGACAAAATATTAAACTTTTAACTCATCAAAAAAAAAAACGAAGATACTCTCCAAATAAATATATTGTATTTAGTTATCAACTAATATTATAATTTTGCCATATTCCTTTCACACACAGACTACACACACACACACACCATACACAAGCATCAACAAACACCAATATAGGCAAAGAATCTTCTAATATATTTTTTCTTTTTGGTCATTAATCCGAGACATTATTATATTGGTACTGGGTACGACGATGATATAAGGATATAAAAGAAGAAAAAAAAAATACTGTGGAAAAAAAAGGAAAAATATTTAGGATGAAGAAGAAGATGCAGGAGAGAAAAAAAAATACCCCGGATGAAACCATTATTTGTCATTTTATTTTAATATAAAAATAATAACAGCAAATAATTCACATGTCACAGCTGGTGTTAATGTTGTAGCTCTAAACACACATACACAAATACACACACACACACACATATAAATGTATAAATATAGATAGATCTATATAATACAAAAAATGTCTTCTTCTTTTTTTTTTGGGCAATTCTCATTTGGGAACTTTGTTCTCTCATAAATATGTATGTCGTTATGATGATACGATATATAAATCAAGTGTCTGATTTAATATTATCCTCAAGAAAGAAGAATAAAATAAAGAACAAAAAAAAAAAAAAGAAAACAGAATAAGAGAAAAATAAAATGACTAAAGAGGAAAGAAGAAGAAAATCTATATAGTTTTGTCTGTACATCATCAGATTTTTCCATTTGTTAAAAAACAAGAAAAAAGAAAAGTAAGAGCAAAGAAGAAATGTCTATATTTTGTACAAATATTTGAAGGTAGATGGATTAGTTGTGGGTGGTAAAAAAACAGGGCTCTGTATATGAGTCGATTTTCTATTTTAAAAGGGATTCATTTGACTTTATATCCATAGCAGGATATTCATGCAAATCAACTTTTATTTTTCTGTTTTCAATGCATCGTATTTCATCCTATATGATGATGAAGATGGTAGAAAGAGAAATGAACAAATAAAAAAAAAAAAACAGGGAAGAAAACAATGAGGGGACCCAAATGGGAAAACCGGATATGAGAAATAAAGTTGAATTTATTTCATAATTTCCTTGATTAAATTACATAATATTTTAGAATTTTATATCTCTCTCTTCTTCTTCTTCTTATGTATACGTATGTATATGTGTGTGTGTAACTCGTTCGGGTATATAATACGAGACGAAGCACAAATATTATGAATATTTATTTTATATAAAAATACTGAACATTTTCTTTTCTTCTTTTCTCTCTTGGTTGCAAAAATTTTAATCAAACTTTTTTTTATGAACTGAAAAAAAACAGGAAATTTCCCCTTTCTTTTCTTTTCTTTTTCTTCATTTTTGTTTAATTAATGAAAAACGAAAAAGTGCATTTTATGTTCAAAAAAACGAAAAAGGAAAAAACAAACCCAGAACCACGATGATTTAAAATTTTTAAAATTTCACACAAACTGAAAAAAAAAATTCTCTTTTAATAAGAAAAAATTTCGAGATGAAAATCTTAATAAAATAAAGTGAAGTTAAGTGTAGAGTGAATACGGTTTATGTTTATGATGCATTATTATTAAGTTCAAAGTTTAAAGTTTGAGTTTCTTTTTCTTGTTGAAAAAACTTAAAAGAAACTCTGAATGACTTAAATTATTTGTACGAGATGTAGGACGGTTTTTCTATTTTCCTTTCACGATTGATTGGATTAACCAAAAAAAAAACCAATAAAATATTTAGGCATTTTTAATGAGTTGTTGTGTTGAAAATATTGATAAGATTCTCATTAATGGAATTAAAATCTTCAACACCTATAAAGAAGTTTATACGGAACTTGTAATCATCACAGATTAAAAATCAAATTAGATTAGTTAGATTAGATTAAATCTAAATCACATAAATCAGAATGAAAATTCAATTAATTTTTTTAAAATGATAAAAAAAAAAAATGACCAAAGTACAAAATTATTTTTAAGAAAAATTTTCGTTTAAAATTTTCAATTGGAAATTTTCACAAATAATAACTTTTACGTTATAAAAGAAACATTTCAGAAGAAGAAGACGAAAAAAAAAGGTTGAATTTTAACCGAAAATCTCAGAAATCTAAATTGAGTTTATGAATTGTGTAACGCGTATTTTTATTTTTTTTTTTTGTATTTTGCTTTTGCTTTCCTTCTCGTCTTCTTCTTCTTCTTCTTTAATGGATCATTATTATTATTATTATTATTATTTTGTTGAAGGAAAAAAAAAAAAAGAAAAGAAGAAAATCAAAGAAAATCTATTTATTTTTCCTCGAATAACAACATGAAAAACATTGAAAATTGTTTACTGAAAAAAGGAAAAAAGGAAAAAAAAAAAAGGAAAAACTCGAAAAATAAAAATATCGAAAATAACCCAAAATCAATATTCAATTTCACCGATGGTTATAATACCTTTAAGCACGGAAAACCATTATAATGTGTCATATTATAACACACACACACACACACATACACATACACACCGAATACACCGAATCTTCACTTAAAATAAAAATCATATATAAAATCGAAACATACGCACACACACACACACACACATTCCAATATATTGATGTAGTGTTGATGGTGTAGAAAAACCTCTTGTGATTTATTGTTTTTTTATTACATTTTATATATTTTTTTTCCATATTCAATATTTTTTTCTTTTTCTTCTTCTTGTTTTCGAAATTTTTTAAACATTATAGTTGTTGTTGTATTTATTAATGTGTGCGTAAATAAGTATAGAATTTTTAAACGAAAAATGAAGTGTGTAGGGTTTATATGGCTTGTGTGTGTATGTGTGTATGGAGTGAGTATAGAAATTATTTACAATCCAAAAGGGAATTATTCTTAAAAAAATAAAATCATGAGAATATTGTGCCGTTTTTTTTTAATAAAATTTAAATCAAATTGGATATGAAAATATAATTTTCATGTTCCCTAATAATTTTCCAATCTTTATACACGTTTTAAAAAAAAAACGAAGGGAAACGAGAAAAATCAAAAGTTATTTATAAATTGTCACTTTGTGTAAACCTGTAACATCAGATACAAATTCACATAAACCTTTATTATTAAAATAATGAACTGAAAAATATCAATCGTTATAGAGGGAGACAATAGGGTAAAGAGAAAAACTGACATTAACTGACTGACAAAATACAATCAAAATTAACGACTTTTCCAATCAATTTAACTCGCATCAATTCAATTGTATTATCCAAAAATAAATATATAATTCTTTTATATGTGTGTATGTATGTGTGTGTATGTGTATCAAATATAATACTAGACTGTGTGTGACTGTGTGTGAGTATATATATATAAGAAGTTCAACATATCATGAAAATTCAATCTGTCAACTTTTTTTTTTTTGCCTTCTTTCGATTCTTTTTTTTTAAGATATTTTTCGTTATTCTGACATTGAAACCCTGTCGAATACCATTTTAGAAGTTGAAGAAGAAGAGGAAGATGAGGAAAAAGAAGAAGAAGAAGAAGAAGAAGAAGAGAAGAAAAAAGATCATTTTGGTAGATTGTATACTAAGAAAATGAAGGAGGTAATTCCCTTAGCGAACGTCTCTTATATATAAAATGACAGACGATATGCTTCTTCCTCTCCATCTTGGGGTTTTTTTCTTCTTTTTCGGTGTGTTATTTTTTATTCGTCACGAGAAGAAAATATACGCTTCAAAGGCAATTTTTCCTTTCTTTCGTAGTTTTTTTTTTCTGTTTTTTTTTTCGTTTTCTTTTCTTATTTCTTACTTTTTCATCATCATCATCATCATCTTCGCTTTTCTTTTTATTTTTCTATATTTTATTTTATTTCATTTTTTTTTTTTTGTTTTCTTCAAACGTATAAATTTTCCTAATGTCATTTCCTGTTTTTATTCTTTCATCTTCATCTACACCTACCAACAACTTCTACTCAACCTCTTTTCATCTTTACCTCCTTCTCACTTTCTTCTTATCATAATATAATCAAATAAATAATAATAATAATAAAACACGAGTTTTTCTTAATTTTGGAGATTTTTGTTAGGCGAAAAAAAAAACGAAAAGAAAAGAAATGAATAAAAAATACTCTTCTGTTGGTTGTTATTGTATTTGTTGTTTTTGATGGAAAGGACAAACTTAATTATGGCGGATGGAGACGCCTGGTGACGCATGGAGACGCATAGTGTCGCGTACAAAAAACACGATCAGGAAATGAATAAATATTTTATATTTATTTTTGTTTGGATAAAAAAAAAAAATAATAATAATCATCATCATAATATTATTGAGTAGATTTTATTTTAGTAAAGAAAAACTAATAAAATATTAAAGGAGAAAATTATGGGTTTCTTTCTCAATTTGTTGTGTGTATTTGTGTGGGTGTGTGTGTGTGTGTGTTTTTGTTATTTGGATTTAATGAACGTAATTATTTTTAATATTTTTGACTTTTTTTTTTTTTTAATTTTTATTGCCTTAAATCGGTTTGGGTATTCTTTAATAACCCTTAATTTTATTCAACGAATTAACTCTGTTTCTGGAATTCGTTCTGTTTTTTTTTCCTAAAAATAAACTCATCATCATTATCAGAAGGTATTGATTTTTTCTTTACATTATTTTAGACAATCTGCTTAATAATGTTAGCAATAGAAACTTGAAAATAAAAATTCAAAAAAGTCAAACTTTGGACGATAACAAATTCATCATCATCTCACAAAATGAAACGAGAATTTTAAAGGAAATTCTCTAAAATGACATTCGACAAGCCATACAAATAAATGAACATTTTAATTTCGTAGAATAAAATAAATAAAACAACAACAGTCAAAAAAGTAATATAAAAGCTTATTCACAATTAAGAAGAAGAAGAAGAAGAAGAAGAACAATAAAGTAAAAAAGAAAATAAAATAAATAATACACTGCTTAAGGGAAGGATCAAAATATTTTTACCCTATAAAAAGGTAACAAGATACAAAACAATTGAAACATGGATTTCTTCTATTTTTTATTTTCAATTTTTTCTTCTTTTTCCAAACAATAAGAAAAACCTTATTAAAGTGACAAAACAAACGTACCCTTACCAACTCCCATTTTCTATTCCTTTCTATCTTTCTTACTCAAATTTAATATAATTATTATTCAGACACTAATCTTCTTATATTCCTATAATTTAAAAAAAAAAAAAATTTACAACAATAAAAATATACAATCTTACACAAGAGGTGAACGTGGCAGAGGAGATGAAAAGGATGTTGGAGAGGATGAAGGAGAAACAAAGAAAAAAATTGTATAAACGAAACTTTTTTTTTTTCATTTCTTATAAATTTTTTAGAAAAAAAAAATACCCTTCTATGTTGGCTGCTGAGTCTGTGTGTTCTATATGTAAGAGGAGAACAACAAAAAATGTATAAGAGAGATAAAAGAAAAATTATAGAGAACAGAAAATTTTGTATGGAGAAAAGAAAAAACTGTCAAGCATAAAATTACGTGGTGACATCAAAAACAGTGCTTAATAATTTTTTTATTCGCCGTCCTCGTCTTCTTCTTCTTCTTCTTCTTTACAAAAATAATTTTCACACAAAAAAAGCTTAAAAAATAACCACAGTATAGAAATTGTTGTTCTTGCTTTTGTTTTTTAAAAGTTGTTTCATTTTTATACGTTTTTATTTGTGTTTATTTTTTTTATCCCATCTTCGTCCTGTATTTTTTTTTTTTTGTAAACTGTAGGATTTTTAACATTAAACAAGGATAAATGCTAACGGCAAAAGCGAAGGCGAAAATAAACAATAGAAGAAAGATGAACGAAAAAAATATTGAAAGAATTTTTATTAAAATTAAATCAAGCGTCAAACAATCCAGCAAAACCATCTATTTTTTTTTTAATTCATCATCCTCACCACCCCCAAATTGCTTTTGAATCAATTAAAAAAAATAATAGTGAAACGATCAAAACAAAACTCGGAAAATATTGTAATTAAATATAGTTTCCCTTGGACAGAAAACCTTTCAAATAAAAGATTTTAAAAGAATTATTCTTGTGAAATTCTTTTATTTAATTTAGTTTAACTGAAGTTTTTTTCAAGATTTAAGTTACTTCATCTTGTTGGAGAAAGATTGAAAGACAAAAATAAATACATGAAAATTGATAAGACGGAAAAGAAAAAATGAGAAAACCAAATATTGACTTTGAATTTAATTATCATTTGATAGTAGGTCTCAGTCTCATCCTCCCTAAAACTCCTAAAAACCAACAATGAAGACAAAATTGGGAAGAGATTGTTTTTCTTTATTAAAACACAACAAAATCATTAGGAGGGTACAATAATTTTATGATGTTGATGGGGTGTATAGGGTAGTTAATGTTGGACGTTGGAAAGAAATAAGATGACGGCAATAGATTATTATCGTTTACGTTTTGTTGTGTCTGCTTTGAAATATATATTTTGAAATATTTCAATGAAACTTTCATCAAATATTCATTTTATAAAAATCCATAGAAAACGAGAAGAAGAGAGAGAGAGAAACAGAGACAGAGTGATATAGAATAAAGAAAATGGATTCATTATTTTTAAATAAACAACCGCAACGTGGCGTTTGTGTGGTAACTAATAAAGAGATAAGACGACAATTTCTGCTAAGAAAAGAAAGCAAAAAAAAAAAAAGTAAAGAAAAATAAAGGAAAACTTCTCTATAGAAATTCTTCTTGTTTTCATTTTCTTTTTTTCTTTGCCTTTCTTTTTGATGTTATGCCAAAATAAAAAAAAAAGTGTTTTTCTTCTATCTTCGTCTTCTTCTTTTTCCCTTTCATTTTTGTCTTCTATATAAATATATATATATTTTTTCTTTTCTTATGTTTCTTATCAAAAAATTATAACAAAAGATGGGTAAAGAAATTTGGGTCATATAAAAGTCATTTTCGAGTTTACATTTTATGATATTTTGTGTTGACAGTTTTTCTTTAAGGCAAACGACGATGTTTCTGAAAACCGATTTACACATTTTAATTTTTTTTCTTCTGTTGTTGTTTTTAGTCATCTTTGGTAATTTTTTCTTTTTTATCCGTTATAAATTCAGTTACCTGTAAAGTTATAATTTTAAATAAAACTAAGCAATTTCCGCATTTCCCGCATTTCCCTTCTCATATTATCTTTAATGGGAAAAAATGCTGTTATCTGATTTTTTCAATAATTACTAAACAATAAACACAAGAAAAAGTGGGGGAAAAGGAAAGCAAGTATTGAAAAAAATCGTAAAGGTCAAAGAAGAAAACAAAAAACAAGAAAAAAGTTAATAAAAACAAAACAAACAATTTTTTGTCTAAACGCGTTTAATAAAATATTTAAAAGAAGGAAGAAAATTATTTTCAGTTTATATTTCTTCTCTACTTTTATTCTGTTATACGTTTTTCAACAAAATATAAATCTTTTTATGATTACCACCCCACTCAAATATACAACAAAAAGAAAACTAATGCAAATACTTTCTTTTCTTTTTTCATTTTACTTTCCTTGTCTTTACTGGAAATTTTTTTCAAATTTCTGTTTTGACTTTTGTTACATCAAAATATATATAAAATACACAACAGATACGATTCATATTATAACGATAGTTTGATGACTTGTTATTGATAAAAAAAATATAAATATGTACAGTAAAAATATATATTCCACAAGTAGCCAATACAGAAGGAGAGAGAGAGAGAGAGAAAAAAAAGAAAATAAAAATAAAGAAAAGAAAATCAAGAAAAGTAAAAAAGAAAAAGAGGAGAAAATAAAATAAATACAACAACAAATTGAAAAGAAATAAAAACAGAAAAGCAGCAAAAAAAAAAAAAAAAAAGAAAAAAAGGAATAATGAAAATAGAAAGAAAAACGCTGAATAGAAAATGTAATTTGAAAAATTGCACATCGTTATAGCAAAATTCATTCAACTGTATAGTGATTATCTTCTCCTATGGAAACAAGAAATGAAAAATGTTGCAATCAATCTTTAATACCCGGACACCCACTCTTATTTCTTCTTTAAATTTCCTCACATACAACAACAACAACAACAACAAAAAGGGAGAGGGGCGTCGCGTATTTCTCTCTCATTCTATCAATTTACGAGGCGCCCGACATCAGCAAAATATTTATTTATTTTTTTCTCTTTATAAGAAAAAAATATATTTTTCAATAGATTTTCTTTCACTGTTTTTCATTTTGTATTTTTTTTTTTGTGGGGTTGTTTTTAGGTTTGAAAATTTGATTGAACATTTTTCATTTTACGCAAATTATGAACTTTCATCTCACATTTTTTTCTAAATTCAGAATTAATTTTAATTTTTTTAAAGTCTATTTTTTTTTCCTCCGAAGCTTTTTCTTCATTTTCTTGAAAATTTCTTCCTGTTTTTTTCGGAAATTAAAAAAAAGAAAGGATAGGAAAGAAATTGTTTAAAAGTCACTTTTTGAAATTTTTATAAAAATTAATTTATCGAAGGGAAAATATTAAAGAAATAATTAATTTTAAGGAAAAAATTGGGGAGTGGGGGTGGGGAAAATTTTTTTTTTTCTCTTTCCTGAAATTATTTTGTATTTATCGGAATTTTTAATTGAAACGGGATTAAAATTGTTGAATGCAAATGGGCTACCCAAATTATTTAGTTTAATTTTTGAATTCAATGCATAAGATTTATCACAACGTCTCTGAACTCACAACAAAACTGATTTCATTCACTTCAACACCAAAACCAGTACCAACAATAATCAATTTAATTTATTCCAACTTTTTTTTTTATGACAACGATAATAGAGATGAAGTGATGTCGCCAGGGAGAACATATTTTGTTTCCATATGGATGATGGAAAATTGATAGTAAATTTAACAGTGTCACCTTTAATTAAAGGAAAAATATAAAGAAATTAATAGGTGGCGGCTGTGGTGGGGATATGAAAGAAAGTTATAAAATTTAATAAAATATAATAAATATAAAAGGAAACACAAAAATCTCATTTTTCAACACCCGCAGAAGAACAAAAAAAAAAAGGAAAAAGGAGAGGAAAAGAAAAATGAAGAAAATCTTTAGGTAAAAGGGTAAAGTTATAAAAGAATTTATTTATATCAATTTCTTTATGTAGTTCCTTCTTTTTTACTCTCGTCTTATTATAAAGGTTCACTTTTTTTTTCTTCACAAAATTCTACCAGAGCTAAAAGGTGAAAAAGGCCCGTTCATAAACAAAGCCAACAAAAAAAAAATATATAAATCTACTCCTCTTTGTTTTGATTATATTTTGACGAGTGGGCTTTCTTCTTCTTCTTCGTCGTTTTTTTTTTCTTCCACGTTAATTAATTATTCGTTTTTGTGCTAATTGTTTTTGAGAAACAAGTCAGGCTTTTCTTCAAATTTTTTTTTCTTTTCTTTCACTTTCCTTCATTTAACACACTTTTCACCTCACATCCACCCCTACCCTTCTCAAACCGACCAATCTGATTTTAACTCTTTAATACAAAATCACCTTTAAAAAAAATATATATTAAAAGGAATCCTTTCTTTTTTGTTTCTTCATTTTCACGCACAAGAAAAAAAAGTTATTCTGTCTTTAATTATACGCGTAAAAACAAAAGGAAAATGAAAGAATGAAAGAAAATGATAGAAAAGAAGGAATGGAAAAGGAGTTAAAGTTTTGTCTTAAAAACGGAATTTTTAATTAAAGGAATATTTAATAATTATGGGTTGATTTAATACAATATTACATAATTATTTATTAATAAATAAATTAATAAATAATTTTCATTTAAAAAGATTAAAATTATTAAAGCTTTTTTTTTATGAATTATTATTTAATATTTCTGAATTTTGTTTTCAATGTAAAAAACCATATTTTAAGAATATTAAAATGAAGCCAGGGGAATGTTAGTGATTTAATATTGTCTAAATTGTATAAGAATCATTACTATCACAATCTAACGTGATAAGTGAAGTTATTAAATTAAAACAATTATGAGGTGTGGAGGGGGGAAAAAATTGTATAATAAATGTATAATTTTCATATAAAAATTCAAATTTTTACACAGGAGAAAATAGAAAATCATTTTAAATAAAAATTGAAAAAGATCAATTTCAAATCATTACTGTAAATAAATACTTAAAGTTTCATTCAATAGAAAATTGTTGGGAAAATTACATAATAATAAATTATGTATTGGAAAATGTGTTAGAAAGAGATAGATTGAAATGTTGAGGGGTGAATTAAAAAAAAAATAGACAGAGATAGGGAGACAATGTAAATAAAGTGAATATATAGGAACATTTTTGAATAAAATTAATTATTCAGTAAGTTATGTTTACAATCAATTTGATGAATAATCATAACAACCAACCCCAGACAAAATGGACAATTACAATAATAATGTATGTTACATTAAATAAATCATATGTATAATACATACATAGATACACAAACACACACACAAACCTACACATGAAATTTTAACTAAATTGGGTGGTTATGTTGGGTTGCATATAAAGGTACAAAATTAGAGGATGGTGAATGTACGAGTACAAGTATAAAGACAAAATAAAAATAAAAAACTGTTTCGTGTTTTTTTGATGACGAAAGGGTAGGGGTAGTTTATCTATATTTTGTATTTATGTAAAGTTCAGAGTTGGATTTATTTTGTTTAATAATCATATTTTATGAAAATAAATATTTATATCCTATGTCTTATAATCGATTTATTGTTTAATAGATCGATTAATAATATTATTTGATCGTTCTTTTTTATTTTAGTATTTTTATTTTTTTTTTTCTTTCCTTCTATTTTTTCTTAGAGGGATTAGTCGTTGCTGCTGCTGCTGTTGCTATTGTTATTGTTGTTATTTTATGTAAGCAATAATTCAACGACAGATGGTTTTTATGAAATTTGAAGAAGCTTTCACGGTAATTATATTTTTCCAAAAGATAAATTTTTCAGTATAATTTAACATTTAAAGAATAACAACAACAAAAAATAAAGAGAAAGAAGAAGATTGAATATAAGGTAAAAAAAAAAAGTTCTGGATTTATAGAATTAATATTGATTCTGATTATAAAAAAAAAATATTGAGAGAAATTTGGCAAAAAAAAAAAATTATGATCAAAACGAATAAAGAAAAAAAAAATTTCCAATTGGTTTTTCTTTTTATTGTTTGACACAATTTTGATTTTCTTTGAATGAGAAACAGAGAGAAACTCCGATTATAAGGGGAAGAAAGAATAGAAAACCTCCAAACGACCCTGTCAAATTCCATAATATATAACTTTAGTTCTTTATCGATTCTAAATAAATATGCCAGAGGACAATGTCAATGTGTAAACATATAATTCTATTATTTTCTGTGTGTTGGTATGTGTATTTGTATCAAATTGGACTTACATACGCTTTTTTTTTTAACTGACTTTTTTTTTCTCTCTTCTTCTTTCCTTTGATTGAGTTATTTGACAAATTGACAATATACAGAGAGTGTGTGTCATTTGGGTTAAAAGTAGAAAAAATATTATAGAAAGAAATGGAATGAAATGAGGAAATTTTTGAGAAATGGGTGAAAAAACCAAACCACATCATAATATACAAGAATCATAGAAGCGAGGGTGAGAGTAATTGAATTATATTGTCTGAATATAAAAAAATTTTCTGACATAATACAAACATACTTAAAATTTGATTTTAATAATTGAAAAACATATTTCATAATTTACTCAAAAAAAAAAAAAAAAACAAGAAGAAGAAGAAGAAGAAGAAAAATACATAAATAAAAGAGAAAAATTGAAAATGTAAAAGAAACGAATATCTTGTTTATTAATAAAAATGAAGAAGCAGTGAAAAATACAAGAAGAGGAAATTATGACAAAATACCCTTCTTATATAAAATGTAAGTCCCATCTCAATTATCTATACAATAAGTGGGTAATAAGGGAAAAAACAAAAAAAATAAATAAAATGGGATGTCTAATCACGACCTTCATTATTCAAAGTTCTCTCAATTATTATTATAACAAAAAGAAAAATATAATTCATCAGAAATAATAATAATAATAATAATAATAATAATAATAATAATAATATTTCTCTTGTGTTCTTTCGAAACCAATTATCGTCATAAAACAAAAACAAAAACAAAAACAAAAACAAAAAAAGAAATAGAAGAAATGAAATTTTTGTCCTTTCTCTTCAACAAAGAAACGAGAGAAATTTGTAGAAGAACGGGAAATAGGAAATTAGACAATCGCGTTTATTATTTATTCATTTATTTATTATTATATATTTTGATATCCAACCTAATAAATATAAACAAAACAATTCGAAAGAAGAAAAACAGAAACTTTTCCACATAAATATAGTGGAAAAAAGGGAAAACAGAGAAAAAAATAAAGTAAAAATATACGAAGAAAGTAGAATGTTTGTTGGTGGTAACGTTAACGTCACGTGAATATTTCTCGGTAATAGTTTCGTTATGGGTAATTAGTGTTTTGACTTGACTTGAAATGAAATAAAAATATATTATATTTTTATTGTTTCCTATTTCTTTTCTACTTTTCTATTTTTTTTTTTTTTTTGGGAATTTTCCTGATGCTATAAAATATTTGCCATAAAAATTATTGTTCATAATATATTTGCTATAAATATTATATAGAGAAAAAAAACGAGAAATAAAGTTATTTTATTTGAAGGGGTTGAGGAATATGTGCTAGAGGGTGTGAAGAGAGGTAATTTCTTTAATCATTTACTTCCCTTTGTAAAAATGTAGAAAAATATATAATATTTTATCCTCATTCCCTATTCTAAGCGCTTTAACTAAATGACTGACTTAAAGAGCTTTTATTTTCATCAATGGTATGGGTATGTATATATACACACACACACACATATACAAACATCCGCATTCTGACAACTGACAAAACATACACAAATAACAGAAAATAGGATATTCTGAGTTTTCGGATATTATTATTATTAAATTGAGGTTTTTCCTTTATACATTTTTTTTCTCATTCAACACACCCCAGATTAATCTTCTTTCATTTTGATCGTTAAAATAACAAGAACAGAAAAAACGACAAAAATACTTTTGAGATATTTTAGGTTTTCCGTTCTTTTCTTTTTCATTTTCATTTTCCTTTTCATTCATTTTTTCCTTTTTTTTTGTCTTAACAATCAAATTCTCTTTTAATATTTTATAACAACTACTTTCTCCTCAAATTATAGCAAGTTTTGATGATGGGAAAATATAGGAATAAAATAAAATCAAAAAGAGAGAAAAAACAAAAAAAAAAAAAATTACCGGGGTGTGACTTTGGGTTTGTGTCTTTTTATATTACATTATATTTATTTATAAGTTTTGTAATCATCATTAAATTTATAGATGAAACAATAATAATAATAACAACAACAAAAACAACTAAAGCTAAAGCTAAATCTAAAAGCTAAAATAACAACAAAAACTTTAACGAGAATCAATTTCAGTTAAGTGCCTTGCCGCACCATCTAAAAAAAACCTTTAAAGAAAGAACCCACCTTCAATTTTCCCATCATCAACACAAGTATAACAAAACGACATCAAACAGAGACAAAAAAAAAACACAACACAGAGAAAATTCAATCATTTTATTGTCCAAAAAATGAAAACAGAAACTTTTACATTTTTTTCTCTCTCTCCCTCTTTAGAAAAGAGGAAGAGAATAAAAGTTAAAAGAAAGTAAAACAACAACAAAGGAAAAAAATAAAATTTAATATCGAAGTAAAATATTGAAAACAAAGAGAAGGGGAAAAAAATGAAGAAATTTTCCCAATAACAATTATAAAATCAAAAAAAAAAAAAGAAGAAAAATGAGAGAAAAAAAACTTTTATTTCCGGAATTGTAATTCTGATGAAGCTGAAGGAAAGAAAAAAACTATATTTAACTTAATAAATAACAAATTTCCTCTGTTTTTTTACTTTTGTATAAAATCGACGATATAATTTTCAATAATATTAAAACCCTATTTTTTATTTCCTCCCATCATAACTTAACTGTCTTCCCTACCCCACCAATTTAACGTAACCCCAACCATTTTCTTTCTATAAAATATTTGTGTTCAGTTCAACTTTCTAATTTTCTAGGGTAAATAATTTGTATTATATTTTATATATTTCTGATAGGGACTGAAGGGGTTAACGAGAAATACAAATACATATTTCTGATACTCTTAAAACCAAGGGACTAGAAATAGAGATCGAATGACGATTATAACACAACAAAATTTCCTTTTTTTTTTCAATTTTTAAATAATTTTTTTTTATTTGAGCTTTTTGGTTTAGTTTCACGATAAGAAAATTTATTTAGCTAACAAATGTGAGATGAGTGGTGGGAGATGATAAGCGGTTAGATGTTTATGAAATAATTCGAAGGGTTTTGTTGTATTATTAAATAAACAGAAAGTGAAATATAAAAGCTGATGATAATGATTATGATGATGATGATGATGATGACTAAATACAACGACAAAAAAAAAAACAATTTCAACATCTGTCAAATTAAATTTTAATTCTTGATAGGTTCATGTGATTACAATTTAATTGTGTTAAACTTTTTAGGCTCATTAATAATTAAGAGGCTAGTCTCACCCATTCAATCACCCATTCACTCTTTCAACCAACTCTACTCTAAATATAGATTCCCCAAACAAATTAAAAAACAAAAAAAATACGTTTTGAAATTTATAGGAAAATATAATTTTTTTTCCCCCTCGTTTTATTTTTCATTTCAAATTGAATCGGAAAACAAAAAAGAAAAAGAAAATTAATAATCATAATTAAAGTAATTTTCTGTCCATCGTCAAATTTTTGTTTCCTTTAATTATGGGGGTACTTTTGGGGTTGAAATGAAGAGAAAAAAAAAACACAAATGAAATAAATATTTATTTGACTTACCTGATTCACTAATTGATGACGGTGAACCCGTCGATGTTGTGGAATTTGTACTAGAAATTGTTGAGGTAGAACATTCTGAAACAGATCTTCTTTTACACAATGCTGCATTATATGATGTGCTTAATGATTCAAGACGTCTTCTTAAATATCTCCCTTCCCTATTTAATTGTTCGCGGTATATATAATGTTTCCTTTCTTTATCCTCAAGATTCTATAAAAAAACATACAGGAAAAAAAAAACTTTATTATTATTCTGCATTTTTTTTTCCAAAAGATCAAATTATTATTTTTATGATTATTTGTCAGTGTCGTGTCAGTCAAAGTTCTTCTACATATGGATGTTGAAGTTAGTATGTGTGTGTGAATGTATTCCATAGAATCAAATAAGTAAAAATATATTTCTGTGTGTCTGTGTAGGTAGATATACTTTGTATTTTTCTTTCCACTGAAAATTCAAAAGAATAATAATTGACTCTGTTTTACAGAGAAAAAACATCACAGAAAGAGAATAAAGAATTAAAGTTAGAAGGAAAAACACAAAAAAAAAAGAGAAACTAACTCAAAAAACTAATGAAATATATTGTTTGATTGCAAATTAAAAAAGAGTGGAGGGAGGAGAACAAAAATTGTTCAAATAGGAAAAAGGTTCGTTTTTTTTTTTATTTTGGTAGGAAAAGAGTGGGATTGAAGAAGAAAATGAAGGGAAGAAAACGTTCAAAATGTAACAAAGTATTTTTTTTCTTTCTTCTTCTTCTTCTTTTTTTCTTTTTTTCCTTTTATTATACAAAATGAAATGAGTTTCTATACTAACGATCTGAATTCTTCAATTCAAGTTTGTTTGAATTGAATTCTATGATTGTATGTTTCTATATAAATTCTACAAAAAAAAAAAAAGCAGAAAAAGAAAAAGACGGAAAAAAAGGAAAGAAAAGGAAAATGGAAAAAAAAGAAGGAAATTCAATATTCTATAGCAGATGCTTTGACTTGACTTCCATCTTTATAATAAAGATATTATATTATTTATAGTGTTATATGCGGGTGTTACTCTCTCTCTCTCTATCTATATATTTTTTCCTCTCTCTCTCTCTCTCTTAACTCAACTCAAATATGTCTGAAAATGCTTTTATATAAGTTTCAATTTAAACTTTTTTCTCTTATATAAAAAAGAAAAAAAGAAACAACAAAAAATGTCTGTTTTTTATTTGAAACTTTTTATTATTTTTGAATTCAAATAAAAGATGAAACAAATAAAATATATATTTTTTTTTTGACAAACGTTTCAACTGAAGAAACTGAAGGAGTAATGTATTAAGTCTGATGTTTAAGTGTAATTTTCATTCATTGTGTCTTTATTACTTTTATTATAAATTATACATTATTTGACATGCATGTTTGGAATATTTTTTCTTTTTTCTGTTGGGTACCATTTACATTGTAAATGTTGCATTTTAAATGTAAAATTAATTTAAAAGAATCTAATCAAATAATCCATTGCATTCAATAAAATTCTTCATTATTTTATTGACCGACAAAATAGTATGATTGAATTTGTCTCCATAATCAAATTTCTCTGCTTTCAATTCTAATCGTTATTTGTGAAATTATCAAATTGATTGAATTGAAATAAATCTGATGACAAAAACATCTGCACCTCTAGAACAGTTTATAGAAAAATAAATTTAATTTAATTTAATTGAAGTGCAAAAGAATATTGTAAAACTGAAGTCGCATTTCATAATTCAGTAAAAACTTATTAAAATCGAGAATAAATTAATATCAATAATATACGGAAATGCTTCTAGAATTTCCATAAAATTGAAATTAGTTCAATTTGAGATGTCAATGAAATTTCCAACAGACAAATGAAAAGTGTAAAGTACTTTAATCAGAACAAATTATTTCCTTTTATAAAATATTCAACATTCTTACTCAATTATCTTATTGATTAAGGATGTGTGTGTATCGGATGCGTGTGTATTCATGTGATGTCTTGTGTGTGTGGGTATTATATGCTCAATAATAATAACCACAAAATTGAGTTTAATCTTGAATATGTAATAAACCATTATCATCAGTCATTAGTCATCACATTTATAATGCATCAAAAAAAAAAAAATATAAAAAAGAAAAATAAAATTGAGAAATCAATCAAAAGTGTATTTTATATTCGTTGTTCCTTTATTTTTGTAACCATCATTTTCTTCTCATTTCCTTCAATTTTTTTTCTTGATAAAATCTAAACAAATAATATATTTATAGAGGAAAATAATTCGCGTTAAAAGGATTTTCAATCAGTGGCTGATGTTCCATTTATTATGTATATACGTTGTATGCGTCTTTATGTGTATATATTTGTTCACACAAACCTTTAACCATAATACCATCCCTTCCATACCTCATCAATCTTTAAATATATACCCTCATATACACACATACACACATGCCCTATACATATAAAACACCTCAAAACACCCACTTAGAATCTGAAAATTATTCAATTCGGTGACATATACGCGCGCCACGCTAAGAAAAACATTTATCATTCCATACGCAGAAACTTTTTAAAGGCTTTTTATAATGTGTTTTTCTCACTCTAATAATAGTATATCTATCTCATTCTTACATTCTTATTTTCATTTTAACACTCTTATTATATTCATTCTATTTATTTATTTATTTATTTATTTATATGCGCACATGATAAAAGCATGTAGAGCTTTCGAATGCTTTATATATTTATTTAACATAAGGCAGGGGAGAAATAGAAAGAAAGATAATGTTTTTGTGCTTTTTTTTCGCTTTTATTAATTGATGTTGTTTTGTATTAAAATTTAAAATTATTATAAGATTTTACAAACATAAAATTGACTTAAGCGAGTTTAGAAAAAAAAAACGAAAAAAGAAAGTGTGAGAAAAAAAAAGGAGGAAAAAGATTTCTTTAAAGTTTATTTTTAATTAAAATTTAGTTAAAATTGATTACATTTTTGATAATGTTTGTTGTTGCTGTTATTGTTGTTGCTCTTATTAGTATTATTTTTCTTAAAGAACGAAAAATATGTTCTTTAAATTTTAATAAAAATTGTACAAATTTTTTAAAATTAATCGAAAAATTGTACATTTGATTTTTATGTGAAAAACTAAAAGAAATAAATAAATAAAAAATAACAACGTAGTATGTATTGTGTGAAAGGAAGAGAAGATATAAACGCATACAAGGTGAAAGAGAAAATGAAGTTTCCTTCTAACAACACCATTAACAAACCACGAAGAAGAAAAATAATCAAAAATTTTCATTTCGATCAAATAAGGAAAATAAAGAGAAAATGAGAAAATGTTATTTTGTCTGAATAATCTTCTGCAAATATTATAATATTATATCATTTATTTAATGAATTTCAATTTCAAGCTTCACGGAGCTTTTTTCTTCTCTCTTATATTTATTATTATTCTTTTTTTTTTTCGTTGGGTGCGAAAAATAATTCCTATAATCAAAAGTTGATTTTTCTTCTTCTTCTTCATCATTTTCTTCGTGTGTTTTTTTTTTCTCATCCGTGCTTTCTTTTTTTCTAAAGGAATTTGCATTTTAAATGAAATTACCTTAAATTTATCTTCGCTTGATCAATATTTTTCTATAAATAGAATCAAATTCTAGGATTTAATACAAACCCATAAGAATATATATAAATTTAGTATACACACATACACACACATACAGAAAGACAGAGAGAGAAAAAGATAGTGATAGAGAGAGAAAGAATGAAAGACAGGAAAGAAGACAAGAAAATATTTAATCTTTTTGAACAAGAACAAGATGAATTGTATCTGATTTAGTTAGGTAATTTCCAAGTTTCTCAAATAGTCATTATTATCCCTTGTAGCACGTTTCAACCATTCCGACATTTTTTTTTTTATTCTTCCTCTTTTTGTCTTCTTCTTCTTATTTCTTTTATTTTTTCCTTTCTTGATTCTTGGTGTGGTTTTTTCTCTTTAAAATAAAAAATAAAATAAAAAAAAAAGTGGAAAAATTACGAAAAACGTCTTCCTCTCACCCAAAACAAAACCCACTTTCTCTCATTCCCTCTTCTTGTTACTGTTTTCTTTTTCTTTATTCCTTTTTTTTTTTTTTTTAACAAAATGTTTTTTATTTTTGTTACTTTGGATTTATTGTTGTTTATGAAAAAGATTATCAAATATAATATTTTAATAATGTCCATGTGAAAAAGAAAACGTGCTTTTATTGGCTAGGATAGGAGGTGATGGTGAAGGAGATTCTGGGTGGTTTACTGCCTATTTGCCACTATTGTACTGTGCGTACGGGGGTAAAATTTTATATTTGGTTTTTCTTTTTTGTGAATTTAAAGTGATTTTTTTTCCTTTTTCTTTATTCGTCCTTTTTTTTTTTGCTGTTAAGCGACCATTTAAAAAATTAACATAAAACAAAAATAATTGTTTAGAATCAAAGATTTTCTTCGTACGTCTTGTTGTTGTTTTTCTTTCTTATTCCCCTTTCTTTATATTTTACATTCTTCTTATTTGTTGGGAAATTTTTTTATAACATTTGAATGTGATTATGAGTAAAAGAACGAAAGGACACAAAATATTATTATTTTTATTTTTCAGTTTTAATTTTATTTTTCGTTTAGAAATTTGTTTTACAAAAAAATTAAAAATAATAAGAATTAAGAAGAAAAATTTGGTTAATGGTTTGTTGGGGGTGTAATCTGTAAGAAGGTATTATGTTTTCTCTTATTCTGATGCGCGGTCATAAAATAAGGATCAAGACAAGCCATCAGTAGCGAAAGGTAAAGAACCAACAATGAAAATATATTTTCTTTTTTTTTTGTATCCCCTTTTTTCCTTCGAAAAAAAAAATATACAGGAACAGAAGTGGAGAAAATGGTATTTTTTATGTGGGACTTAGAAGCAAACAATTCTAAGAATGAAAGAAAAAAAAGTGTAAGGTCGGATTCATGATTGCAATAGGGGAGAGAATTGATATTATTTTTTCCCCTATTTTTCACATTAAAAAAAAAAAGGACGTACAGCTTTTTCCGTAGAAAACAAGAATGAAAAAATTGTTTTTAATTTTCTCTGTTTCATCATTCTTATTCATTCATTCATTGTTATTTTTTTTTTTTTATTCACAATTTCATCCTTCAACTACTTCTACTTTTAATAGAATAACAAATCAATATGAAAAAGATAAATTTCTACGCACACATTTCGTACAGGTATGAATTATTTTGGTTGTTTTTTCTCAGAAGAAAATACTGAAGCAGTTTCCTTCGTTTTAAAAATGATGAAACGAGAATTTGGATTTTGTAATTCAATGGAATTTTATTCCTATATTCGAACTAGCACTTGTTGTTGTTTCCTTTTTGGGTGAGGAAGGAAAAAAATAAATACAAAAAGCAAAATAAATAAATAAGAGAAAGGAAAGGACAAGAAAAATGTATTTTTTTCATATAAATCAGATTTACGCAAAACAATAAAAATATATGAAATTTATTTAAGAAAAAGAAAACGGAGTGAGACCGCAATTATTATTTGCCTTTTTTTTCTTTTTTCTCCTGTTCTTCTATTTTTAGGGTTGGTTGCATTGGTCAACTTTTGACAAAGGACCATTATATTCGACATACATATACATATACATACACACACAGAGAAACCCACAAACAATTTATGTACAATAAATATAACAAAACGACAAAAATTTATAACATTTTCTGTGCATGTTAATCCTTCATAACAATTTTCACATCCCATTTCACTTTAATCAATCCATGTTCTGGGTCCTGCTGACATCGCATTTTCAGTATGATAAGACCCTACAATAGTAGTTTATTTCCCATTCCTCAATATTTCTTTCTCACTACAATATATAATTCACCCATATTAAGTCACCCACCCTATCAACCATCCATACATTTCTATATATTTATTTATAAAATCACCCTTCTCTTCTCTTTATATTTCGTCTCTTTAATTCTCTCTCTCTCACTTTTTCAGTTTTATTTTACTCGTCATATCGCATTTCCTAATCTACGTTTTCAACGAAGCGAATAAAAAAAAAAGAATATTTTTTGACAGGGCTCATCAAAATTTAGAAAGAAAAAAAAATAAATAAATTGTCTCTATCGCTCTCTTTCATCTCACACACAATTGTCTCATTCCTTCTTTTCCAAAATAAAAAAAAAAACACAATTTCATTTCAACGTGATAAAAGGGAATTTTTTTTTTTGTATATTATTGCTATATTTTTATGTATAGACGATGATGATAATGATGATTATGATGATGATGATTATCGTACATGTTTGTTTTCTTTTTTATTTGAAAGGATTTTTTTTCCAAAAAGAAAACTTCCCAAACTCAGCGCTTTCATATAAACTAAATACACAACCAACCTCTTGTTACTCCATTTTTTCTTTCCATGAAATTCAGAAAAAAAACCACACACACATCCCATCCATCCATCCATCCATTCACCCATCCATAACAAATAAACAAACACACACAAAAAAAAAACCCATCAAACAACAGCTTATTAAAAAGCGTTAGTCGAAACAATTTTCTCCTTTTTCCTCAACAAACAGAAAAAAAAAGAATAAAATTCTCTGTTTTCTTCCTTTTTCCCATATTTTTTTTTAACAAACTTCGGGTGTCTTTTTTTTTTTCTTTTTTCATTTTATATTTTTTTATTGACTAATCATTTCCTGTTCCTGCTTGTCATACACACACACACACACACACACACACACACACACACACATTAAAAATAAAAGAAAAATAAGAAGAACAACAACAATAATAATAATAACAAACTAACAACAAGAAGACGTTTTACAAGAAAAAAGCATCACTGATACTGAATGGTTGAAAAATAACAACAAATATAACAAAATACTTAAAGACAGAAATGAATAAAAGAAAGATGAAGAAGAAGAGGAAAGACGAAGGAGACAAGAAATAATAATAATAAAAAGCAGATAAACAAAATCATTTATTGATTATTTTCTTTATTTTTTTTTTCCTTTTTTCCTCCTAATTTTTCCTTTCTTCTTCTTATATTCTGCCTTTTCTTTTTTTCCAATTTTCGTGTATTCTGTATTTTGTTACATGTGGAAATTTCTTCTTCTTTAACATTTTTTTCCTTTGTATTAAAAAGAGTGAGGAAAGAGAAACAGAGAGAGGGAGAGAGAGAGAGAGGGTGATAGAAGGAGAGACACACAGTCATCCAGCCAAGGGAAGCCATCAACCATTTGTTCATGCCGCATATAATTCTTCCTCTTATTTTTTATTATTTGAATGTTTGTGTTGAACAAACAAAACACAACAACAACAACAACAACATGAAAATTCACCCGTATAAGACGAAGAGGAAAAATATCAACAAACAAAGAAGAGAAAAAAATATTCATCTTTAGAAGAATATCCTTTCTTCTTTTTTTTTTGTGAATTTTCTATCCTCAAACCGACTGTTTTTCGAAAAACGCCTAAATACACACTTTAAATGTCCTCATAACAATAAAGAAGATATTTGAATTCTTCTCCTTCTTATACATTGTTTTGTTCCGCGATGGTAGTGGGTTGATGGGTTAGGTGGTTTTTTGTTTATGCATGTGCAAGTGTGTTTGTGTGTGTGCTTGTATACGTATGAATGTTTTATAAAAAGAAAGAGGAGGAAAAAATGGGTTTTTTTTATTCATCTTTGTTTGTTATCTCAATTAGAGATGACCCTCTTAGAACCATACAAACACAAAACGCAATATATATATATACCCATATAAACTTACGAATAGAGAAAGGGAAAATCCATCAATATGCAAAGAATAATATAGACACGGAAGGGAGAACATTTGCTTGAATATCACAAATTTTTCACTTTCATTCGTATTTTGAACGAAAGCCTTGAAATGTAACAATTTCTGTAATACCAGAAATATTTAAAACTTTCATTCATCTGCAAGTTCTGTATAGAAAAGCAACTTGTATATATGGACCAGAAATTAGGTAAAGTCCAGTTGTTCAACTGACACAGGTTTAATTGTCTACCAATTCACTATTAAACTCGTTACAACGAATTTTCGATACAATAAAAAACCTCTTTCAGAAACGAATTTAAATTGTTGATTCGAAAACTTTTTGCAACAAAAAAAAAATTTCTCGATTACAAGAAACTTTTTTTGGTGGTCCCATGAGATTTTCTTGTCGCTAAATAAACAAAGTTTTTTCTTGTCTCTATTTTTTGAATTATTCAAAATAACAACTACAAAACAAGGAAAATCACAAAAAATAAACTAACATAGGAAGGAGCAGAGAAATTTTTTACTGAATACTTTTGGCGTTTTGTTCTTTTCTTTTCCTTGTTTTCTGTTGTTTTTTTTTTCTTCTTTCTTTTTTTCCTGTACTTAAGTTTTACGATAGAAATAAGTTCGCCTGAATGATTTTCATGACTATTTGAATTTTCGGCAGACGAATACACAAATATCAAAATCCGGATCTATTTGTATAAAAAAAAAAAGAACACAAAAAAAAACAATGGGAAGAGATAAGGAGGATTTACTCAGACACAGAGACATATCGAAATAAACAAATATCTTAACATATAAATGCATGGAAAATTTGTCGTTTTTAGTCATCGGATTTGGATCTTTAAGGCTTCTTGTATGTTTTATCTCTTTTTCTCGTTACAATGTTTTTCTCTTTTCTTCTATAAAAATAAAAGTATTGTAGTAGTCTATTTTTTGATGGGTGCATTTTAGTGTTTTGCTTGTATAAATTTATACGAGTCATCAAACTTGAGTTATATTTATTGAAAATATATACACACAGACTAAATGTATATAATACAACTTACATATACATATAGCCAGTGAATTGAGTACAGTTTAAAATGATGATTTTAAAGTTTTATTATTTAAATTACTAGACTAGATTGAAATCAGGAACTAGAACGGAAACGGTATTATCTAGTTTTTGAAGAAATTTAAGTTTTATAAGAAAACGAGTAATAAAAAATAAATCCAGTCTTAAGAAATAAAACACGATTAATCGATTAAATAAAATTTTATATTTTCTTAATGATTATTTCGTTTGCTCACTTTTCTCTAGACGATTGAAATTTATTTCCAATTAGTTGTTTTTTTTTGTGTTTTTTGTAAACGAAACTGTTTTTAAAAAATATCCCATAAGAATTTTATTCACAATCGATCAATCAAATATTGAAATTTTCTTAGAATAATTTAATTACAACAACAACAACAACAACAACAGTATTGAAAAACATAAATTTAAATTGTTTCCTATATCAGGTAAGAAAAGTCTAGAAATGGGAGAAGTAATTTTCATTTTTTACAAAAGAGAAAAAAAAAACAGAAGAAAAACAACTAAAATTTAATCTTCCAGGCGACTTAATAAAGCAAAAGAGAAAAAAAAGGGACTAACAATCTGACAATATTTTAGAAAATCATTTATCAAAATGACTTAATCGTTTTCTTATCTTTCCGTTCTTCCTTATACCAACTCCACTTTTGACCGATATTAATTTTCTTTAGATTTCCCTTTTTTTTCTCCTTCTTTGAAATCTTTAAATTTCCTTTTTAACATTTTTTTTTTCCTTCTTAAAAGAAAATCCAATTAATTAATTATTGATTGGGATTTATTTATTTGCTGTTTTTTTTTTTTCATTTTGGGTCAAATATAAGAACGCTTTTCATTTTCCTACGTAAGGAGTAATAAAGGAGAAATGAATAAAGTGAATAGACAAAAGGAAATGGGTTAAATTTATAAGAAATCAATTTTCTAATCAGTTCTTTTTTTTTAATCATTTCTCTTATTTAGCATTTTAGTTAATTACTTCAATATTTTCTTATTGTCTTCTTAAGAATTTCAAGAACTAAAGAAGAAGAATAAAAGTTTTCCAAGAAGAATTTAAATTCTGTACTCATACTCGTTCCATTTATTTCATACTGAAATTTTCCTTTTTTTATGCAAAAAAGAAGAAGAGGAAGAAGAAGAAGAAGGGGGAAGAAAGGAAAGTTTTAATAAATAAAATTTTTTTTTTGCTCTATTTTTTTTTCTTTCCTTATTTTCTTTTTTCTTTAAGGATTTGATGCGCGAGCCTCAAAATTTTATTATAAATTGATTAATCATTTTACTCGACGTCTGACGTTTTTTTTTTCTTTCTTGACTTAATCTTAATATTAGATGAGGAAAAAAATATTATATTTATAGAAAAATCTTTATCTAAAAAGAAAAGTGGAAGGGGTTTAGAGAGAAGAGGATGATGGGTAGAAAAATATAGGAAGAAGAAGAAGAAGAAGAAGAAGAAGAAGAAGAAGAAGAAGAAGAAGAAGAAAAAAAAAAATCGGAGAAATTTCAATCAAATTTAACAGAAATTTTCTTTATTTTTTTTTTTTTTTGGAAAGTTAAACAACAACAAAAATGAAAAAAAATTTACTCCAAAGAAGTAAGAGTGTGAGAAGGAAGAATAAGAAGAAGAAGAAAAATAAAACTAAATCGAATTGATTTTGGTTGATGAAAATGTTGCTTCGTTGGGTTGAATTTTTTTTTTGTTGTTACTGGATGAGAGAAGGATGAGAAGATGAAATGTGGTTTGGTGTGATACATATATATACATACATGTGTATGTATGTAGGAGTCTGTATATACATATAGAATGAACCACAAAACTAGACATGATTTATGTGAATTTACTAGAGATATGAGAAAGGAAGAAAGAGAAACGATTTGTATTATATAACGTGTGCGGTTAGTGTATAGTTGGTTTGGTCACTATGGTCAATAGATAGCTTCTATATAACCTAACTATAAATATATTTTATATAGTATAGAATATTTTTACGATCCTTCATCTAAACTACATACAACATGTACATAAGTATCTATATGTGTTTGTGTGTCTATTTTCTATATGAATGTATCTCTATTTTTTTTTTCTTCTTAAAGGGATGGAAAATCGTCGTAAAATTCAACAAAACGGTACAATACGATACGATATGAAATACGATAAATAATAAATATAGTTTAGTTTAGTTCATATTTTGTTTTTTTTTTCTTTTATTTTTTAGATTTTTGATTTAACTTTAAGTATAGTGGGGTGTGTAATGTGAATGGACACAATATTTTTCCTCATCTTGTTATAATTTCAGGGGAAAATCCTTTTTATTGTTATAATACGTGATTATTATATTTTATAATTTTTTATGTGAGCTTTTCTAGACTGCGTTAAACTTAAGAGAAACAAGTTTCTTGAAAAATGTTTAAAATTGCTTTTGTAAGGGGCAAACATTCTTTAATAATTAAATTTAAATTAATGATGGCAAAAACCTTTAAAATTAAGTTTTTTAATCCACTGTAATTATTGATTGTAATTTATGGTAATAAAATGAAAGCACATTAATTCAAAAGTAAATGTGTGTGTGTATGCATATATTTGTTTCTCTTTTATTTTTATCCATTTGATGAGATGAAAATTGACTGATACAATTATTTGTTACATATGGATCAACTAACTCAGTCTAAAGTAATAAATAAAAATGATAAGGGTAAACTATTTGATTTTTCATCTGAGCTATTCTCTAACATTTTCATACATAAATCATTTATATTCTGAACATTATATGTTTGTGTGTGTGTGTGTGTTTGTGTGTATACTTGAAAATTTAAAAGAAACATTACAAAAAAAAAACCTAAAGCTTAAAAAATAAAAAATAAACTTGAAAGCCTAACCTAAATTGGTTTTAATTATTTGCGAGTTTTCCTTTATTTTATAAAGTTTTTATTTTTTTTTTTCTACTCTCGCGTAAGTTACAGCCTAGTCTGGTCATATTTTCTTCTTAACACCCTCCTATACCCTTCTCTCTCCCACTATTTTTTTTACCCATATCTCTTTCTAGGCGCATATAAAAAGCTTCGTATAAAATATATAGGCAAAAAAAAAAGCCTGTACATTATTGCAAAGTTCATTTTGTAATCGTGATAAATATATTATATTTTAATCGGCATCGGAAAAATGAAATAAAAAATGAAAATGGGGAAAAACGAAAAACGAAAAAATGCGGCGCGGCGCAAAAAACAAAAATACACACAAGATTAAACCTTTAACAAAAAAATGCAATCAAACATCGACTAAAATATTGATTTTTGTTCTATTTATTTATTTTTTATTTTGGTTTAGCGAAAGCTCAGAGGTGGACTACAGTTTTTCAGTGTATTTTATGTTTTGTATAAAAAGGAAAATTATTCAACGAAAAATAATCACATTTAACGATCTCTTAAGACTTTTAAAGTGATTTTTATTTTGAAAGTTTCTAACATAAAAATTAATTTCATTTAACAAAAAAAAAAAAAAACTACAATTCTGATCTGAAGTGCAACCATGCTTTTTTTGTTCGTCTTTAGATTAAAGTTCAAATATGAAATTTTTATTTTGATAATCGATTAGAAAACTTTTCTATAAAAATAATTTACGTCCTTTATTTTTCTTAATTCTCTGGAAAAATTTAACTTATTTTTCTGCATAAATATTATGAATATTGTAAAAGTTAAACCAAAAAAAGAAAAAAGTTTCAGTTTCAGTTTTGTTGTTGTTTTTTTTTCGAGAACATAAAATTCGCTTTTCATAACTTTTAGTTTAGTTTTTAATTTGAAAAGTTAGAAAACTTTAAATTTAGAATATATGGATTTAAGTTGATGATGATGATGATGATGATGATGATCATGATGATGATGATGATGAGGGAGCTAACATCATTTATTTTTAATCATTGATGACGTTTGTTATGCGTAATAGTCTGATTTTAATTTGTTTTAAATTTTCACAATATGTAATTAGAGTTTTCGATTAGATTGACGTTAGTACTTTATGTTGAAAGTTTTCAAAATTTATCAAAAACACATTTGAACACATTTGGATCATCACAGATTTGAGAATATCAAAATAAAAAAAAAAAGAAGAAGAAGAAATTTGGATGTGAATTCGTTAAACAAGAACAACAACAACAAAAAAAAAACTTGAAATAATAGACAATCATTTATCGGAGAAAAAAGGGACTTTATGCGCAAACGAAAAAAAAAAAAAAGGAAGAAAAGAGCAAAAAAAAAAATATGGAAAAGTGCGTGTAACAAAAGGGTGTTAGTGAATGTTATAAAAAATAAAAATCATTTATTTTGGAAGCTTTTATTTTTTTATTTTTTTTTTTTGATTTATACGATTTTCAATTTATTTTTTTACGTAACACAATTTATTTATATTTTTTAGGTGGGTGTGCGGGTACGATTGTGTGTGTGTGTATGTGTACGCTCGCGGATGGGTGTAACGTATGTGTATTTATATATTATATGAGTAAAAGTTGATTTATTGTATTAAAAAAAAAAAAAAATAGCAACAAAAAAAAAAAAAAAGAAAGAAACAAAGAAAAAACAACAGAGCCAACCAACAACAACAACAACAACAAAAAGAAAAAGAAAAAAAAAATAATTCAAACGATAAAAAATTTTATTTGAAAATGGTATTTTTTTTTTATTCTTCCATAGTGGGAGGGGATGGTGAACGGGTTTAAAGGGGTATATTTTTAGGCATCTGGCGCCCATTTTTATTCTTCCTTGTTTTATTTTCTTTTTCTTCTTTTTTTTTTATTATTTTTAAAAAAAAAAATAAAATAAAAGCTTTTTTTTGTTTTTCTTCTCTCGCCAAAATCCATCTGAAAAGAATGAGTGAACGGTTCAGTGTGAGAACGTAAAGGGATGAAGGGTAGAATAGAGGAAGCTTTTGCTTTAGTTGTATATCAATCATTGTCTTCACTGCATTAAATTACATTTAAATTTTCAAAACAAAAAAAAAAAAAAAAAACAACCAGACAAAATGAATGAATTTGTTGTTTTTTATTTTTTTGTTTTTAGGTTGTGTATTTTCACTAAACCCTCTCTACCATCATCAAAACAACCACACCCAAAAATAACACTCGAACCACCACCCACTTTAAGTAAGTTAGAGACAAACACTCACACATTATTGTAATAAATAGACAAGAAGAAGAAAAACGAAAAGAATTAAGAGAGCAGGAGAATCAGGAGGAGGAAACTGAAGTCTGAAACAAAAAAAAATAAAACAAAAAGGCAAATTATAATAATTTTCACGTCAACGGGTTTCTTTTCTTCATATAAAATGAGTGTTTGTAGAATGAGGTGCAAGTGGTGGTGAAAGGGGATGAGAGAGAGAGAGAGAGTATGAAAAACATCACCCAATATAAAAAAGTGTGTAATGTGATGCGTTGCGTATATATAAAAGAAACAGAATAAAAAAAAGAAAGGACTTTAAGAAAAGGAGAAAACGAAAATATAAAACAAAACGACGAAAAACATGAAAAAAAAATATGAAGAAAAGTTCCATAGCTTTATTATTATGTTAATGTTTAAGGGTAGGAGGGGGTGGCAGTAAGTTTGAGTAGACCCAAATGGGTGGCTGAAGATGTTGTACGTAAGGAGAAAAGGCGAATAAACATTTGTTTTTTATTCTGAATAAAAAAAAAGAATTATTTTTCGAAGGTATTTTGTCTTCAGATCGAGTAAAAAAATATATATTTTGACGTTTAAACTTTTGAAAGGTTTTTATCAAAAATTCTATTCACTGTATCCATTTTTGTTTCATTCTTTCCTTCCTCATCTTCTTCTATTTTATTTTTTTGTTATTTGAAATTTTATTTTTTTGAATTTTTTTGACGAATTTTCACCCCTTCATAAAATAATACAAACATAATTGTATCGGTGTGTTAGTGTGTGTGTGTGTGTGTGTGTGTACAACCAATGAAACAAAAAAAAAATACAAATAAAATAATTCCATATTCGAACCACGAATTCAAAAGAAGAAGAAGAATAAGGAAAAACACAAACAGAAAAATCAGGAAAATCTGAGGAAAACAAGCGATAAAAATATTTTCCTATTTTTTCTTTTTTTCTTCAAAAGAAAATGTTTTTTAAAAACAAAAAGAGAATTTTTTCTTTCAAATAAAAAAAAAAGAAGTAAAGAGAAGTAGGAAAATTTGATATTCGCGAATGAAACAAAGCAACAAAAAGAACCCCAAAAAAAACAAAAACAACAAACAGGAGGAGGAAAAAAAACGATAAAACAAAAACGTGTTAAAAATAATCCATCTTCTTCCTTTTTCTCTCCTGAAACATTTTCTGTTTTTCCATATTTTTTCTACGTTTCAGGGATAATCCTTTGCTTCGTGAAAATGAGAGAAAAAATGCATACACACACACACACACACACATACACTCATAAATATTGAAGCCATAGCATATTAAATAGAAATTGTAGTTTAGAATTATTTTAATCGTTGTTGTTGTTGCTATTAAAAAAAAAACACAAAAAATTATGAATACTGTCACTCCTTCCCTCCACCCCACCACCAGCATAAAATTTTGTCAAACAACATTTCCTTCATTCTATAGCTAGAGTGCATTTTAGATCATGTTGTAGTTAGATTTAAGTAAAATAAAATTAAAATTTACACAAGATAAGCACCCACATACACACACAGACACACACACTCACATCTCCAAAGAGCATAATAATGAGTAAAAGAGAAAGAAACTGACAATATCCTTCATATGGGTAAAAATAACAAAATAACGAAAGAAAAAAAAAACAACATAAAGCTTAAAAGATTGTCGATGGTGACAGACGGATGGACGCCATTAGTTTTATCCGTGAACGACAGTTTTGTTTTTATTTTTATTGTTGTTGTTGCTGTTGTTCTTCTTCTTCTTCTAGTTGTTATTGTTGTTGTTCTTTTATTTTTTCTCATGTCGTTTTGGTCATCAATCCTCATCACCAACAAACAGCAAGTGACTTATTATGTAAACCACCCTTCTTCTTCCTTGAAAAAGGGAAAAAAAAAACAAAGAAAGAGAGAGAGAAAGAGAAAGAAGAAGCAGAAGAAAAAAAGAGTTCGAGAACGCATGAAGAAATTTACAAACATCAATTTTTGTTTTTTTTTCTTTTGCTTTTGTCTTCCTTTAATGTGTGTATTTTTATGGGTGTGTGTGTGTAAAAACAAGTAAAAAAAAAAAAAACGACAGAGACGGAGAGATTGGTAGAGAGTGAGATGAAAAAAGGCAAATTGTTTTTTTTTTGGAGGAATTTAAATCAAAATATGTAAAATATTCTTGAGATTGGTTGTACATTTTTCATGAAGGGTTTCAATTTATTTATGTTCGTGTTTCATCCCCAATTTACTGTTGTTGTTGTTGTAGTTGTTATTGTATTTTTTTTTCTTACATTTTTCTGTAAGATTTCAATATTTAGTGAAAAAGAAAAAACGGGAAATCTTTTTGAGTCTTGTTCGAATAGAATATTAATTTTTTTACATCATTTTGGTTCCAATATTGCAATTATTTTGTTCATGGGAAATTCCATAAGTAACCCTGTGACTAAATTATTCTAACTTTTAGCGAGAAGAAGGAGAAGATTTAATAAATAAATATAACTTCCACGAATGCATTTCATTAAAATATTGGATTCTATATAAACACGATTCATTTTCAGGATGAAGAAAAAAAAAATATCAAAAGAAGTGAAGTTCATGACTTGATTAACACTTTTTTGTTGCAAAAAAGTATTTCATAAATTAAAAGAAGGGGGGAAAAAAACAGAAAATGATAAATTAAACATTTTTCATGTAATAAAATGGCATATCGCATTTTTTTTTCCTCATATCCAATTCGATCTGATCCGTTTTTTATTTTCCTGTATTTCATTTCATGCAAGAAACATTTAATTCTTAACCTAACAACATGCAAAGTGAATGTATTTTACATGCATGTCCCATCACTGATATCACCCATAATCCTTTTCTCTCATTCTAAACATTAAAATAAAACCACCATATTTATACTGTACTCTCACTGCTTCTCAATGACCTAATTTTCTTTAAACATGACGTTACTTTTTAATATATTTATTTATATTTGTACATATAACTTGTCGTGACTTTTAAGTTTTTAACAATTTTCCCTCTCTCTCTTTCTCTCTCTCTCTCTCTGGCTCTGTAACTACCATACCACCTAACCAACAACCCATCTACTTTAATATATAGATAACAGTAACAATAACAAATTGAAACTTTATTTTTTCTACAACAACAACATAATAAAGAAAAGAAATAAAATAAAAATTTGTTGTTATATCGTCTCATAATTTATTCTTAACTAAAATACTAAAATACTAAAATACTTAAAAGTGAATCGTGAAAATCCTTTTTCCCACTCGGAAATAAAATTGGAATTACAAGTTCAATTAATGTAAAGTGTACTACTAAAAAATAAGATCACCAAATTCAATTGAACAATTTTTACAATAATTGTCAAAAAATTACAACAATTACAGAATTTTTTACGAATAACAATTTTTTATATAAACAAAAAAAAAATAGAAGAAAACAAAATTATTCCAATAAATTTTGTATTTTCTCTATCTCCCTCTCTCTAGCACTCTAGTCATGACTCACATGTTTTCTCATTTTTACAAAAAAAAAAAATTGTTTAAAGAATTTATAAGAGTGGGATAATGCTTTTAGAATATTTCTTACACGATATAAAATTTACCTTCTAAAAATAATAATTAACTTCTTAGATTTTAAAGTACGATTAGTTAGAAATGTATGTACGAATGTACATGTAAGGTAAAAAGTTTTGAAGTTAATATATATGTGACAAATGTAAATCCTTAGAAATTCATAAAGTGTATTTTAATGATGAATAAATTCTTAAAGAATATTCAGAATGCAATGAATAGGTTCTAATTTTATGAACAACATTTGATTTATTGTTTTGTTATTTAATTATAAATTAATTTAATTCAGCTAATAAATGGAATTTCTTACTTTTATATAAGAATGACATTTAAAGAAATTTCTAAATTCAAAGTTTCGTTTAATTTTAAGAAATAATTGAAAATAGCAAAAAATGTTTTTTTTTTTCGATCATTCTTTATGCGTTCAGTATTTTTTGATCAATAAGATTAAGAATTAGTTTCTTTGTGATTTTTTCTATATTAATCTTCTTATTTTTTTTCTTATGCAAAAAAAAAATCAAAAGAAAAGAAAAAAAAACACAATGTTTGTTTGTCTATGTCCAATTTTTCATCTCGAAATTTTCTAATTCTATAAGTTCTGTATTTTCGTTGTTGTGTGCTCCATATATGTGTACATGTGTGTGTGTGTGTGCGCTACGATGTTTTTTTTTTGATGAAAAGAATCAATTTTTCAAATAAAAAGAAAAAAAAAAGATGAAAAACTGAAAATGGAATCAATTTAATGAACCGGAAGATATCTTTTCTTCTCCTTTTCTTTTTCTCATTCAATCATTGTGTTCAAAATCTTCATAATATTAATAATAATACATGTGTGCACATTATAATCTGTTTATTGATGTGTAAGTGTGTTAATCTATTTTATACTGTCTGTGTGTCTGCGTTTGTGTGTGTATAGTTTAAAATTATTACTGGGCGATTTTTTTTTTCTTGTGTGGATATTCTTTTTATAGTTGTTGTTGTTTGCTGTCTCTTTTTATTATTGTTTGTGTTGTTAGTGTTTACTACAAAGAAGAAGAAGAAGAAGAAAAAAAAGGACGATTATCTAACTATCCATCTAACCATCTATATTTTATCCATCTATCTATTCCAATATTTTTTTTATTCATCTATCCTTGTTATCTTAACAAAAATACTTGCATACATACAAGCACACACACACACACACACATATTTACTAATACACAAATGATTTGTAGGAGGAAAAGATAAAAAAAAAAAATAAATGTTCATCGTTTTCTTCACAAAAATCAAATAAGATTTTGATTAATGAACGAAAAACCATTTAATAAAATATAGTTTTAAGTGAATTCTTATGTTTGAACTAAAAAAAAAAAAAAAAAAAAACAAACACGAAATTCTTCTCTCTTCCTTTTTTTTCTCTTATAGGAGCGGAGGAGTGAGAGAGCAAGAGAGAAAAAAATAATCCATATTAAGTTCTTGTCTAGTTTGAATTTGAGTTTGTGTCTATTTTTTTTTTTTTTTGTTTTTTCTTTCCATTTTTTTCTTTTTTGTGAAGGAACATCATTAATCTTCCCCTTTCTTATTTCACTTCATTTTTACTTTTATTATTAAAAAAAAAAAAACTAGTGTTCATTTGTTGTTGTTGTTTTTCTTATTTGTTTGATTTCTTACCTTAATAAACCTTTTGGCTTTTGTTAGAAGACCAAGCGTGGTATGTCTTGCTGAATCAGCCCCTAAAGGTACCATATCTTTTAGTCGTTCCAGACAGTTTCTTAGGTGTGCCCGTCTAAAATAAAATGAATAAAGAGAAAAAAAAAATAAAAAAATGAAAGATTAATTTTACATTTCTTTTTGAATTAAAAATTTTAAAGAATTTAGAAGAAAAAATTATGATCGATTGAATTAAAAAATGGTTATGACTTTATTTTACCACCAAAGATGGCAATGATGACTATGGTTATATGTCAGAGTTGCTCTTATATCTTTCACATAATTTCCTTTTGCTGTCATAAAAAGATTCTTTCAATTTATTTTTCGTCTTCTTGAATCTACTTTTATTTCGATTATCTTTTCCCTTACACTCACTCATCCCCCACTGCACACCAATCAAATCAAACACAAAATAAAATAAAATATTTCATAAAAGACAATTTCATAAAAATATTATATTCACATTTTGGACATTTTTTCCTCCATTCTAACTTTTTTTATTTTTTGTTTTTGCTTTTCTTCTTATTTTTGTATACATTTAAGTCGAGTTGAGTATTAAATTGAAAATGTCTTTTACAAAAAAAAACCAAAAAAAAAAAAAGCAAGAAAAGATTCATAAATTTTTTTCTGTTTTAGATTGAAACCAAAAAAAGAAAAAGAAAAAAAAAATAGAAGAAAACCGAATGAAATGGGGAAAACCAAGAAATATGAAAATCAGTTTTATATTTTATTTAAAGATTTCTCTCTCTCTCTCTCTCTCTCATATATTTTGTTTTTGTTTTCTAAGGATTGCTTTAAGTTCACATTTAGATTTTCATTTTCTTGTTATGGCAATATATGGATGCAAAAGAAGAAAAAGACAAATAAAAAATTTCACTTGCATTTTAGAGGAGGAAAGAAAAATTCCAAAGTATGGAATGAGAAATTACAATTTTGTTCCCATTTTCTTTTTTGTTTCATTTCAGTCAGAATACGATACAATGCTGCACTAAGCATGACTTTTCTGTTCACAATAAATGTGTGTGTGTGTATATCCTATGCATAATACAAATGTATATGTGGGTGTGTGTGTGTGTGTCATCTTAAGAAACACTTAAAAAAAAGAATAAATATTTGGATGCAATATTTTACTCCATCTTTTTATGTTCCAAGGGGGAATATAAAATAAAATTGAAGACTGAAGAAAAGAAACTTCAATTGTTTTTTGAATACGAGAAATTGCTATTTGATTGTCACGATTTCAAATCAACTTCTTTTTTTTTCTTTATTAACAAAAGTAAATCAGACGATTTTTTCTGGTTGCCGTTCATTTTTTTTTTTCTTTTTAACTCTTTATTTTTTAACAAACAATTCTCTGTTTTTATTCTTTCATTTAATACTGTTTTTTATATATAAAAATCAACCAATAATAACCGCAGAAATATTTTATTTCATTTTTGTATCAATTTTTATAAATAAATAAGAAAAAGTAAGCGGGATATCTTCATTTTCTGCAATTTACGTCAGAATAAGAAAACAAAAATATAATTTAATGATGTCATTCCAGAAACAGCAACAAATAATAATATTCTTCGAAAAGGAACAACGAAAACATGATCGTCATAACTCGTAACTTGTACCTAACAAAAATTAAAATAAATTGCAACAAAAAAATAAACAAATCGGGCAAAGCAACGGACAACGCAGAAGGACTGAAGATAAATTTTTAAATTTCAATTCAAATAAAACAGAATCTTTTTTTTTTTTGTATTTTATTCTGACTTTAAATATTCGAAACAATCGTATAAAAATTTGACCGCCTGCTAAGACCATGAGGAGAAAGAGAATTTTTGTAAAAAAAAAAAAATGAAATAATTGATTGATTGTTATTGACTTCATGCACGTTTTAAGAATAAATGACATGACTACATATTTTTATTGAAGAGTTTCTTGGCCTTATTTGTTCAACCCATGAGAATTTCATTGAAAATATAAAGGGATAAGATGATCATAAGGGATTTGATTTTTAAGACAACTAATAAAATGGTTAAATAAAAAGGGCAAAAAAGGTAACCCTGATGTGCCATCAGAAGAAAAGTTTTTTTTCTTTACATTTAACAAAAGTTTATTATTATAACAATTTCCAATCAACTTAAAATATTTTTGAGTTAATCAACAATATAGAAATTAAAACCAGCTTATAATAAGTGGTCATTACACTTCCTGCTCTGATATAAAACATTCCTCTGAATATTTGTTGAATTAATTTTGAAAAAAAAAATCCTTAAAAATTCAATTAAATAACATCATCCATGAATGAAGATTAGATTTTGTGAAGAGACGTTCAAAAATATAATTAAAGTATATATATCACTCCATTTATTATTAAGTTACATTTTACATTTAACCTGTGGTCAAAATTTCAATTTCAAATGAAGCATAATTCTTAATTAAAAAATCAGTGACCTGATGCATTTCATGACAACGCAAAACATTATATTGTGTGTCAGAGAATATTCTATTCTAAATTTATATCTGTTACTATCGGGATATTTAATCATTCCACAAATATATAAGGGTTGGTCTGCTGAATTTATTGGTCAGTCAGGTCAGTCATGACTGACCAATGGATACAACTACATTTCAAAATATCAAATATTTTCTCTTGAATTCCAAATTCCAAAAATACTGATTTGAATTGAAATTCGATTTTTTTGCTGCATTTTTTTTTTACTCAATTAATCTTCAAACAAAACAAAATATATTATGCCCCTTTCATTTTTCCCCTTAAAATTGAATTATCATTTGGATGGGGCAAAAAAATATAGAATATGTTGCAGGTGTATAGGAGGGGAGGAAGCATAACAGATCGAAATGAAAATCGAAATCAAATCAAAATCATGTTTCCATCATTAAATTTTTTTGCCAAAAAGTTTAATTGAATATTGATTACCAGAAAAAAAAAGAAGAAGAAGAAAATTTAAATAAAAATATAAAAAATTGAGAAAAATGAAGGAAATTCGATGAAAATTCAAAACCCACAATTTTATATTTTATACAGAATGAACACAAAACAAAAACACCTATACACTTCGTGGAATGAGGTAGAAATTCAACAATCAAATCGAAAATAATTAAAACATAAAGAATTTTTTTTTTTATTCCATCGAACAAATTTTAATTAACAAAATAAATTAAAAAAAAAAAAATACTTTGTTCTGAATACAGGAAAATCTCCCTCCATTAAACCACTATTTTCCAAATGAAAAATAGAAACCATTTCCCAACAAAATCAAAATCAAAAAATTTGTTGCGTTTTCTCTTTTAATTTTTTTCCTATCGACAAAAAATTTTTTTTTTTTTTTAATGAATTGAAAAATGATGTTGTTGGTGTGTTTGTTTTTTTCTTCCTTTCATTGCATTAAATCTGAACATTTTCCATGAATTGATTAGCATTTTTTTTTTTTTGATTTTTCAATTTTAATTCTCTCTTTTGATCAGAAAAAAAACTATTAAAATAATTATATATTTGTGGTATAAATGGGAAAATGTACGTAATTTTTCCGTCCTTAACTGACCAAAATCTCTAACACAATATACACATAGATGAAGTTAAAACCATATACACATACATTGTACAGTGTATACACCCTAATCAACCAACCGTACAACCGATCTCAATGACTGACTGACTGACCAATCAACGAACCGTGATTACTATTAATTTTCCGTATGAGTGAATTTTCAACCCTTTCATTAATAAATTTTATTCATTAGTCTCCTCTTAAATTTTCACAATTTTCACATTTTCTATCTGTTACACCATCATTTAAATTTTAAATGAAATTTTCATGAAATTTGTGGAAATTGCATATTCTACTAATTTTAGAAAACAAAAAAAAAGTGTATTTAATTTTATGTTTTTGGTTGAATTAACAAAAGCTTTTTTTTGGGAGCATTTTTTTTTGTGTATTTTTTTTTAGTTAATAATTGGTTTAAATTATGTCGATAAATATTATCCATTGGAAAAGTTTTAAAGAAAATTCAATGGAATTATTTTATTTCTCAGACGTTGTTCAGGTTTTTGAGACAATTACACCAGAGATGTTGGGCTTGAGAGAAGGTGAATCGGTCCTTCAAACATTTCCAATTATATTTTTTTCTAATTACTTTAAATTGATTGAAAAACTAAAAGAAAATAATTTATAAAAGGTTTTCCTAATTTTATTCAAAAATTAACAATAACAACAACACGAACAACAACAATAACAACAGCAAAGGAAAATAATTTAACTCGATTGAATCAAACACGATTTTTTTCTTATCGATGATTATCAATCAATCAATCAATCATTCAAATAATTATAAAACAATAACAACAAGGAAAATGTAAATGAAAATGAAGAAAAAAAATATATAAATTTCATCATCAAAAAAAAAAAAAAATAAAACTGAGGAAAATTTGGTGTGTTGATTAATCCCGTAAAACTTGCAAAAGCTACATCAAATAAATAAATGATGAAAGTGTAAGAAGAAGAAGAAAGTTAATCAAAAATTCATCCACAAAAACAGAAAATTATATCAGTAAATTTGATTTACCAAAACACATCAACTCCAGAATTAGAAGAAGAAGAAGAAGAAGAAGTAAAAAGAAAACTGTCAGCATCATCAAACAAGAAAACTTCGATTTTTTTTTTGTTGGATAAAAGAGTGTTTGGAATTGGTATTAACTTCTTTATATAAATTAGACGGGTTAAAAAAAAAGGGGAGAGAAAACGGGACAGAAATATATTTAGTACTTTATTATATAAGTTTGACGTTAATTCTTCTTCATCTTCAATCCAATTCAATACGACCCATTCTACTATACCTTTCTTAACCATATAAATGTCTCACACTCTTTAATCACCTAATTACCAAGAATATTCTACATTTTCATTTATAGAAACATTTTTCCTTAATTTCTTTCTTTATTTTTTGTTTGTTGATTTACACATACACACAAACACACGCACACATGCACATTTAGGTTACAAACACACACATGTGATTATTATGACTTCTAATATTAACTGAATGACGTAATTTATTCAAATAAAAAAAAATAAAACGGGAAGGGGAGTAGGTAAGGAAAGGAAGAAGAAAATATGATTATAAAAATTATAAAGGAAAAAAAAATGTTATCAATTTTATCACAGAAAATTATGCTTCAAAAAAAAAAAGTCAAGTTTGGGCAAAAAAAAAATTATTATTAAGAAGAAGAAGAAGAAGAAGAAGAAGAAGAAGAAGAAGAAGAAGAAGAAGAAGAAGAAGAAGAAGAAGAAAAAAAGGAAAAGCCACTTTTTCATTTATTTTAATTGCTCATTTAGAAAACAAAAATGAATTTGTCCCTTGAGGGTGGACTAGGGATGTGTAAGATAATGGAATGAGGATAACGTATACCATTACCATTCAGAAACCATCAACCACATATAATAACATTGTGAAATTTCGAATTTTGTCTCCCTCTTTCTCTTTAATTCGCATTTTTTTTTTATTAAAGATTTTTCCTTATTTTTTATTTTTTTTGTTCTTGAATTTTTATTCTCTCTCATCGTTTCTTTAACGAATTTTCACACAAGGAAAAAAAGGAGAAAAGTTTCTTTTTAAATTAATTCAAGAAATGTTTTTTAAGAGAAAGCAAAAAAAAAAAATAATAACAAAGGACAAGAGGAACAACAACAAACATCAGGATAAAAAAAAATGATAAGAAGAATTTTTGTTTCATTTTCTTAAAAATTTAATTTCAAAATCAAAATCTTCTTATTTCTTTTTTTTTTTTTTGCAATTAAAGAGAAAGAATTTAGCTGAACTTTTTGTTTCGGGAAAAAATAAAATAAAAACAAAGTCGAAAAAAGTTGAAGAAAGAAAAATGTTTCTCTTTTTAGCTTTTCCAATTTTGAACGAAGTAAATAGTTTAGTGAAAAGCTCAAGTTAACTTCGTATGTGAAAGTTAAATATATAAATTTATCCTAACATACAATATTCTTCACAATATTCATTCACTTCTTTGTCTTACATAAAATCTGAAATCCACCCATCTTTATTTCGATTAGCGTCATTTTCAGTATTGCGCCCTGTTTTCCAACAATGCAAAGCGGGACCTAGAGTGTACATGTACTTATTATTATGTACTTACTACTACAACGTACTATGAAAAAAAGTATATAAAGACAAACATATCCTCCCAAAAGATCTAAATAGACATTCTTTTCGAGGTATAAAGTGCATCATCATATAAACTAGACTGAGTAGAAGAATAAACGAGAGAACATTTTACCAGATATTTATTTTCTTTTAAAAGTTTAAGAAAGATAAATGAAGGCGGATGAAGCGAAAAGTAAGGGGTTAGATACACTTAAAGTATAGTTATAACCGTTTCATTTAACATTGAAATAACGTTGTCGAGTAGGTGGGGGAGGAGAGGTAGAGGAAAATAAAGGCATAACTATTACAACAAATAACAAACTTTTCCTTTTTATTTTCTTTCAGAAAAAAAAACCCCCTCTTTTTCCACAACTTCAATCTTTTTTTGAGTCGCCCACATGAAAACATCATCGTATACCAAATCACCTTTAACCACCTTTCAAACTGGCAAAACCCCCTCACGCAATCTAATGCGAATATAACCTTTTCTTCCATACACACATTTATCCTTTTTTATTTCTTAAGCATACACACGAACACATAATGAATACCTGATCCCATTTCTGTGTATGACTTCATATATACGCAATAGACCAGCACAGAATCACAAAATCTAAAAGGTTTAATGAGAAAAGGTTTAATTTTTTCAAAATTAAAATAACTTTCATTTTTCTTCTTCCTTTAATATTTATTTTAAATTCAGTTTTGATGAATCAACGAATTCTTGAATTTGTGATAAATTTTCCCTTATTAAAATTCACTGCATTCGCATTGTCACAGTCATTCGAAATTTATTCCGATTTCTTTAAGAGTTTTTTTTCTTCCTCTTCTAAATCAAAATTCAAAAGAAACAAAGAACAAAAAAAGGAGAAAAAAATTGGTTTGAAACTGAATTAAATATTTTGGCAGCCACAAAAATATTCCCATTAAATCCCCTTATTTATACTGATCTGAACTGATTTAATCGAAAGATTTTTAATACACTGTACAGAAAAAGATCGTAAAAATAAAAAAAAAACATAACAACAACAAAATAAAATAAATAAAAAATGAAGAAAGAAAAAAAGAAGAAAAAAAAAAGAGATAAAAAAATTCAAAAGTAAAATCGTAAAAATGCCAAATACAGAAGACTGAATTTGTCTCTAGAAAAAATCTCTACACCCAAAAAAAAAAAAAAGAAAGAAAACAAGAAGAAAAAAAAACCTAAGAAAAAGGAATCATACAATTCTGCACATTTTCTCTTCTGTCTTCTTTATTCATTCACCAAACTACTCATCTCTATTTCTATTTTACTAGCTTAGCTATCTATCCATTTATCTCGATTTATTTAAGTTCATTTTCTAATCTTTTGATGAATAAAATAAATGTAATGAATGATAATAAAACAAAAATGTATAAAATGAGACTAAAGAGATGAAAAAACACACTCTCTCTCTCTCTCTTTCTCTCTGTATCCCCTCCCTCTGTCACTCATTTTTATAAGAAAGAAAGTTATAAAAATATATTTTCAAATTGTTCAATTTTTCAAAAAAAAAATCCCTTTTTTAAAATCAAATTGTCAAACGCACTTCAAACATTCCGATACAAAAATAAAACCTTTTCATCCTTTCTTCCTCTTTATTTAAGCAAAAAAAAAAGAAAGTTTTATTTTCATTCTTAAGAGAAAAAAAAACACAACAAAAATCTTCTCTCATTCTCTCTCTCTCTCTCTCTCTCTCTCTTTCTTTCTTTCTATATATTTATTTTTGTCCATTCCGTCAATTCATTTAATGATGACGATATCAGATCGGAAAAACATTTTACAGCTCTCTTCTGAATTTTATGACACAAAAATCACATCGCATGGAGCAATAAAACCATATCAAAATCCATATCTTTTTTTAACACACCCCAAAAAAAAGTCTTTTACTTCTTCGTCTTTTTCTTCTTCTTCTTCTTATTTGGTTCGTTGGTTGTTTTGTTGGTTGGTTAGTGTTGTGTTTTTTTTTCTGTACCCAGACATAAATAAGTGTATTAGTAGATTTTTATTAAGAATGTATGTGTGTGTGTGTGTGTCTGTATACGATACATAAAAACATTTTGTGTGATAAATATATAAGATATCAAAACCCTCTTTGCACCCCCTCTTTAAATTTTAACGTTCACTATACACATTCACAATGTTTTCACTCTCCCATTCTCACATACAAAAAAAAATTCCCTTCTTGTATTGCCCTTAACATGTTTTCTTCATTTTCATTTTCTTCTTATTTTTCTACTTTTTTCATCATCATCATCATCATCGTCATCAACAACATCAGCAATGATCATCATCAACTTTTTATAAATATTTTTTTTAAGAGGATTAAAAAATTCTTTTTATAGAAAATCCAATACTTTTTCTCGTCTTAACACATTTTTACCTCAAGTGGATGTCATGTGCGGGACACAGCCTACTAACAATAAAGTGTTTTTAGTGTGCGCACATGTGAAGCTTTTAAAGATTTAAAATTTTATAAATTTTTGTCTTGAATTTATTTTCAAGTTAAAAAGAAAATCTTAGAAAAAACAAAAAAAACAACAAAATTCTAAGCTGATCAAATGAAAAGGATCCTCTTCTACAAAGGATTGTAAGCCAAAACTTTAAAATTTTTATTCATATTCTGCTACTTTTATTCCTTAGGTGATATAATAAAAAGGATGACATTCACAGCTGCCATCCAGATCCAGTACCAACTAAAAAGCTCCATAAAAAAGTGAAAAATGTCAAAATTTCATATTTTTAATTTCCGTTTTTTGTTTCTTTTTTTTTTTTTGTTGTTGCTGTTGTTGTTGTTGTTTTAGGTTACCTTTTTTAAACTAAAATTTATTAACCAATTTATGTAATGCACTATAAATGTGTAGGTTTTGCGTGTCTGTATGTCTGTATATAAAGGTAAAAAGATTTTCCATTCGGTTTTCTTTATGCCGCATGGAGTGCGATACACTTCTTTTTATTTCGTCTTTACCCTACCTCTTCTTCTTCTTCTTCTTCTTATTTTGTTTTTGCTTTTTCTTAACAATTTTTTATTTTATTTTATTTGCTTAACATTTTGTGTTGGTTTTTTTTTTGCTGTAGCAATTTTTACATCTTAAAATGTTCTTTATGTTCCGTTAATTTCAATTTATGTTTTTAAAGCTAAAAAAAAAGTGTCTTATCTGGATCCACGTGCATTCATTCTGTTATTTTTATTTTATTTTATATAAGAAATGTTAAAGGTACGTTTTCATATAAAATAAATTTAAAAGAAGTAACAGAATATGAATATAAAAAAAATAAAAATCAGGTAATTTAGAAGAAAAACCAGATGATAAAGAAAGAAAGAAACAGAAAAATACTGGTTAGACTTTTAAATTGGTTGCATTTGTATAAAGGAAAGAAAATAAAAGATTCAACCAAAAAAAGATATAGAGCAAAAGAGAGAACAAAACAAAAAGAGCAAAAGAGAGAGACAGAACTAAACAGAGATAATTTAATGTAAATACGAGTTATGATAGTTTTTAATTTGAAAATGAATAAAAAAAAATTATTAGATGGTGCACAGACAACCATATTAAGATTCACATAAGGTAACGAACATCACGAGACAAAATTGTGAACGTGAATCATGAAAATAAAATTGAATTAAGAAAGTTGAAAGAAGGAAAAATTAAAAAGTTTTTCTGTTTAGTTATTTTTGTAAGTAGAAAATTGTCGTAAAAATGTCGTAATGCTATATTGTATTAACCCCATTTCAACATTTTTTTTCTTTCCCAGTTTGTTTCTTGTTTTATAATTTTTTTCTTTTGCTGAATTCATCCCAAAATATTATAATTATTATTTTTCTTGCACTTTTATCGTTTTTCTTTTTTCTTTTCGGGAATTTTGTGGAAATTAACAAAATTAAAATTTTAAAATAAAAAAGAAACTGTTAAAAAAGTTTCTTGGTTTGTGACAAGTCGCGATCCATAGTAACTTTAAGAAGTTGTACATTGGCACTTTAAGATTTTATCAAATTTCACTTTAGATATTTTTAAGAGGAAATTATCATAGGGAAAATTATCTGATGATTTAATTGCTCTTTTACCAGAGTTTGAAAAAAAAAGGAAAATTCGAATGTTTTTACAATTTCGGTTTTAGAAATAAAAATTACGAGATTTTCCTTTTTTTCTATACAACTAAATATCGCTCAGTCTCTCTTTCTCTCTATTTTCATCTCATTTCTATTCGGAAAAAAAATCTCCAAAAAAAGAAAAACATAACAAACAAACAAACAAACAAACAAACAACAAGAGAAATTTCTATTTAATCTTAAAAAGAAGAAGAAAACAAACTAAAATCCATTTAAATAATTACATAATGTGATTGTTTCTCAATCCGATAGGGATTAAATTATGCGGTCAACAACAAAAGAGCTTAATAAAATTTATACATAACCATATACTGAATGTATATAGTAAATACGATTAGTCCTTCTGATGATCCTCATAAAACAACAACAACAACAAAGTAAACGAAAAAAAAAAAAATAATCGATTTTGGATTTTGGTTTCCATTTGGAAAATATTTCTCTTCAACCCGCGCGCTATTTTTTTTTTTATAACCCTTTTTTGCTGTTTTTTGTTGAAGGTGTTTCTATTGGATAAATTATATGTGTGAGAGGAATGAACAGTAAAATTCAAAGTGAAAAAAAAAGGTTACCCCTACACACACATATACACACTCACACATATAGTATATAATCCAATGAATTTCTATTCTTATTTTCTGTGTAAAATGTGTAAAATTTAATTGTGTTTATTGTGTTCATCCAATAAAATATTTTCACAATAAATTATTTTGTTTTTCGTGTTTTTTCTGTAATTTTGAATTATTTGTAAATTTTGTTACATTCTTCAGTCATGTATATGGAGGCGCCTATTTTGTTGCCGGTGGAAATTGTAAAAAATATTCAGAAAATTATAAACAATTGTATGAGAATTGAGGGAAAAATCTGTCGGATAAATTCTCAAAAAAAAAAAAACATCAGGATAATGTTCAACACTGATCGTGATCGTCAATTGATAATTAATAAATATTGAAATTTTGAAATTCATCTCCAGTGATCCAGTGATAATATGGTCTTAACAATTCGCTAAAAATTTGTCTATTAAAGCTGATTTAATTTCTCTCCTTAAAAAAAAGGGTTAATCCGATCTTTACACAAAAATTGAAAAGAATTTTATCCTAAATTTCATTTGCTCTAATAATCTTAAAATACTTTTAAAGGTTCAGAAAAAAAAAACATCCCTCATCCCAATGGCAGAAAAAGAAAAAGAAAAAAAAAACAAATTGGGCAAACATCTTTAATCCATATCCGCATAAACGCACAAAATCTAAACGCATTAGTACATTTTCTGTTTCGGTATTTTATTTTATTTTGTTATCTGCGTTTTTCCTCCAAAAAGAAAATTAATTTCTATTAAAGAATTTTCAAATAAATTGACCGTATATTTTATTTTTCTGTATTTTTCCATCGTTCCATAATCCCTATTGCTCCCCCCATCACCATCACAATCATAGTCATCCAATTCTCCCCTTTCCACTCATCAACGTTATTTTTGTTGTTTTATTGTATGAAAAAATAAATAATAAAATTAACACTTATCCGTGCTAAAGTAATCTTATTATTATCCATTTTCCAACAGAAGAAAATGAAAGAAAGAGAGAGAGAGAAATAAAGAGAAAGATAGAAGAAGATAATGTCCAAAACTGCTTGATTTGTTGAGTGTGGTATTTATGTTATTTTCTTAAATATTTGTATATATGGATGTGTGTGTGTGTGTGTTTCTTGTGTCCAATTTTCCATTTTCATAAGGATAAAATACAAAAATTGTTTGCTTTTTAAAACAACAACACCAAATAAATGAACAAAATAAACAACAACAACAATGATAAGAAGAGAAGAAAAAAAAAATTATTATTACGTTGAAGATGCCAAAAAAGAAAGTAGAAGAAGAAGAAAAATATTATCCAGGGGTGGCCTAAGAAAATTTATTGTTAAACGGGGTGGCAATGAACGAATAAAAAAACAAAAACAAAAACAAAAAAAAAAAAAGTAGAATAAAAAACCGTAAAAACGAAGAAACGCAGCCAGAGACCAAATAACCAAATTTCAAGACAATTTTACAGACAAAATTTGGCCATTTTAGGTTATAATAAATAAAAATTAGTTTTCTTTTCAAAAAGAAAACAAAAAATAATAAAAGAAAAAGGAAAGAAAAGTCAAATCGCAAAAAAAAAAAAAAGAAAAAGAAAAATAAAGAAAAAAATTATTCTTATAAGCAAGCGGTGCGATACGTCTGTTGAGTTTCTTTTTTTTTTTATTCTCATTCTTGGATTTAAGCCAACCAAGTAAATTGAGGCGGAAGGCGGCGGTTTGTTTGGAAGAATAAAAAAAAAACAGAATATGAAGATTTCTTTGGTTGGTTTGAGGAAAGAATCTTCTTTGTGTATGTGTGTGTGTGTGTGTGTGTGTGTGTGTGTGTGTGTTGTTGTTGTTGTTTTTTTTTTATTTCTATAAAATACTTTGGCAAATTTTCTCGTTATACTTAACATTGAATGTGAATGGTGATGATTCTTTATTCGTTTATTTTTTATAGTGAGACTCTTTTGAGAGCGAGCATTGTCAGCATCAGTGGCGGTTTTATTGAATTAAATTGACTGGAGACAATTATTTTCTCATTTCCAAAAAAGAAAGAAGAAGAAATATGATTTATACATTTTTATATTTTGCTGTTACAATTTTTGTTTTTTCATTCTATAAATAAATTGCTTTTGGATATTTTTCTTTATTCTTGAATTTATTTCATTTTGTGGAAAATTAAAAAATTAATTGAATCACTCCTGTGTTTCTTATATTTGTTTTGTCTTTTGGAGTATTGAAATTTGTAAGAAGCTCACCTCGTGTGTAAGAGAATTTTTTTTTATTTATTTTCTTCCTTTTTAGTATTCAACTTTGTTTTTTTTTTCATTTTTTGGAGTGAAGAAAAAAATTATATGGTTAATTTACTACATTAAACACTATCACCGAAGAGCTTTTTCTTACCATCAAAAAAAAAAAAAAAGCTCATAATTTGTCCTTGACAAAAGAGAGAAAAAAAAGACAAGAAGTAGAAAATTTGACTTTGACAAATATTTCGGGAAACGCCTTTTGAAGCTGATTGTCTTTTTTTTTTTCATTTTCGTTCTTTCATTCTTTTTCTTTTCTTCAACAAAATCATCTTATAAAATATTTTTCTTTTCTATTCTTGACTCATTTACCAAACAATTCCTTTAAATTTGTATACATTAAAATAAAGCCTGATTTAGACACCCACACATATACGCACACATACACAAACATATACACACCCTTCATATAATTCAAACCATCCACCCCTCTTTCTCACTCATTTAGTTGTTGTTGTTGTTGTTTAAGGATGGATGATACTAACAAAATGATGAAGAGAGGGTAGGGTAGGGGATGGTTGCTATGATATGAAACGCGGATATAAAATCATCCAAGGTCATGTAACTTTTCCGGACTTAAATTAATTTAATTTCCTTTTTCTAACTTTGTATTCTTTTGCGTTGCTTCAAAATAAAAAGAAAAAAAAATGGAAAAAGACAGAAGAATAACGAAGAGAATATAGAAGAGGAGTGGTAGGTGGGAGAAGGAGAAAAATTATATAAAATTATAATAAACATAAATCATTAGGCCTTTTTTTTTCTTCATTTTTTTTTTTTTTTTTTGCAAATTTTATGCTTCTCTCATCTCGTTCAATTATCATCCTTTTGAGAATGATGGAAATTTATATTCTTTACCATTATGATAATATAATATATTTATGTCCGTCCGTTTTTCTTCATGTTTTCTTTCTTCTTCCAACTTCTCTTTCTTTTCTTTCCTTGCCCCTCTTTTTCTTTTCATTTTGTCTCCAATCTTATATTTTCTTCATTCATATTTTCATTTTTATTTTTGTCTTTTCACATTTTTTTTTTTGTTATTTTATTTTTATTTCTATTTTTTTTCTAAAAAAGAAAATGAAGAATCTCAGTTTTCTCACTCTTCAACATTCATTCCTTTCCAAACGCCACCAACCCGTACTCACATATAAGCAAGATAAGAAATGAACATATAAATATAATAATGTATAATATTTTTCGTTGAAAATTTACGAGGGTTATAAACCAAAAAAAAAAATAGAATAGAATAAAAATCCACCCTTACAGTCAACCAACTAACCAACCATAACTTAACCCATGATACCGCCCATCCTACCGCTAAAAGAGAAAAGAAAAAAGAAAAAAAAAAATGAGAAAACAGAACAGAATGAAAAAAGAAAACTAAATTGGTTGATGGGTGAGATGCATTTATTTTCTTAACACCAACAAACAGACAACAACAAAAAACATATCGTCATTCAGAATTTATTGAGAATTTTGTGGACGAATAAAAATTCTTTTATTTATTTGCCAAATAAATTTCTATTTTGGTTTCTCATAAAGGGAATTTTACTTTTTTTATTAAAATTTTCACAATTAACAAAAAAAATTACCGAGAATGAGAATTAGAATTTTGTCAAAATAGAAATGATTGTTTTGTGTTAAGAAATGTGGTTTTTATGAAATCAACAAATTTAAATTTAAAAATTTGAAAAGCTCATTAATATAATAATAATCAACAATTCATAGATGAGACGAAGTAAAGAATCAACAAAAAACTAGACATTCATATCCAGAAGGAACATCAAAAGAAAAACTTTATAAAATGGTGCTTCAATTTAATTTCAGTTAAACAACAATATATAATTTTCCATTTTATTTTCAATTAAAATTTATTAGAAGGTAAAAATAAAATCATTGCTTGTTGTTTGTTTTTTATTTTTACGTTGATTTCATTTGAAACTAACATTTTAATTTCTGTTTATATTTATAGTGAAAGCGCATTAAATAAATGAGTTCATAGTATAATATTTTCAACAATTTAATAATTATGATTGGATTTTTGATACTTCTCATAATTCTATCTCTCTTCCTCACTTTATATAAATATCTCATACCATTTTATTATACTTCTTAAGCTTTTTTTGCATTTGATTTGCATAAATATAATTGAAAAATTTAAATTCACTTTAATATTTTTATAATAATAATATTTTGCCTGCACTCACAAAATAATATTTCACTGTAGTATGTATAACTATGCATATGTATAAATGTATAAATATATGTGTGTTTGCATATATGTAATATGTTACATTTGAAAAATAAATATAATGCAAGCGTAAAATTTATATACACGAAAACATGTCAAAGTCTATAGAATAAGGATAGAGAGAAATATTTCAAAAATTATATAAATATTTATTTAGTTTTCTTCTTATTTGTATTTTTTTTTTTTAGTGTAGGTAATACACCTTTAGTGTGTTCGTGTTTCATATTTATGTTACGTGTATAGTATACTCTTTAAAAAAAGAGTTTTCTATACAATTTTGGACATTAAAATGTTGATCCCCTTTTGTAAAATTTTACACCTTTGAAAACTTACAATATTTATACATAATTATAATAATAATATAATATTTGGTTTTGAATATGTATGTAATGTAGGTATATAAATATTTAAAGATTAGTTACAAATTAATTTATATATACACACACATACACACACACACAAACGTATACGGGTATGAAAGTGTATTTGTGAGTGTCTGTTAGATATTTACATAATAGTTATCCAGGTAAAATTAATTCAAAAAGCTCAAATAAATTTTACATACATTACACAGCCACACACACGTATGGACTGTATAAATATCTATTCATGTGTCTACCTTCATGTATATGTACATGACGATGTTTTTGTGTGTATATTATGTATCTAATCCGAATATAATAATAACATTCCTATATAAAATGAACATACACACACACACATATGACAATTCCCATTTAATTTTTTATTTCTTTCCATATTTTTCTTTCTTGTTGTCAAAATAAAACGTGAAACGTCTCTATCTTCGAGTTAAAATAATACACTAGAAAAAAAAAGCAATACCCATTCATTTTTCCAAAAGCTTCTCTCTCACCATCAACCATCAACCATCCCCCACAATCACCCTTAGTCAACTAAAAATGTTATATACCCATGACCATCCACAAAACATCACCCATTTATACCACTTACAATTATTTTAGTTTTGTTATAAAATGTAAGAATAGAAAAGGAGAGTGAATGATTATGTTTTGGGTTGTATAGTAGGGTAGATGGAGTTGGACATATTCCGGACATTTCTCTTTAGTCTTTTTACACTCCGGATACACGGGTTTTTAACATCTTCACGGTCCAGATGTCCCAATAGACTTTACTTCTTTATTCTTTCTTGTTTTTAGTTCTATCTCCATCTCTCCCACACACTAACAAAAGCTTCCGTATATAATATATAAACGCTCAACTATATAGAAAATTACATTAAATACATAAATATGGAAGGGATCAACCAACAAAATGTTTTCTGAAACGCAATTCACTTGAAACAAAAAAAAAACAGATATTTTTCCCCCCTTACTTTCTATTTAGACATTCAAGGAATTTAATTTTGGATTTTATTTAAATGGGTATATATATGTGTGTGTGTGTATGTGTGCATGTGTATCCTTTGGGTTGGATAACAATAGGAGGAAACTAGAGAAGAGAATGAGGAGGAAAAACAATTTCCTTATTCAACTTTAAAAAAAAAAAAGAAACAGAATAACGGAAATAACAACAAAAATAAAAACAACAATAATTATTTTAATTAAGAAGTTTTCCACAATTTATTTTTCCAATAAACAAAATCGATAATACAGTTACTTTTCTTCATTCCATAAGAAAATTTAATAAAATAAATAAATAAGTTACACCATATTTATTTTTTTCCTTTCTGTTAATATTCACAGAACTTTCCTAAATTTCCCTAATTGAAATATTGTTGTTTGTGTTTCTTTTCTTAACAGTGTACAATACACTACATAAATGTAGAAAATTACAAAGTAATATAAATTCAAAATTGGTCAAGAGTGAACAAAAGAAAATTTTTCAAATATTTTCAAAAATAAAATACGACCAACAAAATTTACTGAATTTAATGGAATAAATTTTCCAAAAATAATCAAATGCATAAAATATTATTCGACACACAAAATGGTACAAATGGTACATGTGTGTGTGTGTAGTACAAATATAAATTTATGTTGAAAAGAGAAATAGAATTGGGATTATTAGGAAAAATGTTATGAATTGATTCAATTTAATATTCACTAGAATAAAGTTATTTTCTAGCAAGAAAATATTATTATTTTACTAGTTAGAAAATTTTCTCTCTTTATTATTAAGCAAAATTATTATACAAAAAAAAAAAAAACAAAAAAAAAAGAATAAAAAGAAAAAGAAGGAAAGAAAATCCAATCAGAAACATAAAATACAACCTGTACCAAAATACATAATCATAATAATAATAATAATAATAATAATAATAACGTTCTTTAAGAGACCAATAAGAATTCTGTAAGAATTCAAACCAGTGTGTTTTTTCCCCTTTAGTAAATTGAAAATATTGAATCGGATTGAAACGTATTTATTGCGTCTATTTATAATGAAGGAAATTTATTATGATGAAAGAGAAATTTATATAAATAAATATATATATTTTTTTTTGCACCCAGTCAGTGAACGAAAGGAAAAATTCTTTAGAAAAGATGATGGTGTGGGATGATATTGTAAGGGGTGGTGGTAGTGGTGGAAGAGAAGAAGAAAACTTTGACCTATAAAAAGAAATTATTGTATTTAATTGAAAGGGATTTTCTATTTGAGAGAAGAAAGAAAAAAAAAAACGTAAAGAAGAGAAGAAAAAAATGTATTTAATTGGAATTTATTTTGACGTAGGTTTTCCTTTTTTTTTTTTGTCCTTTTTTTTTTTTTTGGTAAAAATTTTTCTCTTTCCTCTTTTTTCTTTTTACGTTATGTTGTTTTTGTTGCTGCTTTTTATTGGGGAAATTTTCCAAAATAAAATACAAAAAAAAAAAAAAAAAAAAAAAGAAAGGGAGAGAGAGAGAGAGAGAGAAAGAGAGATGGTAGAAGAAAAAAATTTGTTTCGAGACGAAAATCCCAATTATTTTTCATGAAAAAATATTTCATCGTCGTCGTTGCTTTTTTTCCGTCATTTTTTTTTTTTTTTGTGATTTTACAAAAGTACAAAACGGAAATCGAAAGAGATAGTTAGAGAACGGAAATCTATATAGGTTTTTTCATTAAAGAGTGAAAGGGATAGAAAATTGTATCATGATTGTTATAAAAGTGTATTTATATACTCAGATTAATGTAACAACATGTCCAAACATAGAAATAAATTCAACGATTGAGTTGAGAGGAAAAAAAAAAACAAACAAACAGAGATTAGAGTTGCATCCATATTTTTAAAGGATTTTCGTTCTTCATACATACATTTCTACTTTTTCCCTATTTTTCTTTTATAGTTTTTTTTACTGAAATATTTTGTATTGTTTTGTGTCTGTCTCCTTGTCTTTTTTTTTTAACTGTAATCCTAAATCCTAGAAATTCACTCGAATGTTTTTTCTTTTCTTATTTTCTTCATCATTTTATTATTTATTCATAAACAGAAACAAAGGAATCATACTCTTGTTACTTTGTCTTAACCGGAAGAAAACAGGAAAAAACAGGGAAAATCAGGATCAACAAATTTTCCAATTCCATATTTGTTAATTGGATATTTTAATCCTTTTACAAAAAAAATATTTTACTTGTCATTTTAATTTGGCTTAATTGTAACAATTTTCTATAAATTTTCTTTACAAAAATATTAAATTAAATCATTCAGAATTTTCATTAAGTATTTTTCTTTTCTCTTGTAAACTTTCCTCTTTATTCTTTGTCTTCTTCTTCTTCATCGTTTTTCCAACAATAATAATTAATTATACTTCATTTTACGTTTAAACTTTTACTTTCTCTTATTCACTCCACAACCAAACTCTCCCCCTTCACTAACTGTTTTAGTTTTTTGTTGAAGAAAATTGTAACGAATTTTCTTCTTTTTTTTTCCAGGGAATTTTTCATTAATATATTTTTGTTGTTGTATTTTATTTTTTTGTAGTTGTGTGTTTTTTTTTTTCTGTTTAGTTATGTTCAATAAAAATCCATTTAACTTTATTAATTATATACTTTTCTTCTTCTTCTTCTTCTTCTTCTTCTTCTTCTTCTTCTTCAATTTTTCTCTTTCCTGCCGAGAGGAAGGGTGAACGAGAGGAAAAAAAAATTTATAACAACCAAAAATAAAGAGAAGAGAAAACAGAAAACTTTTTTGGACGTTTTTTTTTCTGTGTAGATCCAAACGAAGGTTTGTTAGTAGGGAGAAGGTGTAAAAAAAAAAACTAGAAGGAAAAATAGAAAAAATGTTCGACCTCGGCACTAAATTTTTCATTAAATAAACTGACGTAAAACCAAAAACAAAAAAAGGGATGAACTAAGCTGACCTCTTTCCATTGTCCTATCTAACCGAATAAACTAACCCCCTTCAGGTACAATATGACTGTATGTGTGTGCTTGTGTTTTTTTTTTTTTGCAGAAATTAAAGCACGATTTTTCAAAAGATAATTATTTTAATTAACCACGAAAATAAAAAAAAAAATGTTTTTTATTTAAAAAAAAATGTTCTATTTTGTTTTTGGTTTCGGATTTTGATCATAAAAAAAAAAAAAACAAAAAATAAAAAGAAAATAGAGAAAACAAAAATAATTCCATTTTCAGTCAAAATTATCTGATCACGTCACGTGACATGGAATTCAATATAATATAATAGAATATTATAACAATGTGCGTGTGTATGAGTATGTGAATACATATTGTATGTAGATGTGGGTGTGTGTGTGTGTGTATATTAGAGACTATAAAGGTATATCCTGCTGTCCCTGTTAATAGAAATAATGATAAATTGGATAGATTCGTGATAATTTGAAAATAAAAATAATTAATGTCAAATAAATTTTAACATAAAAAAAAAAATATTACACACACATACACACACACACATACATACATTAGTAGAGTATATTTTATGCTTTATCATATTTAGTTTATGTGTGTTGCGTAAAATTTAGTTTTAGTTTAGTAGAGTCGAGTTGAGGTTTGACAAAGTCTGGAATAATGGAGAATAGACAAATCACAAAAAAAGAAAAACACAAAACACAAAAAATACGTTTTTGGTTTAGTTTAAGGGTTGACAGAATATAGAATATGTATGACATTCAGTGGTGAATGGTTTATTTATTTTTTGTATATTTTTATTTGGTTCTGGGTGAAAATCGAATAAATGTTTGGGATGAATGCGGGTGTAGTGTAAATAGGGAGTCTTATTTGATAGAGCTGTCAAATAATGATATGTCAGTTTTAATAATATATCATGTAAATGTACACAAAATACAATGGATTTTAGTCTTGTTATTTTTCTTTTTGTTTTGTTGTCCTAACAGGACTTGTATAGGAGTGGGAGAAGACAATAGAGGTGGGTGGCTGGGTGATTAGAAAATAAAAGGAAAAAAAAACACGAGAGAGGTTTTTTTTTTGTTTGTTTGTTATCATCATGAATAATCGTCCATTAAATTATATAAATACATACATACATAGATTATACACACACACACACACATAAACAAGAAAACATTTTGAGAAAGAGAGAATTGGTTGTGTTTTTTTTTATATTATTATTATTTAGTTTGTGTTTTATGTACGCACGTCTCGCGACAAAAGAAACAAATTAATTAATTTCAATTATTTACATTTTTTATCAACATTTTCCATTCATTTTCCTTTTTTATAAATATGTACGTTTAATAAATAATAAACAATTAATTATTGAACGAGAGAATGGAAAGTGAAAAAGAATGATGAGAGAAAAAAAAATAGAAGCAAAAAAAAAAAATTATTTGTGTTTTCTTACTCGAAAAACTACGGATATACTACTACTACTACTACTACTACTACTACTACTACTACCACCTCACTCAACCCACCTTCATCTACCATTCTACCACTGTCGTCATCCATCAAAAAATAATATAACGCACACACACATATATATAAAAACACAAACACAAATCCAATAATTTTCTGTTAAATCATAAAAAGTTGTTTAAGTAACAAAAAATAAAATTAAAAACAAAAACAAATAAAGAAGGAAATGAGGAAAATGAGAGAAAAAAGAAATAACTTGTAATCATCGAAATAATTTTTTTTTTCTTGTTTCAGTTAAATTCTCCTATTTTTTTACTTCCTTTGTTTGTGGCATGTATACCTTGTCCTTAAACCACTTTCTTCGCACATTCACCCAAGAAGAAAAAGAAGAAAAAAAACTTCCTCTTCCCTTTCTGATCATCATCCACCTACACGCACTTAAGGACACAAAATACAAATATTACAAAGATAAGAAAAAAATAAAATAAAAGTAAAAGAAAAAAAAAAACAACTAAACTTCCTTTCTTTATGACGACATCAGAGTGGAGAAGAAGAAAAATAAAAAAGGAAAGCAAAAACAAAAAAAAAAAAAAAAGACAAAATATAAGACCAAACTAAGAAACAATTCTTTTAAATCCCAAACAGAAGCAGCAACAAACACACGATGAAGAAGAAGAAGGAAGAAAAGCCGAACCAGCAGAGCACCCATAAAAAACAGTAATAGCCCGTCTCTTAAGTTTAATTTATTGAGACATAAAAAACAGAAAACATAAAGACAAACATCCAAAGAGAAGCAAAGTAAAATAACGAGATAAAAGAGAAAGTTAGAGAGTAAGACAAAAAGAGAAAGAGAGATAAAGAATATATACGCAATCAAATATTATCCTTGAAATTACAAAATAGGAATCCTAAAATATATAAAATAAGAAGAGGAGAAAGATAAGGATAATAATCATTATCTAATACCTGAAAAATATAAAAAAAAGGAAGATTCCAATATCTCTCTTTTTTTCCCTATATTTTGTTTTTTTTTGTTTGTTTTGAAAATTCTCTCATTCTTCTTCAAAATGCGTCCGTTTTTTTTTTCTTCTTTCATTTAAGAATATTTCGATGACCTTTTTTCTTGTCTCTTTAGCTTTTCCCATTTTTTTTTGCTTTTCTCTTTTCTTCTTCTGTCTAAATTGGTTCGACTTATCAGAAAAGATTATTTATAAATAAAAAGAAAACGGAAGAACGAAAAAAAAAAAGTAGGAGTAGGAGATGCAGGAAAAAGGACACTCTACGCCTTATTGAATAATAATAATAATAATAATATATTTTTTTCTATTTCTTCGTTTCTCCTTTTTTTCCCACATTTTTCCTTAATCCAAACCAATTTTTATTTATATCCTTTTCCTTTCTCGTTCTTGGTTTTTCATATTTTTTTTTGTTTTTTTTTTCTGTAGTCTTCTTTTGTTTTTTTTTTTTGAGGAACAAAAATTACAAAAACAAAAACAAACAACAGCAAAATAAATAAAAAATAAAATAAAAATAAAAAGAAAAAGTAAAACAAAACAAAAAATCTCCTTATTAGATTTTTATTTGTTTTGTTTTGTGTGTCTTTTTTTTTTTTACTTTTCCTTCTACTTTTTCTGTATTCCAAGTTAAACGGGGTGAGATGGAGGCACCATTTTAAGAAATGAGGGAGTATTATGGGTTATGTAAAGATATGGAGGTACAGCATTTGTGTTGAAAAATATTTATTCTTAACCAAAGAAGAAGGCTAAAAGTCAACCAACCGGAGACTACAATATTATTGGTCATTTTTAGTCTTCTATACTTTCTTCATTTTCTTCATTTATATTTTTTTTTTTTCTCTATTGGTCAATCCAGAAAAAGATCAAAAAACCTTAAGTTTGAATCTTATCGAAAAACTTTCGTAATATTCCTCTTCCTTTTCCATTCTCAAACCTTCATATTTTATTCAAATCATAACATTTTTTTTTCTCTTCTTCTTTATATTTGATTAATCAAAAGAGAAAGAAAAAAAAACGAAAGGAAAAAAATACTGAGAAATAGACGAAAAGAAGAAAATTCTTCTTACAAAAAAAAAAAAAAAAGGAAAAGGAAAAAAAATTCCAAAAAGGAAATTCCTTATTTTGATCCTTAAATAGGTTAAACAAACGTACCAACGATTTACACATGGCTACTTCATCTCATCTAAAACCCACTCTCTCATCCTTTTTTCGTATATTCTAGTCCACATGTAAACCTCTCTTCGTCTTCATCCCAATTCGCTTGGTCAAAAATATTTTATGTCGTTGTTGTTGTTGCTGGTACTCTCATTCTCTAGAGATAAAAATAATACCATCGTGTGAGAGAGCAAGAAACTTGTGTTTGTTTTTCATCGATCAATGAATGATTTAATGGGTGAAAATGATTGGGATGAGTTTTCTTTTTCTTTGGGTGAAAATTTTAGGGTAAAAAATAAAGAAGAAGAAAATGGGAAAGAACTTTTCACTTAAACTAAAAAGATTGAAGAGTTTTTTGTTGTTGTTGTTGTTCTTTATTTTTATTTTTTTTATAGCAAATAAAAAATATATGTGTGTGTGTGTGTGTGTTGTAAAAGAGGTGTAGATGGGTGGTTAAGGAGGTATGCAGAAAGACGAAGGATGAGAAGAAGTTTTAAGAAATAACAAAACATCTAATCTACTAAATCGATATGTTTAAGTATAACATATGAAGAGGGTAAAAGAAGAAGAAGAAGAAGAAGAAGAAGAAGAAGAAGAAGAAGAAAACACACAAAATACAAATACCAGCACAAAAAGTATGAAACTATAAAATAAAAATACACCCGCACACACACGCATGCACACACAAATACAACATCCAAACATTAAACCATATATTTTATAGCGTTACACAGTTTATAGGAACTTTTCCGTTTTTCTGTTTTTTGTTTCTTTTTTTTTTTTTCTTTTATAGGAACTTAATACACAAAACATGATATTAAATTTCTTAAGTTAAAAATAAAAAATTTCTGTTTTGGGCGGTTTTTTTTTTGCGTGTTTATGGAAATCAGTCGAAGGTGTTGAAGAAATTTAACTTTTGAGTTTGGTGTTGTGGTTGTTGTTCTTTTCTGTGTTTCGTATTTTTGTTTTTTTTTTTTTTGTTTCTCTTCCCTTAATTTTATGGAAATGAAGAGAGAAAATAATAAAAGAACAACAACAAGAGTTTTCTTCTTTTGAACGATTTAACGAAAATGTTCGGTGAACATTTTTTACACTTCCAGAATTTCTAACTTTTTTTTTTAAAAAGAAAAAGAAAAATAAGAAAGACTAAGAAGACGATCAGTAATTTATTTATAAAATTTTTATTCAAATCATTGAATTTTTCCTACGGAAAAATAAAAAGTTGAAATGCTGATTGTTTCTGTTGGTTTATTTCTATTTCGTGTTATACTTTTACCAGTCCTTACGTTTATCCAATCTTTCAATCACGGATAAGAAACCAAAATTTATTCCATATCTTTAGAAAGAAGGAAAATTCTGAATAAGGAACAAAAGAGAAAATTCTAAAATAGAAACATTAAAACTGAATTTAAATGAATTTTCACAATAAGAATAAAAGAAAAAAAAAACCTTAATGAATTATGACGTAATAAAGATCCATCTAATAAATGGAAATATTCTGTTATATAAAAAAAAAAAGTCAGTGAAAGAGAAGGAAGGGATTATAAATAATTATTACATTTAATCACCTTAACAAAATATTTAAGAAAGTTAAAAATATAACTTCGCTCCTTTTCCGTTCTTTTTTTTCTGTAGATTGTGTTTCAAGGCGTTAACTTTTGTCACATTGCAATAAATTTTAATAAAAAAAAAAACAGAAAAGAAAAGAAAAACAAAAAGGAAAAGCGTGATTTATTTAAGGAAAATTGCTGAACACAAAAAAAAAAAAAAATGCCCGGCAATTAAAATATTATTTATTATTTATTTTTTTGTTTTTGTTTTTTTTTTTTATTTTTATTCCAAAGAATAATCTTTTATATTATTTATTTAAAAAAAAAAGGTATAGTTTCATGTTTATAAATGATTCAAAAGTAAACTAAAACAAAAGAATAAACTAAAATAATTCTTAGAAATGGAAAATGGGAAAATAGTAAATGAGAAATTCAAAGTAAATATTATACAAAATTTAAATTAAAACGATTCCATCCCTTTTTCCTTAAAGCGATCATAGTTTTTGCTTTTCACTTAAAAACAACATTTCAACAGTTAGTATCTAGTTCCGGTTACAACGAATTTTTTTCTTGAATATTCTGAAGTTCGTTGTAACCGATAACAACAACAACATAGAAATGAAATTTGTGTTGATTTATTATTTAAGAAACAAAAGAAGAGAGTGAGAACGTAACATATTATTAATATTTGAAACAAGAACTAAAAATTACCCTGATGAAGTGGTTCAAAAATGGGTTGATTGGAACATTGTTTTATTCTGTTACTTCAATTTTGCAAACAAAAAACAGGTAGTGCGGGCACCGAGTAGCAAAAAGTGTAATTAAAAATTATCACACACGATATGAAGTGCACGTCACGCCACATATCAAAATAGAAACATATAAAATATATCATCGCCTTTGATCACGCTAAAAAAAAAGAACTTAATAAAAACTCGCGCGCTCGTTTATACATTTTCCGGCTTTTGTCTTCTGTTTTGTTTTTTTTTTTTTTACTCTTTTGTTGTTGTTTTCTTTTTTGTTATTTATTATCATTGACATTATTTCATACATTTTCAAAGTAAAATGAATAGAAGGGATGAAAAGGAGGAGACCGATCAGTTGAAATTGACAAAGAAGGTTAAAGGGTGTAATGTGTGTAAGAAGTGAAAGAGAGACATATTAGGGTGTCAATGATCAGGTATGGGTTTAATGGATGAGGTTGATTTAGTGGATGGAGTCAGAACAAAAAGGAAGGATACAGAAGAAAAGTCATATAGAAAATCAAAAATCAATTCAATAAGAAAAGAACAGAACAAAAAAAAAATAAATAAAATAAAGGAGTTAAGGGGAAAACCTCAATCACATTTTTTAGATACATCCATCCAAATACTATTTTCTTTATACAAGAAGAAGGAAAACCAATCGCAGTCCAAAAGACAAATGACTTTCAAACTGATGTGACATTTTCCACTTTTTCTTCTTCTTCCACACTTTACCATTTTCTCTTGTTCTTTTATTTTCTTTTTAGAAAAACATATATAAAATGAACAATAGACCTCCAAAATACTCGATTAATGATTCTATGAAGCGGTCACGCGTGACATATACAAGAAAAATAAGAAAAAGGAGAAAAGAAAATTCTTTATTATCGTCTTCGTGAGGAAGAAAAAAAAAATAAGAAAAGAAAGAAAAACCGACAAGAGATGTTAAACAAAAACAACAACAACAACAATAAAAAACAACAAAAAGGAAGAAGAAAAAAAGGCGCATGGAAAACATTGAAGGATAAGAAAGAATAGAGAAAAACTTTAACATAACGTTGATAATAATGTTTTTCATCTTGTGTCCATTCAACTTGAAAAACATGAGACATTTTACTTATCGTAAGGAACAAGGACATTTTCTTTATTTTTTATTTTTTTTGTTAACAACATTTTCTTCTTTTTCTTATTCTTCTGTATTATTTTTTATAGGACTACATTCTTCAAAAAAATACGAGAGATAAAAGATAGCGAGAGAGGAATAGACAGATGGATATATGTATTTAGGGAAATCAAAGAAATATTTATTTTCTTCTTCTTCTTCTTCTTCTTCTTCTTCTTCTTTTTCATCTACGTCCTCTTGTCATTTTGATATATTTTTTTTTTCTTTTATTTCTTTTGATTTTAACGTGAAAAAATATAGAAAAATTGTAGTGAAATATATGAATTTTTTTTTTGTTCCTACCATCACCACTTCAAAAGAACGAAAATGATGAAACGAAAGAAATGTTTTTTTATATTTTTATATTCATGATTTGTGAATGTGGATAAAAAAAAATATTGAAAGAAAAGAACGAATGAAAATGTAAAGATATTGATTTGGGATTGGGACTTATGTTACATTTTTTTTTCTTTATATCAGATCAGATCAGATCAGAAAATTTTCTCTGTGTGTGTGTGTCTAATATGGTACTATGGAGGAAATTGTTGAAGGTACCGAATTCTAACAACAACAACAACAGCAACAGCAACAACACACTTCTGCATTATTCAAGCATGAAATTTAAATTCTTTTTTTTGATGAAGTTCGATTATTTTTTCAAAAGAAAGAAAACAAAAATCGAATAAGAAAAAAGTAACAACACAGTGAAGAGGAGAGAAAAAGAAAAACATGCAAAATATTGATGGGATAAAAATTGGCATCACTTTTCACTCTAGAGATTCCTCACTTTATATTCAGGTAATTGTAATTGAAGAATGGAAATGTATTGTTTAAAAGTTAGATGAATTTTTGGGATTGGTATTGTGCTTGGCCTGTGTATCGGTATTTAATCAGAAAATTTTTGGTCAAATCCTATCATTAGAAAAGTCATTTTTTTTACCCGACAATAAAAACTGTTGCATTTTAGAGAAACAAAAATTAACGATAAAGAGAAAAAAAAGGGAAAACAGGATGCAGCAGCCGATTTGTTTTCTTCAAATAAAAATAAATTCAGAGATTCAATGGAAATTTTCTTTCCAGTGAAAATCGTATCAAGAGGAAGAAAAAGAATGAAATCTAAAGAATACAATCGACATTCCATAAAAATAGATTTTTTCCCCTCTTCCTAACAGCAACAACAACAACAACGAAAAGAAGAAAATTTCGTTTATTTTTTGATTCGAAAACGAAAAAAAAAACACATAATAAAAGAGAAGAAGAAGTTAAAGAATAAAGAATGAAGGTGGAAAGGGTAAGATGAAGAATGAGGAATAAGGATGATAAAAATGGAAAGGGGATTCGAGGTGGAAGATGGAAGAAAAAAATATATAATAATAATATCGAGAAAATGAATATTGATTTTATTGTAAAAGTTTAATGTTTTTTTGATAACGTCAACAGAGAGAAAAAAAAACAGAAAGTCGAAAATGAAAAAGAAGGTTGAATAGAAGTGAAGAGAAGAGAAGCTTATACCTACTCTCACACGATTAATTTTTTTTTTTGTTTTTTCGGTTGGTGATGATATGAGAGATGTTGGTTGATTGAAGACAAGTAAGAAAAAAAAACCCAAAAATAATTGTGGGTTTGGTGAGTAGAGGGTTGGTGAAAGATGAATATATGGGTGGGAAATATAAATAAATTATTATATACAATTTTGCTAAACTTTTTCTCGTTGTCGTAAAAAGAAAAACAAAAAAAAAACCGCCGGAAAATTTATGCAAGAAAAATTGTTTTTGTTGTTGGTTAATATTTTATTGAAGGGGGAGGACTAATTTATATGTTACTCATTCTATCTCTCTTACACTTTTTTGTTTTTCTATTTGATACCAAAAAGAAGAAAACTGATGAAATAATAAGAAAAGATTTTTCTTCTTCAGCGAAAAATACAACAACAATACCGGAGCAAAAGACGATGAAATAAAAAAAAAAAAAGAAACTCCTTACTTCAAATATTCTTGTTTTTCCTCTGTCATTATATTGTATTCTTTATACGTTTTTATTCTCGCATATTTTTCAATATTTTACACAAAAACAAAAATTGCAATAAAAAGGCAAAAAAAAAAAAAAGAAAAGGGGGAAAGTGAACGAAAGTGAAGGAAAGAGAGAGAAAGAAAAAAATCAGATCAGATAACCACGATGAAAAAGTTAAATAAATAAAATAAGCCAATGAAGATGTCTTGATATAAATTCTATTTTTAGATTAAAAACCACAAGAAAATAAAAACAAAAATAAAAAAGTACAAATGGCAAATTCAAAAAAAGGAAACTTTACAATTGGAACTGGGAATAAAAAATTTAAACAAAAATCCAACTGAGTTTTTGATTTTGCATTTATTTTTTATTGTTTCTTCTGCTGGAATTGTAACAAAAAAAGTGGGGAAATTAGGGCTTTATGAGAATAATATTTTATCCATTGCAATTACTCAATTACTTTTAGAATGTATGTGTTGTTTGAGGAGCTGTATGTGTGTGTGTGTACTTAAGTGAAAAGATTCTTAAGAAATAATTATCAGAAAATTTTCTTTTGATTTTGTTTCTTGTTTCTATGCAAATCCTTTTTAAAATATTAATTACATAGATTGTATTTCTTTATGTTTGTGTGAATATATTTACAGGAGTGTGTATCTGTGTGTGTATATCTTTAGAGAATGATGAAAATTAGGGATTGATCTTCTTTCTTTTTTTTTGTACAGAATTTGATTAATCAAAATTTTACAGGATTTCAAATTTTGTGTTTTTCTTTTCTTCTGTTTTCTTTTTTTTCTTTCCTTCTGGAGCTTTAAAATATTTTCTTTTTTTCAATAGAACAAGAAAAACGGGGAAAAAAAAACAGAAAATGAAAATGAAAAAAAGAAAAAATATCAACTAGAAAGAAAAATGAAAATGAAAATAAATATAAATAAATTTTAGATGGAAAATGAGGCATATAAGTTGAATCATTCAAGCAAAATCTCATGCTCAATGATTTTCTTGGCATCAACAAACATGATGATTGATTTTCAAGAATTTTATGATGCTGTTAAAAGGAAGGAGATTTGAGTTGTGTTTTTTTTTTTTTTTTGTAATAAATAGGAAAGGGTCGTTCAGTAAAAGAGTATATACATGGTTGATGATAAGAGTAAAAGCGAAAGAGTGAGAGAGAAGGTGGATCAAAATATATGAGAGAATGGGTATTGGGGGAGAGAAGAAGTAGTTCTGTTATTGTAATATATAACTATGGTGGGTGAGTCGTCAAATAGGATATTATTATAGAAAAAGAAGTAAAATGTTATCGTGTAAATAATTCTTCTCAATTTCCTTCCACCATATAATATAGAAAAGGAAAACATCCTTTCCGCATAACAAACACCCATAAAATATTTCTACACTCATCCAATACCTAATTCATTCCATCTTTTAGTAAAACTTTTTAGAGAGAAAATACATTTTGTAATTTTCATCACAATCTAATTGTGTATATCAACTCCCCCACCACCCTTTCATAAATACACTTTTCATACTTTTACACTAACTCTCTCTTTCTCTCTCTTTCTCTAGATGTATATAAAAATATTAAATTCGATTTGAGTTTGAAAACTATTATTACAGAGAATAATAATAATAATTACAATATAAAAGGTGACAGAAAATATTATAAATTTTGTAACATTAAACTATTAAAACAATAAATCATTAATCAAAAACACATACACACACACACATCCATACAGCCATAAATATTTATTATTAGAAAGAGAGAGAAAAATAGAGAAAGAAAAATATAGACAACAGAGAGAAAATTGAGGAAAATTGACGAATATATGCAAAATAAATTTTCTATAAGGAAAAAAAAAAAATTATATATTCCTTTTTCACATTTTATTTTTTTGTTGTTTTGTTCTGTTTTTCTTTTTGTGTGTTTGCTAGGCCTAATGAAATTTACAAAACTTTCTTGTATATTTTCTGTTTTTTTTTTTTTTTTTTCTATAAATATATAAAATATTTCTATATAAATATTTTTGCCTCTCTTCTCTAAAAAGAAGGAAAATAAGAAAATTTGATTTATGACTTTCGACTTTTGACTTTAAGATTGCCCATAACCAAACAAAACCAAAAAAAAAAAAATTCAAAAAATTTATACACAACCAACACAAATTTTCTTTACTTTTCTATATACAACAACAAACGAACATGAATATAACGAAACAATTTTCTTTGGTATTGACGGCGGCAGGCAGGCAGGCAGAGGAGAAAAACAGGAGTAACAAAAAAAAAAAAATATGAAGTTCTGTTTTTAATAAATAAATAAATAAATAAAATGAAAAGAAAATAGAAAAAGAAGATGAAGAAGAGGATGGAAAAAAATGTAATAAAAATCCGATCAGACTTAAGCTACATGAGAGATGATATTATGAAGGAGGAGAATATTTTCTTCATGAAAATTCATTCATAATAAATTGATAAAATACAAAAACAAAATTGTATAAAATATAATTTAGTAATATAGAAGTTCCTTTAAGAAGGGATCATACATACACACACATACACACACACACACACATTTACACATATATACATTTATTGTTTTACAACATCTTTTAGTTAATCGTATTTTCGTTTTCTACCCTCTCACAACTCATTCCAAACAAAAATTCATCCATCCATTCAATTTTTTTTCTTTTCTTTTAACTTCTGTCCGATCAGGTTTCGTCATTTTATTTTAGAAAAAGTAAGAATAGAACGAAGAAAATTTATCCACGTTTACTTTACACAGTAATTTTATTTTCTAAACTAATATTTTATCAACAAGGGAAGATTAAGAATTTATCAATTGAAAATTATAAGACAATTCAATAAATAATGTTTTTAGACCAAAACGCAGAAGTTTTCATTAAAGGACCACAACAAACTGTTTAGATTTTCATTGAAACCCCACAGCAAACGTTCACTGTCATTGTTCTGTAGTGTCCTTAATGCGGTTACGTTAAAAACATAAGTCGTGCATTTAATAAAAAAAAAACTGTGTAATCCTTTCCTTTTTTTCTCTCTTATTCTATAAATATAATTCCTATCTATCGTAGAAGTATAAGAATCCATATGAATTATTTAATACGATGTTATGAGAATATAAGAAAAAAAAAATGAAAAAGGAAAATGGAAAAGAAAAATAAAAAGAAAATATAGAAGAAAATCATCAATATCTAAAGTTCTTATCATATTATCACCCTTTCAATATTATAAAAGGGGAATCAAGTATCAGTCAATATGACAAGTCATGGTGATTGATGATATATTGTCCCTAAAATATATAATTTTATATCCTTCGTTTTCACTTGAAAAACGGAAAAAAAGAAGAAAAAAAAAATAGAAGAAAAGAAAGAAAAGTGGTAAGGGGAAAGGAAAAATATTACATAAGTTAAAGCTTAAAAATAACGAACAAACGAACGAAACGAAAGAAAAAAAAAGCGTATAGGAAAAAAAAAGTTTATAGTTTTCTGCTTCGTCCCCTCTCTTCTTTGGCCTTTTAAATTTCATTTATATTAAGTTAAAAATCAATCTGGGGATTTCTGTTTCTTCAAGGTAAACATTAAATTGTTAGTTGAGTGATCGATTTATCGATTACAATCAATAATATTATTTAATTTAATTGAATTTCTGTACCTAAAAGTGGATTTAATTTCAGCAAATTAATGTAGCTAATTTTAGTCAAATACAAAAATTCATTAAAGAATTTCCTTTCCTTTAATCCTGGGACCATTCTAATTCTTTGATTTAGAATTGAATCTGACACAATTCTTTTTTAGGGAAATTCGTCTAAACTTTGTCATTTTTAATCATCATTTAATTTCAATAAGTATTTTCATTAAATAAATTTATATTATTTATACAATCAAATCAAAACTTCTTTTTGCAAGAAAAAAAAAGTAAACAACTAAAGAAAATAATTTTTATTTTGTATCGTAAAGAATGAGAAAGTTGAACCCACAGTATCCGTCCAACATAATATCATCCAGATTTATGACTTCAAATGAATATAATTTTCCATGTCTTGTTTGGTATAAATAATAAAAACCGAAAAACAGAAAAAACAACAGCAAAAACAAGAAGAAAAAAAACTCTAAGTACATAAAATGTAATAAAATATTGATTAAAGCTTCAAGTTTTTACTTGTTATAAATATATTTCCACTTCTTTATTATTTTTTTTCTTCTTCATTTTTTTTTCTTCTTCTTCATTACATGTATAATGTCTTACACGCATATGTATCAAAAGATCTAATTTTCTCGTCATCATTAATACAACATCCTTCTTCTTCTTCTCTTTATTTTTTGGTTTTCCTCTTTTTTTCTTCTTCTTCTTAATTTTCATCTTATTTTTTGGGTAACAAACATTATTAAGGATAAAAAAAAGAAAGAGAAAAACAGACAAAGAGAGAGAGAGACAGAGACAGCGAGATTGAATATAAAGGATGATAGAATTTCTTATATAGGAAAAAAAAAGTACAATACAAGAAAATAGACACCCGTTCGTTTTCCTTTCATTTTCTATTCAACACAGAAGAAGAAAATTCTCTTTATTTATTCCTGTTTCTCCGAGTATTATAGGATTTCTACACTTCATATACTTTTATACTTTTTGTACTTTCTTTTTTTTGACATATAAGTACAATTATATATGTGTGTATAAGTCAAATGAAAATGTACATCCAAAGAGACAATTCATTATATTTTCTTCTTAAACAGAATATTATACTGTGTGGAAATTATATGAATTTTCCATCTCTTTTGTTTTAATAATTGATGCCTTTTATATCAAAAAAGAAGAATCAGGACTTTGATTTTTATTCTTCATCTAATATTTTATGATTTTTCTTCTTCCTCTTTATTTAAGTCGATTTGTCTCTCTTACACTGGATGTGAAAGTGTGTGTGTGTGTGTGTTTGAATATCTTACCATGAAAGCCTTATTAAATAGAAAAAGGTACTTATGTGTGCACAGTAAGTGTGTATAAGTATATAGATGTGTGTCAAAACAGAAATAATAAGCTGTAACCCTTAACAGAGTTGAATTTAGATCTAAACAAAAATAATTCAAAGGTAATATTCAAAAAAGATGCAAAAATAAATGAAAATAAATTGATGTTAGACCCAATAAAAATAGAAAAACAATTTAGAAAATAAAATTGATTATTTTTGCTGTCTGTTCTTCTAAAGGATACACATTATTTAATTCCAGTACATCACTTTCAATTGTTATGATGATTATGATTATTATTATTATTATTATTAAAGTCAGGGAAAATATTATGAAAATAAAAATTGGTCCAATCATCAGAAAATTTATCGACATTACCCAATTACAATATGGAAATTTTGTTTTGGTAGACGATCCTTTATTTTTCTGTCTTTTTCTTTTCTCTTATCCCTTTGCTTTCTTTATCAACTTTTTCCTCTATACTTTTTCTTCATTCCATCATTTAACAACACGCTATACACTAAAATATTTTCTTCATTCTCCTTCTTTTTACTTTTTTTTTTGCCTTAAAGGTTACATAAACTATTTCGGATGGCATAATATTAGTCCAAGAGAAAAAAAAAAAAAAAATAGAGACAGAGAGAAATATAACGAAAAAAAAATATCTGTTTACTTTTGTGTGATCGTCCTTTTAGTCCATTCTCACACCCATCCATTTAATATAATTTTATTCTTATCATTACCTTTAACTAGATATTTTCATTCGTTTATTTTTAAGCATAGTTGATTCTTTTACTTGAATTTCTAACTTCACGAAAATGGTGTGACATGGGAAAAGGGGGTTAGAAGTAGAGGAGGAGGAGGAATATTCAAATAATTCAAACACGATTGTCAGTCAATTTTATCACTAAATAAACATAAGACAAAAGAGAAAGAGAGAGAAAAGAAAGTAACTTTTTTTTTTTAATTCAAATTGGAAAAGTTTTAACGTTTTCTTTCCCTTATTTTCCTTTTTCCTTTTTTTTTTTTTTGCTTTTATTTTATTTTATATTTTGTTCAAAGAACTCAAATAAATCTAAAACAAAAGTAAACGAAAATTTATATAATATTATCGCGTGGCATCACAATCAAAGATATAATTGATTAATATTTCCCTTTCTTATTTGTTACGATTTTTCCATATAGTTGTTGTTGTTGTTGTTGTTAGTGTTTCCAAAACGTATTTAACATTTGAAAAAAAAAAGAAGAAAAAAAACACAATCCTCAATTTCCAACTAAAAAGCTTTAAAACGATTTTATTGTTTTCTTGTTGTTGTATATTTTTTTTCGTTGGCCGAAATAAATTTGATAAATGTTTAAGGAAAATATAAAAGAAAAGAAAAAAAACATCATCGGCCATAAATTTAAAAAAGTTTAATTAATCGTAATCATCCGAAATGCATTTTTTAATGCCCCATTTTATTCATTTCCTATACACAAACTTTAACATTTTTTTTTTCTTCTGATTTTAATCAATTTCTTTAATTTAAGAATTTCCTATTCCCTAGAGAATTACAATTCTCAATTGACGGGGAATTTTTGTTGTTTGAATTTTTTCATTCGTTATTTTACTTAGTTCAAAATCAGTTTTTCATGGGAATAATTTTTATTCGGGATATTCAGTTTATGCTTTTTCAATTTTATAATTTTTCAAGTTTTCTTTAAAATTAAATAAAACATCAAAAAAATGTGTAAAGATTTACCCAAAAAAAAAAAATAATAATAATAATAATTTTCAATAACAACAACAACAAAAAATATTCATACAAGACAAGAAGTGTAATTTATTTCTTTATAAAACAGGGATCAAAACATCAAAAGAAAAAAAAAATATGGAACGTCTTATTATAGAAGGAGGAAAATATTTTTTGTTTTGTCAAAAAATTTAACAGGATCAATATGCGAGAAAAAGTGAAAAGGAAGATAGAATTATTCGTACATTGAATTTTTTTTTCTTTTTACATTATTTGAGGATTTTCCTTCCATTTTCTTTTTTTCTATAAATATAAAATTATTCCTATTTTTTTTTTCAAATTTCAAAAGATGCGGTCCACACACAGGATATTCTATTTTTAACCTATAGCAACTATAAAATTATCCTTTTTTTCATTTATATAAATGTAACTGTCTCATTCATTCTTTGTCTACATATACATTTCTCACTCTGTCTTTTTATCTCTTTCTATCGCAATATGGCTACACTATTTCATTTAGAAGAAGAATATTATAACCCGGTATCTGCATCAAAAAATGAAAAACGTAAAAGAGAAAAAAAAGAAAATTACGAATGAAATTTTCTATATGGAATTGAAGAAGGAAATCATGAAATTTCGAAATGGTCTGCATAGAAGACGAAACAAGAAGAGAATATCAGTTTGTAGGTGCCTTGGGAGTACCAAGAATTTTCTCAAACCATTAGAATACAAAAAAATCCACCCAAAAACTAACATCCAACCCCTAACTACAGTTACCAATTCAATACATGAAATAATGAAAATATGTTCTAGTAAAACGGAAAATATTACTTCGTATGAAGAAGAGGAAAGAAAAAAGTAAAACACGAGAAGAAGGGGGGTTAGTGTTTTTTTTTTAAAGAAAATGTTGATGATGATGATGATGATGATGAAGATGAAAATGTAGACATATATATTTTTTGATATATTTTTATGAACAGGAAATGAAAAATCTTAACATCAGGAAGGAAGTTAGTTAGATATAATATATAAACATGACGAATTGTGTACAATTTTAAATGAAAAGAGAATACAAAAGCAACAACAACATTTACAATTTTTAATAATAAAGTTTTTTAATTTTGTAATCTTATTTTTTATTTTTTTATTTTCATCTTACATATATTTACAACAGTCAACATATATTTATTTGACTGTAATTGAATAGATATAATAAATTTGTTTTACAAAATAATAAAAAGCTCCCTATTTCAACCCAATAAAATAAAAAGAAACCAAAAAATAGGAACAACACAAACACCCCAAGTAATCAGAAAAGAAATGGTGAAATTTAGGAAGGAGAATAAAAAAAAAATGGGAGCATCCATTGAATCTAAAAATCTTTCTCTTTGCCTCTCTTCCTAAACATGTAATATTATTAAGATTAAACTAAATTTTAAAAGGAAAAAAAAAAAAGAAAGACGAAAGAAAAAAAAGAACAAAATCAAAGTCACAAACATGTAAATGTGCTTCACCAACTAGAAAATGGTCAAACAGAAAATGTTTATCGAATTGAAGAATAAAATAAAATAAAAAAAAAAGAAAGCAGCAACACCAACAAAATAAAATAAAATAAAAAAGGCAGATAAAAGACAAGGAACTTCAGAAGCCCGTAGGACATAAATGGCATATAAGGATAGGCAAGAAAGAAAAAAGAAGGATATTTGTGTTTAGATATGCGTGTCAGGATTTTCTTTACTTTATAATTTAAAGTTTGCTTCAAGGAAAATAAGGGTTAAATTTCTCTCATCCACTTTTTTACTTCTACTTCTATTTCTTCTTCTTCAGCATCACCCCCTACCAAACATATACTGACTGTCTGTCAGTGTTTTAAAGGAAATTGGGAAATTGTTCTCAAACATACATACACGCACATGAGCACACACACGAACACACACATCCATAAGGAATGTTGATTGCCGTTTATAAGAAATGAAAAAAAAAGTCCGCACTTGTGCTCAATACGGACCAAACTGATCAGAAGAAAGGTCAAATCCAAGGACATTAATAATGGATTTTGACCAAAAATGGGATTGAAATATACAATTTTTTTTCTTTTCCCATTCTTCCTTCTCTACATCTATTCCTTTTTCTTTCCTAATCTACACAAAGAATTGATCTTCAGCACTATAGAACGACATTTTTAGCTTTAAGCTATTTGGGATCAAACACAATTTTTTTTCTCTTCTTCTTTTTCTTCTTCTTTTGCTGTATATTCGTTGTTCGTTTGAAAATAATATTTAAATAGAAAATCAGAATAAGAGGAAGAAAGGTGGTGGAGAGGAAGGGCAAGAAGGAAGGACACAAGAAAAAAAAAGAAGGAAAATTTGGTTTTGATCCATGAAAATGGATGAATAATAGTAAAATCCTATAATAATGAAAAAAATGGTCACTTCTTTTTTTTTTTTTCTTTTTGGGGATAAAAAATCCCAATTGGGATTAGGTTCATTTTTCCATGGGAAATTTTCTTTTTCTTCTAATTTTTTTCTTGTAATTATTATCTTTATAATTTTTAATCTTTAGAATATTTTAACGAATCATTTTTCGTTTTCTTTCTTTTCTTTACTTTATCTTTATTTTTTTTTTTCTTTCGTCTTCATATTTTATTTCCGAACAATCAACTGTATCAAATCGATCCTTTTTCTCTGCCTTCTTATATATACATTTTTTTTTTGTCTTGAACATCCTCTTCGTACTACCGTAATAATTCCTTATATAAATACAATACAATACAAATCTTCTTCATATTCTTTTCTTGTTTTTTTTCATCTCCCCCCGTTTTTATATAAGGATTTTTTTTTTCGTCTTTCTCCTCTTTTTTCCCTTTTCTTTACTGTTCTCCGATATCCATCGATTTTGTCCATAACAAAAAAAAAAAAAGGAAAAAAAAAACAGAACAAAACGAAAAATATATCTATACAACATAATAAATATATACAAGAAAAGAAGTGTGGTGAAGAGGTGAAGTCGGTTGAGAGGAATGAGAATTTGGTGGTGAATAAAAACCATAAATACCAGTCATACATGAACAACAATAACAGCAACTACAACAAAAACTGAAGGAAAATCTCTTCAAAAATCACTCGAGTTGAAACGACATTTTGCTTGGTTTTCTTCTTTATTTTTCTTTTTCTTATGTTTTTTTCTTCACTATACTGCTGTCTTTCATATCACTGAACAATCATTGTCATATTTTGTTATCATTTCTTGTTGTTGTACTTTCTTCTTATTATTAGTTAGTCAATTTTTCTGCATTAAACTATTCCTTTCTATCTAGTTTTTTCATATATGTGTCTGTGTGTGTGTGTATGCTTATATAGTTATTGTTGTAAATATGAATAAGATTTTTAAATTGATTCTTCTTAGATTTTAGCACACGGAAAAATTGTACATAAGATGAGTTTAGTTTCATTTCAGAAAAAAAAAAAAACAAAATAGAGGAAGAATCACGGTTGAATCAACCAAAATGATCCAATGATCCAATCTAGTCAACTAATAAAAAACTAGTAGTGGTGGGGGAAAGAAGAAAATAACACAACAAAAATAAATATAACAGAAATGATTTGATTGGTTTATCTTACCGGGAGCAGTATTACATCACGTTTAGTTCTTTTAGATTTTTATTGAATTGAAGAAAATTCGAATTTTTTTTTATTCTCTTACCTGAAAAAGAAAAAGAAAAACAAATTAATTAATTACGAATGAATTAAATTTTTATAAAATATATTTTCTAATAAATTCTAATAAATACATATGTCGAAAATGTGTTTAAGCTAAATTCCTAAACATTCTCACCACCTCCTCGAAACAAACAGAGTAAATCTTACCCATACCAAAATTATAAATGTAAACCCCCTCTCTTTAACACTAAAACATTGCAATGTTTTGAGTGATCCAACAATGATACATAATTCAAACAAAATTTAATTTATTCATTGAAATTGTTCAACATTCATCATAATATTGTATTTCCTCAAAATTCTGATTTATTTGTATTATTTATACGCGACTATTATTATAATAATAAACACAGACAACCATCAACTATTCCTTATTCAAACTTGTCTATTTGGACCATTTTGTGAAATTATCTGTAAGATTGTATGGTCCAAATATGCAGGTTTCACTTAGTGATAAATTACATTTAAAGAAAATATAGAAAGAGCAACATTAAAACGATAAAGTTTTAAGTTTATAAAATTACGAAGGAACTCAAAAGATAGAAAGGAAAAAATAAAGCTTAAGTTTTCATTGCATAAATCAATTTCATTAATTTAAAGTTTTTACTTCGTGTAAAATGTTTCATTTTAGAGCAACAACAACAACAATAAAAATACAAAAAATAAATAAATAGAATTCATTTCAAACAATTCAAGAAAACGAAGAAAAAACTACAATATAAAATTTCCACAGAATAAATTTCATCTAAAAAAAAAAAAGAAAGAAAATATAAAAAGAATTTTCATGAAAAAACCTTAAATTTAAATTTAAACTGAAGAAGAATAATATGGAAGAAAATTGTTTTTGTATAAAAAATGAGTTTTTCCTTACATTTCTGTAAGGGATTAAAGTGGGAGGAAAAACGGTTGATTCACAATACAATTTTTCTTTTGCAGTTTTATAAATTTTCAATTTTCTTTAAGGAAGGAGAAGCAAAAAAAAAAAAAAAGGGATGAAATTGTGTATAATTCATGAATGAATGAATGACGGTTCACATCACAATTATTATGAATATTGTTCCATTCAGTTAAGTTGAATTGCATAAAACTACAATTTCTCTTCACTTGATTCTTCACCATCACTCCATTCCACTTTCATTCAAGGCTCCGGTACAAACAATTTGTCTCAACAATTCTATTTTTTTTTTCTTAGCAAAAAAAAAACACAGATAGAAATAGTAGAAAATTTGTTCAATTTTCCTGAGTAATGGATGAGAAAAGAGGGAAGAGAAGCGACAAGTATTTTCTGTCACATGTATTTATAATAAAAATAATTACATTGTAAAGTTCAATTACTTAACACTAACAGACAGAGAAAAACATAACTAGAAAATTGTACAGAAAATTGTACAGAAAATCGTACAAATTTATAACAATTTAAAATCAACGGGAGAAAAACATAACTAGAAAATTGTACAGAAAATCGTACAAATTTATAACAATTTAAAATCACAACTATACGAATCATAACATACAATAACAACAATAACAACAACAATAGAAGAAAAACACAAAAAAAAAAACAATAACTTTCTCTCTCTTTGACTGTTCGGTCTTTCACTCTTGATCTTTTTGATGATTCTTTTTTATAGTCGTAAATTGGAAATGAAATTATTGTTTAAGATAAGAATAAGATAAACAAATTTAATACATTTCCCCTCATCCCTCTTTTCAATACATTACCAAAAAAAAAAAAAAAGCGAAAGATTTTCTATTTGTTTTCCTTATGTCTGTCTGTTTTTTTATACAAAAAGTTTAATTTTCTATTGTTTTTTTTTTTTTTGTCTCAAAAACTGTAAAGAATTTTTGGAGAGTGGAACATTTTTATATATTTTTCTTATATGCCTGTTTTTTTTCTTTTTAGTTTTGTTGTGCTGATTTTCTTTCTGTTTTTTTTTTACAAAAATAAAAATATAAAAATAAACTAAAAAAAGAAGAAGAAGAAGAAGAAGAAGAAAACAAAAAAAGGAAAGAAAGGAAAAAAAAATATGATTTTTTCTGTTTCGTTATCGTTAAGAAATAAAACATTTTAGTTTATTACGCGAAATAATTTTATGCTTTTTTATGTGCTTCATTTTTTTTTTTTTTATATTTTTTTATTTTTTTTTTCGAATTGAGGAAAAACAAAAAAAAAAAAAAATATTAAAAACGCGATAAAAGCAAAAAAGAAAAAAAATAAAATAAAAGAAAAGAAAACAAGCAAATTTGATTATCTTAAGGATTTAAATAAAAATGTCCCTTTTTTCTGTTGTTGTTGTTGTTATTATTATTATTATTATTATTTGTTCAGAAGTCTTAAAAAAGTCTTTTATGTTTTCTTAATGTTTTCTGGTCATTTCACTAACTGGCCTTTAAAAATACAATTTTCAGAAAATCATCATAATAACAATATTAATAAACCCTTAAACTGTGACCGACCGAATATCATTCTTTTTGCTTTTATTTTTGTGTTGTCCTTTCCGATTGGAAAAAAAGAACAAAAGGAAACGAAATAATATCAATTTTTTTGTCTGTCAAAACACAAAAAAATAAATAAATATTAAATTAGAATTTCAACCGCAATATTTAATTAGACAGGACATACGATAGAATACAGTAAAAGGAGTGACAGGACATTTATTTGAATTGGTCAAATATTAGAAAAAAAATTTAATGGGGATTTTTTCTTTTCTCTTTTGAAAAGTTGAGAGAAAAAGTTGAGAGAAAAAGAAAACGAATTTCTTGTTAAAATAATTGGTGAGATTTAAATGGACCGATTCTGCCATTCAAAAATGACTTCAGTGAAATAAACAATTTTTCTGTTTTAACTTTTGTTACCGAAAAACTTTTGTTGAAAATAAGAAGAAAAAAAAAACTTGGCACAGGAAAAACAATTTGAAGAAAACTATATTTTTTTATTTTTTTTTCATAAAAGGAAATTGAGACAAAATAAGGTCACGGGAAAAAAAAAATCATTGAATCGTTTCAAAATTGTGTCTAAACACTTTTGACATTTTACTTTTTGTTCTTCTTGTGTTTGATAAGAAAAACGGTATTATAAGTTTTTTTTCTTTACATTCTACCCCCCACCCAGCCCCTACACAATCTTTTCATTCCCCCCTTCGTCATGAAAGAATAAAATAAAGGCAAAGCAAACAAAAATTATGTCATTTCAAAGAGAAAACTTTGATCCTTAAAAAAAAAAAAAAAATAGGAAAAATAGGAAAAATAGAAAAATAAAGAAAATGTCGTTGTTTTCATTCAATAAAATGTCAGAAAACACTTTTTGTTTTTTTATTTTATTTTCAAAGAATAAAAAAAAAAAACTAAGATTTTCATCTTGCATTTTTCTTAAGAGCATTCTGTCGTTAAATTGAGACAACAGAGATGAGACACGAGGAGAGAATAAAAATAGGAGATTTTTGGACACAATTTTCTTCTTCTTCTTTTTTCCAATGAAAGAATATTTGAACTAATTTGGATAAATTCATTTCGAAATTTTAGAAAAAAAAAACAGAAAACAGAAAACAAAAATTAAATTAAATTGTTGAAAATTTTTAAGAAAATTGAAAATTTTTTATCGTAGAGAAATAATAAAGAAGAATTCAAATGGAATAAAAAAAATTGATGTAAAATCAATTTAATTTAATCAGAAAAGAAAAATAAGAAAGAAGTCAAATCAATTGACAGAAGACGTTTTGTCCTTATTGAAAATTTTTCATTGAAATTTTCATTAAAAAAGTTGAGCGCAAAAAAGAAACAAAGGGAAAAAGAATAAAAAAAAATGGGAAAAAACAAATTAATTATCCAGTTTTTCATTCTCTGATTAATTTGTTTCCAATTTTTTTTTTTATGTTTTTAATTTATTTTCTAATTTCCTTTTAATTGCAATAAAATAATTACAACAATTAATTAATATTTTAATTTAAAATTGAAAACAAATTCTTCTGTTTCTTATTTTAGTTTCGAAAAGGAAAATAAAAATAAAAACAAATATTCCAATTCAATTCATAATCGTATTTTATTTCACTTTTATTTAACGTTCAACATTCAAAAGTGCCTTAAACAAACTTTAATAATATTCTATAATTTACCCTACATATTTTTTTTTACCACAAAAGTACAAACACACACACACACACACAAATATACACAAATATAGGCTGAAGGTAGAGAGAGAGAGAGGGTAGAGAAAAAAAAACATCAATCCATTCAACTTCTTCTTCATCAACATTTTTCTTTTTCCTATTTTTCTCTTTCTATACTTTCCTGATCGTTTTAATATTTTACAATTTTCTTTCTATTTTCTTTTTACTTTACTTTACTTCTTATTTTTACTTCTTTAAGACTAATCGGTAAATCTGTCACGTGCCACAAACACTTTAACTACATTCAATATTTTTCTATTTTTATACATACACACTCACACACACACACACACACACACACACACAGATACACTACTACAAAACTAGAATTGCTACTTTAAAAAAAAGGCAGAAGAAAAAATGAAGTTTATGTAAAAAGAGAAACATACAGAGAAAGAGAAAGAGAAAGAGAGAGATGCATAGTGAAAAATATAAAAAGAAAAAAAAAAAAACAGCAACAAAACTTTCAAAGCTTTTTAGTTTATGAAAAGATAAACTTTAAAGAAACGAGAATAAAATTCGATTCATATATTTTTTATATTATTAAAAAATATAACTGAAGAAGAAGAAGAAGAAAAAGTTAGTTTATAAAAAGAAGGAAGCGATATATTTATACGACGGTATATATTTTCGTATAAGACTTTTCTCCATTGGAATAGTCACATTTAAGAGTTGAATGTTAAAGGTAAAGCTTAGTAAGAGAAAGATGAATTTTTAATGAAAAACAACAAAAAAAAAACGATTGATTTAAATTTTAACTTTGATTAAAAAAAAATTCCAATTTTTTCAATTTACTTTTTTTTTTAAAGAAATGAAACAATTTTTTCATTTGAAATTTCAAACGAAGTTGAAAAATGTTGAAACAAAAAAATTCTAATTTTCTTTGGAGTTTGAAGCTTTAAAGCTTTGATATTAATTGTCAAAGTTCTTAGAATCGGTTACAAGTCTATACAAAAAATAATTAAAGAGTAGACGTAATACGAGAACAATTTATGAAAGAGACGAAATGAGAATTTTCGTGAAACTCAACAATCAAATGAGTTTTCCTTAAAAATTCTTCAATTTCGTATTAAAGGAAAAAAAAAAAAAAAATATAGACTTTAAAATAAAGGACTGAAAGGAGTGAAAATGAAAAGAAAAAAGAATACTTCATGAAGCATGACAATAATAATAATGTTAATGAATGAGTCATAAAAAAAAGGAGATAATATAAAAAGGTCAGTTACACTTTCACTTTCACTTTTTTGCTTATCAAAAAAAAAAAAAAAAAAAAAAGAATAACGAGAGAAGAAGAAAGCAAACAGAAAATATATATTCCATCATCATAATAAAATAAATATTCCAAAAGAAAAACGAAAAATGAAAAGAAAAAAAAAATCCCTTGAGTATAATAATAGATCTGTCGTTCATATTATACAAAATTTAATCTTCATTTCTTTCTAACCCATCCAACAAACCCTCCCATCACACTCTCTATATCTCTCATACTCTTTCTTGTTCTTCTATTATTTTCACCCATCATCATCCATTCACCATTCAAAAAAGAAAAAACTCCATCTCAGCTCAGTGATAGAAGCTCTCTCGTCTTCCTTCATCAACCAAACAAAACACAGAATATTATTCCACCCCGTTTAGCCTCGTTTATTCACAATTCTTTTTTTTTCTTTCTTTCTTTCTTTCTTCCCATTATTATTTCCAAAAATATTAGACAAAGATAAAAAGTGTAGAGAAGAAAAGGGAAAGAAAAATATTAAACTTCTTAGAAGTAGAAGATGAGGAAGAACTTTCACATTAATTTTGACACTGTTTTACAAAGGATTATTATGCAAATTCTGGTAACATTTTATTAATTTATTCACGCAGAAAATGTGCCGCATATAAAATAATAATAATAAAATAATATTATATTCTCTCTTACTCTCCCTCTCTCTCTCTCTCTCTCTCACTCTCTCTTTCTCACACACTTACACAATCTTCATCTTTTACATGTGTCTAGAATAAAAAAAAACACCAAAGAAAGAGAGACAAATGATTAGAGTTGAAAGGAGATTAAAATGGCGTGAAATTGTTTTTATGGAAACACGTGAAAGACACGATTAAATACTGAAGAATATCTTAAAACCAAAAACAGAAAACAAAAAAAAACAACAATAAATTTGAGTTTGAATCTTTTTTAGAAAATGAAACGGAATAAAGCTTAATAGCAAATTAATAAGGAACAATATTGTGTGCTTCTGTTGTTGGTGTGTGTGTTTGTGTGTGCGTGTGTGTCTATGTATGTGTGCCAAGCGTTAAACGTTTCTTTCTTTCTACAAGAAACAAAAAAAAAACATTCTTCTTTTCTTTTAGTTAAGAGTTTTCCTCCTAAGCTTAAGAAATTTTCCTAAAAAATTCGTAAGAAAACAAAAGGAAAAATTTCTTGTATGAAAAATTTGGAAACTTTAAAATGAAAAAAAAAAGAAAGAAGAAAGAAGAAAGTACGCGGGCTTAAAATTATTTAAAATCTTAAGATTAAAAGAGAAGACAAAAAAAAAAGGAAACCAGGGAAAATCTAAATGAAAAACGTGTTCTTATAAAATATTAACGAAAGAAAAGAAAAAAAAAGGAACAAAATTAAATAATTTAAGAATCCTGTGGGAAAGATAAGAATAAGAAGAAAAGAAATGGGGGAAGGTAGAAAAACTTAAATCAACTTAAATTTGTTTTAATTATTTTTAATTGCGCTTTCTTCTTTTTGGACTTTTCCCGTTTTTCCTTTAAAACTTCATATTTTTTTTTTTTATGTAAAAACTTCGTTTTCAGTTGTTGTTGTTGTTGTTGTTGTTGTTTGTTTTTTTTTGTTTTTTGTTTGTTGTTAGTTTATTGTGAATTTTAATTAGCATGACTGAAAACTATATAGAAATTTTCCAAAAGAAAATTAATGCTACATATACATATTTCTCTCGCTTCCTCACACACTCCTGTTTCTTTCTAATTTCCTAATTGACTGTAAGAATCTTTTGGATTTAAATTAAAAAAACAAAAATTAAATTAAATTCAAATTTATAAAGTAAGACAACCGTAAAATTTCAATGAGTCACTGGGACACATCTAATGAGATATAAATTGAAACAAACTTTTAAAAATGATAATTTTCCATTTTATCCTTTGATCAAATTACAATAACAAAATACAATTAAATTGAACATGATAAAAAAAATGTTTTAAATATAGTCGGATATCTTACAGAAAATTCAATTTCAAGTTTCAAGTTAAAAATTTGTAAGAAAAAAAAAACGAGAAAAAGAAAACTAAGAGCAAAGATGAAAAATATAAATTTTAAGTAAAGGGAGAAAAAGAAAGAAAGAAAAACGATGACGAACTTGACCCACATTGAACTTCATTTTTTTTTTCTTCTTCTTTTTTTTTCATAAAAAAGAAAATATTGTAAAAATGTAAGAATTTTATAAAAGTATGGTTACTAGACGAAGTTTTAAACGTAGACGAGTCACGTATAAATATTAAAATATTTCATTCTAGCTTTTATAGCGAAGAAAAAGAGAAATAGAGAGAGAGAGAGAGAGAGAGAGAGAGAGAGAGAGAGAGAGAGAAAGAGAAAACAAATATTATTTATTATTTTACAAATTTTGTCTTAAGTGCAATTTTATTCGTTCGTTCGTTCATATTTTTTTTCCACATCAATAAATTCTTGGTAAAGAAAAAAATCATTTTAAAGGAAGAGAATAAAAATTTATATTTTATTTAATATTATTGGAAAATGATGTTGCTAACAACAACAAATGGACAAATGGAGAAAGTGTTGGACAGAAGAACCAAAAAATTATATCACGTTCAAACGTGAATTCAATAATTTATCAATATTGCTTCTATCGGAAATGCAATTTTATCCTTAAACATTTTTCATTTTTATTTGTTCTCAATTTTATGTCCTTATTATAGAAATTTCCTCAAGATGAAAAACTTTTTACCCCGTTAAACTAAACAGATTAAAAGAAAACACAATTTTAATTTCTGAATATTCTGAGAAATATTGCACAATATTTATGAAGTTTGTGCAATCAGGAGGAAATCGAATAAATTCTTATGAATGGAAATTTTATTAGTTAAAAAATATAATTTCTTGTCAATTTTCTCTTTGTGAAAAGTAAAAATTATATTTTCCTATAAATTTTCATTGTTTTTTTTTCTCTTTGAATGAAGAAACATGAAATTAAAAAACAGAAAAAAATTCTAGACATGAATATTTTTCTTGAAAGAAGAAATTTTGAAGAAAAAATGAAAGTAGAAGACCATCTTCTTTTTTTTTCATATGTGATAAATTATTGAGTCAAATACATTTTCAGACATAAGCATACACACACACACTTATGCTTACATTCATAAAAAATACATATTTTTGTATTAAACTTTGTGGAAAAACAGCAGAACAAACTCATTTTGACAGAAAAATATGATGGAAAATGTAACAATATGAAACTAGAAGAAGAAGTAGAAGCAGAAGAAAATGATAAAGGAAGAAAAATGAAAACATGCAACAACAAAAAACGCTTTTTTTTTTATGAAATTATCTTCCTCTCTCCCTCAGACTCTTTCTCATGAACATGAAAATTTATTTGAATATCAGCCAACAACTACACAGCTACAACAACTATAAGAACAGTAACAGTAATACTAACAATATAACAACAAAATGGAAAGAAAGAAAAAAAAATGTCCATTTGGTTTTTTTTTTTAAGTGAAAATAAACGAATAAAACGAAAACATATTTATTTATTTCATTTCAATTAATCTAAATCGATCAATGTCATTACATTACATGTATACATAAGGTTTTTAAAGGAGGTGGGGTAGGTGTTTGAGGAGAGAGCGTACAAAGGGCATAAGTAAGTGAGTAGAGTAGTAAAGTGATGGAGGAGTAGAGGTAAAATTTTCGTATATTTGAATATTTGTCATCTACACATTTTATCATTTCCTCAATTTTCAGTCCCACCTTTCAAGAACACACAATTTTCCATTCCCTTTCCCACCTAAACAAAACAAATAAATAAATGTAAAAGATAAAGAGACAAAGAGAAAGAGGGAGAGAAAGAGTGAGAGAAATAGAAAGAGAGCCAAAGATAAACATGGGGAATCAGTGAAAATGAAAATTGACCTTGAAAAGGAAAATATTTATTTGTAAAAGAAAAAACAACGAAGAGAACTTTTGTTGTTAAATCGAATTTGAAAGACTCAAGTTCAGGGATTTTTTTTTCTCTTTTTTTACTGCTTTTCCTTTAGAAAATTTACGCAAAAAAAAAAGTTATAAATACAGAGAGGAAAAAAAAGGAACAAAAAAAAAATCTTAAGAAGGAAGGAACAAAAAAAAAACAGAAGGAAAAGTCTCTCAAGATTCAAGACTAACAAACAATCTACTGATTAATGGAAAACTTAACCATTTGTCAAAAAAAAAATTCTCCTTTTCTTCCTTTTTCTTTTATTTCATTTTTACTTCTGTCTCTTTCTTTCTTTTTCTCGAAAAATGTTTGTTTGCTATTTCTATTTTATTTTTTTCTGTGTCTGAAGGAAATGAAAAGTAAAGGAACGAATGAAATATTTTTCACTAAGTAATCAAAAGTTAAGCTGATGATAATAATAACAGAAGGAGGAAAAAAAAAACAAGAAAAATTCTTCTTTTACTTTGAAAATTGTTAAAAGAAAATTACTTCGTTTCTTTAATGAAAATTAGAAAGAGACACATAGATAATAAAGGAAAAAGTAAGAAAATAAAACTATTTTTTTTTTGCTGTTTTTAAGCAAAAGATAAATTCCCTTTCATACGTGGAATCTTAATTAACTTCTTGTTTTTTTTTAGTTGTTGTTATTGTTGTTGTTTTTGTAAGTATTTTTTTTTTTTATGTTTTTAAGAAAATCATTCGTATTTTTTTCTATATTTGAAATTCTTTCGTTCTTTATTATTTTCTTGGGGTTTTCTGCTTCTTGTAGTTTCCCTTTAGGACTTTTTATATTTTGAACTTTTTTTTTTTGAGAAAGTTTTCGTAAAAGTTTCCATGAGAAGAAAAAAGAAAAATAAGAAATTTATTTTTAATTATCAGAAAACATCAATTTTAAGATATTCTCACCTGATCTACTTTCTTCTAACTCTACAAAGTCTGAATCTATATTTGTATTAAGAAATTTTTCATATAATATTGTTGTTGTTTTTGTAAAATATAGAAAAACTTTCATTTCAAAATCGCATCCTGATTTTCTTTTAAAAAATTTCATATTATTGAAGATTGAACATATTTTACGTAAAAGGGTATTTTTTTAGTGGATCGCAGTGTGAGAGATAATTTTTTTTATGTACGATTAGACAAATAGTTTACAGAGCACAAATTTTTTTTTTTCCTCCATTATATGAATTTTCTCTTTTGTCTTTTTTTTTTTTTTTTCAACGAGAAAATATTTATAATAAAATTGTTAAAGTGTTCACTAAAAGCTCAATATAGACTTTCTACGTCTCTCTTCTACTCACATTATTCTTTTATTCGCTATTTTATAAGTTACAGCAACAACAAAACACAATTTTATGTAAATTTTTCTGAATAAGCTTCAATTGAAATGATGTTTCGTTTTACAAATAGATTCTCTACGTCTGTCTGTTTGTCTGTATCTGCGCCCTGAAGACGAACAAAATATTTTATTTTTGATGACAGAAATTGATGGTTTTGTTGCTAAAATAAAATAATCGTGGGGGGAGGTTTTGGGTGATTTCTGTTGCATTGAATTTTTTTTTTCTCAATCATTGAATAAATTCCGCCTTTTTTAAATAAAATCAATTTCATTGCATTTCTAGGTAAATTTACGATAGAGAAACATGTGATTGAATTTGACAGAAGTGTCAATTATAGGAGGGGGTGGGATTGAAAGGAGTAGGTAAAATAAAATACTTCACCAAATTAGTTCAAATAATAAAAACTATAAATCATATATTGACCAGAGAACACAGAAAAAAAATTAGAAGAAGGAAAATCCATTTTCCAATAAAGCCAATTACCTACAATATATATGGAAAAAAATAGAACGAATATAGACGATTCAATGCATCCAAATATCTGTCTGTTTGTTGATTCTATTTTATAGATCTGTTCCCAGTCTATGTGTTTTCGGTATATGTATTTGTTAGGTAAAATCAGTACAAATCATTGTGAAAAATTGATTAGAATAAAATTAGAACATTTTTTTTTTCTTTTTCCTGAAAAAAAGCAAATAAAATGGAAATCACTTTTGTGGGTTTCTGCTTTTTTTTTTTTTTGTTGAATTTTAAACGAGAAGGAACGAGTGAATGGATGTTTCGTGCATTATAGAATATAAAATGTATATAGAAACCAGACTTTGTTAACAGATTAAGGGATGGGTTTAAATAGAAGGTATGGGTGAAAGTGGGGATGAATGGATAAAATAGAGTATCCTAAAAAGTGGTTTTACGTTGCATGTTTGTGGTTTTTTTGGTTGACGTATTTAGATTAAACAAAAGAGATATAAATAATAAATAAATCTACACAAAACTCCCAAAAGATGACTAACTAATAATACATAATATGCATTTTACTTAGGTTTTTTAAACATTAAAATTTATAATGAAAGATTGCTTTCTTCTTATGATATAAAAACAACAGAATATATATTTAGCAGTGTTTTCATTACGTTAATCCACCCCTTGTCTCTCTATACATACCTACACACACACTAACATATATATATATATATATATACAAATCCCACTAACGACATACCGCAATGCTCTCTACTCTCTTGTCGCTTTATAGACTCACTATAAAGAAAGAAGACAATCTCTTCTTATAAGTTATAAAAGCTATAAACTTTAAGTTTTTCAGTAAAATTTCATATTATTATTATCCGTTTTTCATTTTATAATAATAATAATAATAATAATAATAATAATAATAATATTATTAAAATATATAAAATATTATCATCATCGTGAATATAAGAAAAGAAGGTTAAGTTTAAAGTAAAGAAAAAAAAAGGTAGAAATTGTGCCATCCTTGTCGTTGACATATAATCGTCATCATCATCGTTTTTGTCGTTACATAGATAGACAACAGTCAACCAACAAAAAAAAGCGCCTTCCTCCAACACAAATTTACCCGCAAAAAAAAAAAAGTCCCAACCAACCAACCCCCGTTTTTTTTTCCTCATCATATATGGGCATGTATTATTATAGAGTCATCCAACCAGACAGGTAATGAGCTTCCCTTCACCCACATTTTAAATTTATAATGATAACATTTTTACTGGTCATAATTTTACTTGCATTTATACTGGCACAGGTAAAAAATAAATTACATTATTAAATTATGGTTGGGTATTTATGGCATCAAATATTCTATACCTACTCTAATTTTCTATAATAGTCTATTCTTCTACCATAACTATAAATGTTTTTCATATACATATTTCTTTCTCTCTCACTCACTTACTATCTCATTTTCTCTTTAACTCTTTAATAGAATGAAAAAAGGGAAACAAACTAATTAAATGTCATTATAATCATCGTACATTATTAGATTGTATGTTGCCGTTTATTTTGTTTTTGTTGTTGTTAAAATGACAATATTAAAGAAATATTATGCAAGAGTAACAACAACAACAAGAACGACAAACCAAAGGAATAAAAAAAAAATAAATCAATTCTTATAAAATGCACTTTTATTCTATTTCAATTTTCTATTTATTATCGATTGAATCGATTTTTAAACCACTTTTTTTTCCCTTGTTTAAAAAAAAAAACATTGAATAATGTTTTCTTTGTAACAAAAGAATGATTTATTAGTTTTGAGGTTTTAAGTGTTTTTAAATCTTTTCCAACTTTAATAATAAATTAAAGAAAATTTATTAATTTTTTATTTACAATTTCATTCCCATATATAAAGACACACACACACAGATATATACACAAATAGGGAGCGAAAAAAAACATGTAAACGAGACATCACGAAGTTACATTAATCCACATTCTTGTAATAAAAAATAAAACAAGAAGGCAATTAGTTTTTATAGCAAAGTTTTAGTTTTCGAAATAAAATATTAAATAAAAAAAAATAATATTCTAGAAAATACATGAGTGAATGACATGAACTAGATAGTTTCTTAGTAAATAAAGATAAAAATGAATTTTTTAGCTATTTTCCGATGGTGTAACCCAATGGGGAAAAAAAAAAGAAACTTTTCAACCTGTTCGACATTGCACCTTATTTTTTTTTTTTTTTTTTGCTTACCGTATCGTCTTAAGTAAATCCATCGTTTAGGTTTTTTCTTATAAAGATAAAGGAGAAAATATGTCAGATACATGACAAATATTTTGCGGTTTACAAAAATATGAACCTTCGTGTTCTATTTATTTGTTTTTACATCATTTTAAAGCAATTTAAGTTCAACATTTTGAATTAGAATTTTTATTCTGTCGTTTTGTCAAACAAAAAAAAAACAATAAAAAAAAATACGCATCGTGCATTTACCCATTAAAAGGGTGAAACGTATATTTTTTTTAATGTTGATAAATGAAATTGAAAGGGTTAATTTTAATTCAAATTAATCACAAGGTGAATACACTGGAAAAGAAGGAAATTAACATTCGTTTATTTATTGGAACAAAAAGAAAATGAGGTGATTTGTTTTTTTTTTTCTAACGTAAACATTTCATATTTACTTCATGTAGTCGTATGTGTCTGTACGACTTTATGAGTTTATCTAAATTATTATTTTATTGATTAATAAACTATTTTAATTAAATGTCTTCTTTTTCTTTCCCATTCGTTCCTTCCATTAAAGTCAATAAACTAAATAATTCACAATGATAAAAAAAAAAAAGGTTCTTCCCAATTGACATCAGCAATTTATGTCTACAACCACACCATACACACACACACATATGTACAGTAAACATCTGGCATACACACTTATAGATATTGACGGGGGTATAAAAAAAAAGTTCATATAGAAATTTCATTTTAAAGTTCAGTTCAGCTTTTCTTGAATAAATAAAAATGAATTCTTTGCAAAAAATAAAAAACAATTTTTTTTCCAACTTATAATCTGTTGACTTGAATATTTTATAACATTAATTCAGTTTTTCACATAAAAAAAAATAGTAGCAGTAGTTATTCTATTTATCTGAAAGGGTTAATTTAATAGGCAATATAATAGTGATGAACTTTTCTTTAGTATAAAAGACGATAAATTAAGGGGGTCGTGTATATTCAATTTTATTACAACAAAATAAATTAAATAAAAATAATAAAAAGAATGAAAGAAGAAGAAGAAACTTTGAAAGTTGTTTTGTTGCCGACGGAAACAGCAAAAAAAAAAAAAATAAATGACGCGCGGGATTCATAGATCACAATTTGATACATTTATTAAGACTTTTATCGTATTATCGCAATAATATTCGATTAATCAAAATCTAAAAATCAAATAACAAAAAAAAAACAAACAAACAAACAAAATAACAAAAACATAAAAACAAAGAACAAATATCGATTAGGAACGATTAATTGGAATTTGACAAAAATAAAAAAAGAAAAAAATAAAAGAGAAACAAAACAATTATTTAGATTTGATTATTTTGATAAAAACAAAAACCGAAAATTGATTAATTGAGATTAATTTTATGTCACTTTTCGGTTTGTTTTTCTTCTATCTTTTTATTATTGGGACTTTTTACGCGAATATCTCGTTCGGTCGATAAGTCAGAATCTAAATAAATAAAAATATTGATAAAAACAAAAAAAAAAAAAACCAAAGGCTGTGAACACATTTTTTTTTATAGCAATTATTATTATTATTATTAAAAAATAAAAGAATTGAAACAATATGGACGATAAAAGCTTCACAAATGATTTATAAAAATCCAATAAATAAGTAACCAATATTTTATTTCTCTAAGCGAAGCGATTCTGATACTTGTTTTTTTTTTTATCAGTAAAGTTTTAATACGAGTATGTGTAGGTAAATGTGTATGTGTATATCCATGTCACATAATAAATAGATACACCAGAATCAAATTAAAAGTTTCACTAAGGACTAAGGGAAAAATTTAAATTGTAAACCTTTTGATGCTTTTTTTTATATTGTTGGAAATAATTTGCGTTTACACAAAATCTAAATCCTAATTCAGGTCAAAGTTAGAGTTAGAAGAGAATTAATGATTGAATTTGGTACTGTCATACACACATACACACACACACATACGAACAAACATTAACGATATAGAAACACATTAAGTGACTTCTATAAATAAATATTCTATAAAAAAAATTGTACCTTTAAACAACTAAAATTGTAAAATTAAACTTTTATTATTATTTCTCTTTTTATACAGGACGAAAAAAAAAGCTTATAAAAGCTTCCATATCGAACTGAAAAAAAAAATAATATAAATAAAAATATAGAACACGGATTGAAAGCTATTTAAGTGCCCATTGCTTTTTTTGCCTTTTTCTCGATTTACTTCTTTTTTTTTTTTTTTTTAGTTGCTATTATCGTTGTTGTTGTTGTTGTTGTTGTTGGTTGTTGCTGTTATTATTTCTATGGGTTAGCGCACAGCTCCATCATAGATTTTTATAACATTTAAATATTTCTGTTGTTGTTGTTGTTGTTGTTTAGGTAATATTAGGAAAAAAATGTCCTCTCTCCTGTTTTTTTTTTCGGTTCTATACTAAATATCTTTTCCATCAGAGATGGAACGTTTACGTTCATCGTGAAAATGGATAAACATGGGATGATATTATTATTTAGACTTTAGAGAGATAACGCGTAACGAATCCATTATGGTAACATAACAAAAAAAAAATCATCATTTTTCTGTTTTTAAATGGGGGAGCTTTTTTTTTTTGTTTTTTTGTTATTTTTTTTATATTTTATATTTGGTAATCTTGTGCTTTTATATTTTTAAATCTTTTTTCAACAAAACCCCCTCAACCCCACCCTGTATTCTAATTTTTTTTGTCTTCTTCCTTATAATGTTTTTTTTTTAAACTGTTTTTGTTGTTGTGTAATTATAGAAAAGAACTTTCAAGGGGGCGAACGATAGAAAAATGTCGAATATTTTGTAAAAGATGAAAATTAAATATAAAAAAAAGAAAAAAATTCTTTCCAGGAATAAAGTTTCAATCAAGAAAATACCTCAAAATAAATATCATTTTTCACAAATCGATTTAAACAAAACAAAAACAAAATGAAAACACAAAAGAAAAATATTTGACCAAAGAAAATTCTCTCGTTTCTTGTCGTTTTCAAAGAATATAATTTTTCATTTTATAGTTTTTCTTGACCAAATTTGTTTTGTGTTTGATTCAAAAGAAAGAAGGAAAACAGAAAAAAAAAGTAGGAAAAAAAATTGGCTCATCCATAAAATATCAGAATACTGCTGGTTGTGTTTTTTTTTTCATCCTTTTTTTGTTTTTTTTTTTTTACTTGAGCCAATTGGATAGTGAAGAAAAATCACATTTCAAAAGCAATGAATTTTCTTTCATGTCGATCGAAAAAAGAATTATGTCTTTCACCAGGATAAATTAAATGCCGATACCAAGAACAGCAGAATTTATTGGTATAAAAGGGATGAGAGATGTTTGGTGGGTACACACACATATATACACACACACACACACACACCCAACAACACACATAATCAATAAATTATCGATTTCATAATATAACTTTCATAACTTTAAAATTTTTATCAATCAATCAAAAAAATGAGAAAGAAAATTCTTTTTTAGTATTTTTCAATTTTCCCAGATAAAATTTTAATTTTTTCTACGTTTTGCTTTTTACTCGTCTTTCTCATATCTTCACCGTTCTTCTTCTTCTTTTTTTTCTTGGGACATTTTTTCCAATAAAAATATATTTTATGCGATAAATCCAAATAAATTTGCAAAATCAATTTTTCTCTTCTCTTTTCATCGTCTCTTCTCATCTTCGTTTTTATTTTATTTTTTCATAATATTTAAGTGGAAGAAGAATAAGACGAAAGAATAAGAAAGAAGAAAAAGAAATCAAGTTTAATATGAAGAAGAAAATGAATAAGTATATTCAACCATACTACATATAGATATTTTATGTATATAAATTGGGTAAAAGGATATTTAATTTGTATTCGCGTACTTAACTTATATGCACACATTTACACACATCTACATATTTTATCTGTTGGGTGGCAAAAAAAAAAAAATGTTTTGTTGATGGTTCTTCTATATGTATATATCTCTTTTTCATTCCCTACCCACTCCCCCAAAAATCCCACACCAACAGACTTACTCTTTTTCGTTATATACATAAACATATAAAAATAATATCCTGCTGATCATGCGGAAAATTAATTGACTTTTGATTCTTCTTTCTTTCTGTGTGTGTGTTTTTTTTTTTCTTTTTCCGTTTTACCAAATGAACTTTCTTTCTCTCTTCTTTCCTTGTTTTTTTTTTTTTTGTTCTCCTCCTTTTTACCAAACCCCCTAAACTAACCAGTATTTTTACTCTTCTTCTGATGACGATATAAAATATATATTAGAAGAAAATAAATTACAAACGATGGGCGTCCTCTGTTTCTCACATTCGTAAAAAGAAGAGGAAGAATAAGAAGAAATAATAATAACAGGATTGGATGAATAATAATAATAATAATATGAGGACGAATCTACGAGAAAGACGACGACGGAAAGAAAAAACAAAACAACAACAACAACAACCAAAATAAAGGACGAATAAAATATATATTATTATGCGGTATAGAAAGTATAAAAAAAAAAGGATATTTATTTTATTTTATTTCATTTCATTTTTGGTTTTCTCTTCGTTTTTTTTTTTTTTTTCGTATAAGGAAATTAAATCCAAAATGAAAAGAAGTAAAATAAATAAATGAAGAAGAGAAAATGATAAAATATGCGTAAAAATTAATAACCAAAAATTTAAGAGTCCTTTTTTTGATTAGAATTAATCCTATTATTATAATAATATATTTCTTTATGTGAATCGGTATCAATGTGTGTGTGTGTGTTTGTATTTGTGTAGGTGTATTTTGTTCCACATTTTTTTTTATATGACAAAGGTAAATCAACCGTGTAAAATTTTATCATAAATATTTTGTTGTTGTTGTCCTTTTTATTGTTATTGTTGTTGTTGCTTTATATCTTTTTACTTCAATTTATACATAGGAAAAAAAAGAAGATAATTATTATTTCGTGTACGTTTTTAATTCAACGGAAATAGAATAAAAATGAAAATGAGAAGAAAATAAAAATGTATTAAGAGTTCAATGTGACGACGATCATAAAACATGAATGAAGGAAAACCAAAAACAAAAAAAAGGACAAATACGGATGTTATTATTTTATTCTTATTAAAATGATATTTTTTTGATGATTCGAAAATTTTTATTCTCGAAGTTCATAAAAATCTAATAAATTGATGGAAAATAATAAATGAAAATGTTTATTAAACGAAAGCGAGAGAGGGACAGTGAGAATTGACCTCTAAAAAAAAAAGAAAAAAGAAGACTACACATTTGACCATCAGTTAACGTGTAATGCGTTTATTATTAGGTTTTTGATTTTTGCTTCATCATTCAAATATTCATTGATTCATTTATTTATATTTTTGGGTGGACTTCTGTGAGATGGAGTGATACCACCCATTAATATTATTTTGATGTGATCCAATCTTAAACCAAAAAATTTATATTATATTATTTATAAGTGACAATGTCCTTTCATGAAAGCTTTTCTTATTCCTTATTTATTTATTACTTTGCTTATTATTTATTTTATTTTTTACAAAAGAAGAAGAATGAACCACAACGTTATCGTCAGCTTTCTTTTTATTTTTTTTCTCGTGTCTTCATTATGAAATAAAGTGAAACGTCCCTTTTTTTGTATATTTTTTTTTACAACGATTCAATTCCAACAAGAAAAGAAAAAGAAAAGGAAATACGAAAAGAAAAGAAAATTCAATTTGAAACCGTCAAAGTTTTATTTATTTATTGTTTGTTTTGGAAAATTTCCCAATAAATTTTCTTTTCTCTGTCTCTACATTTTTTTTTCCAGAAGAGAAAGAGAGAGAGAGAGCTTTTATTTTTAAATCTTCTTTTCAAACGCAACAATTTCGATTAATATTTATTTTTATTTTTAATTTTGAATCGCCTGTTTTGATGCTAAAAATTCTACAAGCAAGAGAAAAAAAATTACTTTTGTTTTTTTTTTTCTTTAGCAAACTTTTAGGCGATTTCCCTTTTTCGTTCACGTGAATTCTACAATTTTTTTTACGTATTTTTACGTATTACAAATTTAGATCCAATTTCATTTGTTGAAAAGAAAATAAACAATAAGTATAGAAATGAAAAATTCGAATGCAACTTTTCATTCATATTTCGTCAGAAAAGAAAATAAAAAGAAATCTTAGAAAAATAAAATAACAAAAAAAAAAATAGAAAGAAAGAAAATTGTTTTTTTTTTCCACATACAATATTTTCATTTTTTTTTTTTATTTTCTTTTAACGAACGAGAAAAGAAGAACAAATATAAATAGAATTTTTATAAGAAAACCAAAGAAATGAAGAAAATATCCATTTAAGTGCAAATTTTTTTTTTGTTATTTGTTGTTATTTTCTTTTGTCAAAGAAAAATATTGTAACGATGAAAAAACGATTTATATGGAAAGGGGTGAACGTATTTGTGTATTAAGAGTAGAATAAAAAGAAAGAGTTTCTTATATGAAGGAAACATTTTAAAAGATTTGTAGAATATTTTCCTATTTTCATCCAATAAAAAAGCGTAAAAACTGCATTAAAATAATATTTTGTGTGTGTGTGTGTGTTTTTTTTTTACATTTCCCGCCGAGACTCTTTTCGTTCATATTTTTTCTATTTTTTTTTTGTTTTTTTTTGCTTTCCCCCACATTTTGAAAAGTTTGCATTTTCTTTAAAAAAAAAATAAAATAACAAATTCTATATAAAAATGTGAATGTGTCGAAAATGGACGATCATCTCATTCCCATTTCTACTTTTTTTTTTTTTTTTATATGTTTTCCATTATTATTCCATTGGGAATTTTCTACACTAAAAAAAAAAAAGAAAAACAAGAAGAAAAACTTTCTCTCCTTCGTTCCCAATCTCATTCCCAACTGTCAAATGAAATAGAAAATATTTGAATTGATTTTATGGGTTTTTTTTCTGTAAAAAAAAAAAAAAAACATCCTTTGAGAGTAAAAATGTTGATGGGGTTTTTTTGTTACATCTTCTTCTTATTCCTCTTCTTCCTATTCCACACTTCCACAATTTGCTTTCTTTAAAAATGTATTTTATGCAGAGAGAAAAACCGATTATTTGGATTCTGTTTCTTGGAGTTCCATCTTTTTTATCACAAAAAAAAATAAAGAAGAAATTATTCAACTTAATCAATTTTAAAAGAATAAAAGATGATTTTTTTTTTATGTAGAAAATATAGAAAAGGAAATTACTCTTTCCTTTTCTTTCTTTCATTCATTTTCAGTTTCTTTCTTTCTTTCTTTTTTTTTTTTTTTTTTGATAAGAAGAATATGGAAGTTTGAATTAAATCCGGTTAACATTCTACTTGAGTCATTCTTAATGTTATCATGTTGTTTTTTTTTTCTGTGTCTGATAGAGAGTGGGTGTGGATGTATAACAATAACAAAAACAACAACAACAACAACAACAACTTCTTCTTTTAATCATACAAAAGGAAAGACTGAATGATGAAACTTTTTTTATAGTTGGTTTAGATTCAAGTACATATTATTTGGTAAAATCGTTAACACTAAAGCACTAAGGCAAGATTATATAAAAATGTTGTTCGTATTGTCTAAATAATATTGTCTATAATGTGTTTGTATGTGTTACCATGTTTGTGTGTGTGTAAACATAACCACGTGAAGAGAAAAAACAAAAAAGAAAAAAAATATATATTTTGTGAGCCACGTGACGTATGTCAATTTCAGAGAGAAAAGAAACTTTTATTTTTATTCCAATTCAACTTCTAAATTTTTCTTCTTGTTCTTCATTATCATCATCCCTTACTCCTCTATATGGTTGTTCTGGAGGGAATAAAACGATTCTCGTAAATCATGAAACTTTTTTCTTTTTTTTTTCTTGTTCTGTTTTATTTTAGACATTTTTTTTTTTGCTCTGTTCCAAAGGACAATTTTTATTATGCTCCCCCATAGCCCATACTTCCTCTTTCTTTCTCTTGTTTCTAAAGTAAAAAATAACCAGACACAAAAAAAATAAAAAAAATTTTGTTTCAATTGTTCCAATTGTGCGATTTTGTATTAAAATGACATTTTGAAATAAAAGTAAAAAAAGTGAGAATGATGGGGTGGAGGAGGCTGATTTGAATGAAGGGATGAGAATACAATACATAAAATGGAATTGTGTTGAATATAATTTTATGATCATTGAATGATGTATTTTACATTGAATTATAATTAAGATTTTCACAACTTTCTGTTACATATTTTTATATTTTGTTAGTTTAAAGATTTATTCCGATTTTTCCGTAATTCTTTTTATTTATTTGTATTTACAAAAGAATAATATTTATTATTGTCTTTTCCTTGTTTTCTGTTTCTTTTATTCATCATTATTAATATCCCCCTTCTTCTCTCTTTTATCAGACCATCAACTCCTCAACTCACTTCTTATCAATCCATCCTTCCTAAAAACCCTCCTGGCCAAACCCATATTTATACTATAATAATAAACTTGTGTATTTTGTCAGAAGTAAAAATACATAATATGTTATCCATGAGTTAGGACCAATAAATATAAAAGTTTTAGCACAGTTGTTGGGTCTTTATTATTTTATGACATTTTCATTGCAAAACAAACAAGAGTAACAAAAAAAAAAAAAACGAAGAAGTAACAAGAAGAAGAAGAAGAAGAAGAAAATGAGATGAAGAAAACTTAACAGAAACAAAAAGAAAGAAAACAAAACAAAAAAGTTTCTTTTTTTTTTCCCTCTGTAAAAATTTTTCTTCTTCTTATTTCTTCCGCCCTTCTCGCTCTTCTGCTTATTTCTTAACACATGAAGAAAAAATTGATACCAAAAACAAAAAAAAAATTAACGATCTTTTTTTTTTAAGAAAAATTTAATTTTTTTTTTCTGTTCCGTGTTCAAATGAGAAAAAAGTTCATTTCAAGTTGGAGCTTTTTGTTGTTGTTTCTTTTTATTTTTTTGGTAAAAATTTAAATTATTCTTCTTTTTTTTTCTAATAAAAAGTTTTTTAAAATTTTCATTTTTCTTTATTATTATTTTAAAAGGCGATGAATTGGAAAGATAATTGAAAATGGTGAAAAGAGAAGAGGAAAAAACTTTAAAGCACCTTTAATTCATTCGTGTGTTAAAAGTGTTTTTTTTTTAAGGCTTTGTTGTTTTTGTCTTTTTGTTTAAAAGAAAAAAAAAAGAGTTCAAATAGGAATGAACAAACTGCAGTCTTCTTTACACTACACACACACACACACACACACACACACACACACACACACACACACACACACACACACACACACACACACACACACACACACACACACACACACACACACACACACACACACACACACACACACACACACACACACACACACACACACACACACACACACACACACACACACACACACACACACACACACACACACACACACACACACACACACACACACACACACACACACACACACACACACACACACACACACACACACACACACACACACACACACACACACACACACAAAAGGATTAAAATGATAGAAAATTAAATTCTGTTTGGGTTTCAAAACGTTAATCCTTTCATAGTCTTTTCTCAAATAATTTCCTAAATGTCTGGAATATGAAGAAAAAAAAAAAATGGTAAAATATCAAATAACACAAAATTTCCCGAAAATCAATTCATTTTGTGTAAAGAAAAAAGAAAAAATAAAAAAAAACATAACAACCGAAACGTTCCTTCTGGGTCTTCTTCAAACTAAAACATAAAATAAAGTCTAAATTTCCAATCCAATTCGATGATTATTTTTCAATAAAAAAAAAAAAAAAAGGAAAGAAAAACACAATTTAGATGGATGAGAACCAGAACACTTGACTGTCTTCTTTCTTGATTTAACCAATACCCAAAAAGAAGAAAATAAAACATACAAAACAAACAAACAAAATGAATAATCGAAAATTCCCCCCACCACCAACCCCTCAACTATATACCATATAATAACAGCAAAACCCTAAAAAAAAAAAAATCACCCCAACCCAACAACTTTACAAAATATGTACAAACTTCCTCTCGTTTCTCATTTTCATTTTGATTTTTTCAGGGGCGCACATTGATTATTAGATATACATTTTTTTTATGTCTTATTTTATATTTTATTGACGATCAGAGGCAACATACACACACACACACACACACACACACACACACAAGTTTATTTTTATTTAAGATTCAAAAAAAAAAAATCTTTTCCATTAATATTTTTTATCTCATTCTTTTAATTCTAAACATTTATACTCTGTCACTCATACACACAGTTTGTATGTAGAGAAACAGAGAGGAGAGAGAGAGAGAGAGAGATTTATATACTAAAAAAAAAACATAGAATATCATAGAATAGATAATACCATGTTTTCTTATATTTATTTATGTGCTGAATGCGTTCAACTATCTTCTAAATGTTCCTAACAAAATAAAATAAAAAACCATAAAATTTTACGATAATTGTCACAATGTTATTTGCCCACGATTATACAATCTATATCTACTTCAGCCATACACACACACACACACACACATACATACCGACTCATATACATGTACTATAAACATAAATATCTGTATAAAATATTTCTTTCAACATCAATTTCCATTTGACTAATTATTTTCCACAAAAAAAAAAATTATACAAAAACAACAAAAAAAAAAAAAAAAACGAAAGGAAAATAAAAAAAAAAAAAAGAAAAGAAAACAGACATGAAGAAAATGTTCGAAAAATATTTTCATTTTTATCTTAAAAATATATTTCTGTCATCAATATTTTTCATGTCATAAAAATGTATATTCTAAATGTGTGTGTGTGTGTGTGTGAGTCACATGTTTATGTGTGTATGTAAGATTATATAAGATAAATGAAATAAATGGTAAAATATGCCATTTTTATAAGAGTGAGAGTGAGATGGAAAGAACGAATTATTGCTTTTTAAAAACCAAAAAAAAAAAAATAAAGAAGAAAAAAATTCTTTTTAGAATTCCAAAAATTTAATTTTCAGTTTTAATTGGAAATTATGTAATTGTTGCGTTTCCAATTAACGTCAAGTAAAGTAGCATCCCTTTTATTTTTCTAATATGTTTGTATCGTAACAAAATTTATTACGTTTGGTTACAGAAAGAATTTTCGTATTAAACAATTTGATCGAATTAAAATCATTTTCAGAAACATAACATGAAAAAAAGAACAGCAACAACAACAACAGATCCTTCTGCTTTACTTAAAAAACATAATAAAAAAAAAAAATTCAACAACAAAATGAATTTAAATGATTTTAAAATCTGTATAAAGATCTTTTCAAGAAGTTTTAGTTTATCTTTTCTTTTTTGCAAAGGAAAGAAACACACAACCAGAGGAGAAGAAAACGATTTAACTGCCTTTTATTATTCTGTTATATGTTTGTTTATATGAAACCATTTTTATTTTAAGTAGTCATGCATTTTGCATTCAATGAAAAAAGAAAAAGAAAAAGAAAAAAAAAAGAAGGAACACACACACACAGCATGCAACGTCACATACACATACAACAACAACAACAACAACAACAACAACAACAACATTATAAGAGATTGAAACTAAAAGATATCCACTTCTGGCATTCATTTTCAATTTTATATTACACAATTTTTCGTATTTATATGGAATTTATTTTTATATAGAAAATAAATGTAACTTCCATCATTAATTTTTATAGTGAACACAATTATCTTAAATTTATGTGAAGCAGATATCGTCATCACCCAACCAAACCAAGCCAGTAAGTTCGCCAGTTCAGTATTCGATTTGGTTAGGGTTTTCATAGTTCAGCTTAACTTAAATCAGAAGAAAATGGCAATAATGGCAAAAAAAAAAAAGTGTAGAGTATGAAGAGGCAGAGGAGAAAAAAAAGTTTAGTTTGGTTTTGTTATTGGAATTCTTGTTGTTTTTGCTTGTTTTTTTTTTTGTGGTTGCACATTCAGAAGTGGAGGAGGAAGACGTAATAAAAAAAAAACAAAAAACATTCAAGTGAATAGTAAGTTCGTGATTCATAAGTTTTCGATTAAAAATGAACACTGTATAAGACAGAGAGAGAAAGAAATAGTGAAAACAGAGACAATTTATTTGACAGATTTATATTTTGTATTTTTATTTTATTTTATTTGGAAAAAAAAAAGAAAATACTAAGAAGTGGTGAAATGAGAAGGAAGGTTGTAGTAAGTCGTCGTTTGGTCTGATCGGATCGTCCAAACCAAACACATTAAATTGTTATTTATAACTCAAAGTTAACTTTAATAAAATGTCAACCCATCCCTCTTCATTCCATTATTCCCCACTCTTCGCATCAAACTAAGCTAAACCTAACTACCAACCATCCCCACCCCTCATTCTCTACAATACTGTTCGTGGTTGTTGTTGATGGTGGTGATGATGATGATGGGGTGTGGTAATAGAGAGGGTGGTAGTAGAGTAGAAGGGATTTTATTTTCTTCTTCTTCTTCTTTTTCTTCTTATACTTATTCTTCTGATGGTTAATTATACGAAAAAGACAATAGTCCCACTGTGATATTATGTAATTTCATTTGAGAAACAAAACAAAAATAACAAAAAAACAAAAAAAAAAAAAAAAAAACAGAGAAAAAAAAAGAGAATGGAAAATGGTAGGAAAATTTTTCCTACCGCATTTTCATAAAATAAAACTTAAAAACTTTAAATAAAAAAAAAATTATCCTTAATTATTATTATTATTATTATTATTATTACTAACATTTTTCCCTATAGACATTTTCTTTATGTAAATATATGTAAATGTATATAACTATGTCTGTATATTCATTGTGACATATAAAATCGGAAAATTTGTTGAAAAACCGCACAAATAAGATAAATGGTTTTCCTGTTTTATATATTTACTTTTATATAATATTCACACACCAACTCTCTCTCACACACACATACACATATCCTTATTTGTGTGTATGCGTGTGTGTGTGTGTATGTGTAAAATATGAACATAAAACGATATAAAATTATATCGAAAAAGACTTTAGTCGAGGTGAAATTTAACTATATAGATACGTCAAAATTATTATGGTTATTGTGGGGTGATCAGTTGTTGGAATTGTAGTTGGGTGAAGGGTGGAAAAAAGGAGGTACAAGGATATAATATATATCTAGAGGAAAATTATTTTCATTTAAACACCTTTGTGGTATTCCTCCTTCAATCTTTCACCCTCATATATTCACGCTTTTTTCTCTCATTCTCTCTCACTGATTTTAATACATCGAATATTCTAACGATTTTCATGTTTAAAACTTACTACTTCTTCTTCCTTTTCTTCAATAATTTTGTTGTTCCTTTTTATCATGTTATTTTTTTCATTCGCTTGGAAACAAAAAACAAAAAATTTCAAAGTAAAAAAAAAAAAAATTATGAAAAAAGAAGGAAATGGTTTTTGACAGAAGTCAATTTGTACGTCAGTTCTTTATTCTTTTTGTGTATATTTTTATGGATAAAATTGACGCTTATGATTATAATTTACTTGTTTTCTCGTAATTTTTTGATTGGTACATTTTCTTTCTTATTCCGTTTTTCTTTTTCATGCTTTTAAACGAGCACAGAAATGATTTAGCCCAGAAGAAAAAAAGGTTGAAATCGTTCATTAGAGAGCAACATACAACATACCTGAAAATAGAGAAGAAAAAAATCTAATTAAAAAAAAGAAGAAATGTAAAAAAAAATAAATACTTTTGTATTTAAGAAAAAGGGTAGTGGCGGGGAAGAATGAAAAAGGAGAAGAAAAATTAATCAAAGAGAAGAATGACAACAAAAACAGTTTAAAAACACCTACAATATTTTTTTTCTTTTTACCTTTTTCACTTTCTTTACGTTTTCTACTGTGCTTAAGAAGTATAAAAGATTATTTAGTTAGTAGCAGCTAGAAAACATAGACTAACACAACAACAGCAATGCCAATCTGAAGAATGAAGAAAATGATGAAAATATAAGAGAAAATGTACAAGAAGAAGTAACAGCAGAAGAACATTATACACAATAACAAAAGGAAATCCTTCATTATATTTTATACTCTTCATTTGGGGCGTGACAAAAAAAGAAAGAAAAAAAAAATAAAAATAAAAATAAAGAAACAAAAAACTCTATGAAGCTTTTAAGAAAGAAAGAAAATAAAAAAAAGGAGAAGGAAGAAAAAATAAAAGCTCACTTCAAATAATGAACGGGCTCAACAAAACTACACCCTTTTTTTTTTTTTTTAAGTAGAAAAGACTAAAAATAAAAATGTACTTCTACACTAATTTAAGCCTGCTTTCAAAAGAATTTATTCCTATATTATTACCAACACGCCTTTTTTTTTCCTTTAGCTTTTAGATTTCTTATAATTTAACTTTCATTAAGAATTAATAATTTTTATTTGTTAAAAGAAATCGAATAATAAATATCCACTTAAAAATATAAATAAAATAGAAATGGTTTTCACATGGAAACGTATCTCTATTACTAATTCTTCTAATTTGGAAAATATTTCATCGCATCAAAATCTTTTATATTGAATTTTAAAACTTTAAAGTACATTGTAAGAATTCATCTAACAATTGAACGTGGTTCTAACTCTGAGACCTTACAACAAACTTGGATGAATTTCTCAACAACCGCATGCCATCAGTCATTTATTTATAAAATTAAATAATCAACTATAACTTTTTTTTTAAGAACTCCAATAAGTGGTATTTCATAGGTTTCGTGTTCATAGCACGATTGTCTGATCATTAAAATAGTTTATTCACATTTTATTTACTTCCTCTTCTAAAAACAAAAAAAAAATCTGTTCTCAAATGACGTCGACGACAATCAGCAACATATTTTTATTTATTTTTCTTGTGTGTGTGTGTGAATGTTTATTTTTTTTTTTTTTGTCTTTTCCTCTCAACATTTAATACTGAATTCGTATATATATTTTTGTGTCTCTTCTATACTCATAATAATAGCCTTGGGTCGGTGTATATATCTCTGCTTCACTAAATGATGTCATTCTATTCTTTTAGAAAGAATAAAAAAAAAAAATAGATAGCGAAACATTTTAGATTGTGTTTTATATATTTTTTTTCCTTCTACAAATATAAATATTAAATATATACGTTATAGAAGGATCATCTCATATGAATACTACAATAGCAATACACGATGGCTATAAAAGCCTTCAATTAAAAATAAAATAATAAAAAAGATGGAATGAGAAAATCCTAGTCTAGTGATAGAATATTATTTTTAGTTCAAATTATTAAAGCTTTTCATTCGTTTGTTGTTGGTGTTCGTTTGTTCGCTTTTTTTTTTCTTTTTTTTTTTGTTATCGGTTTTAACATGAGTGTATGTACGTATGTCTGACTGACTGAACAGTGAGAAAAATAACCACTAACACCCTTTTATTTCACCCGTACCTCCCACTCTTATTTTTTATATAAATATCCACATAGAACACCACCCATCAACACTTCTCATTCTTCTCCAACACAAAACGGACTATGAGAACTCAAACTTTATCCGTGATGTAATTTACTATACACATTTTCATTTTCATTTTTATTTTTTTGTTTTTTTTTTTTTTTTGGAAAAACCAGACTAACAATTCAAGAAGAAAAGAAAAAAAAAAACAGAAAAACGAAGAAAAATAGCAAAAATAAAGAGAACAAAAAAAGCACACACACACAAAATTCATTGTATTTTATTGTCGATGTCCGCACACGGTGTAAGTTTTTGAGTTCTTCTATCTGATTAAAGAATTTGTTGTTGTTGTTGTTGTTGTTGTTATTATTGTTGTTATTGTTATTTGCCTTGTTTCTTTTTCCTGTTTTTGTATTATATTTTCCTTTTCTTTTTTTCATTTTTTCATTTTTTCATGTTTTTTCTATTGTATACTTTTTTTTTTTTTAGGCAATGGGAAGTTGAATCTGATAAATAAATAAATAAATAAAAAAAAAAATCAACTGTAAAAGTTGAATAGAGAACAGAGAAAAAAAAAATGTGGAAAATTCCAAATTATCGAACGACTGATTAAATTGACAGAAATAACAACAGAGGAAAAAGCTTTATTTGTTTGTTTGTTTGTTTGTTTGTTTGTTTGTTTTATTTTTTTTTTTTTTTGAAGAACCAAAAATTGAAGTATAGATTAAAATGTGCGGATAGAATGCAAATAACTAAAATAAAAATAACAAAGGAAAAAATTCAGTTGGAAAAAAGAAAAACACTCAACAGAAACACGTTGACCCAGTAACAGTTATTTCTCTGTTTTTCTTTTTTCTTTCTTTTTTCTTTTTTTTTTTTTTTAATAATAACAACAAAAAAAAAATTGAAAGAAAATCGATATTCATAATAATAATGGTTTTGTATTTATAAAATAAAAATCTATGCCGCGATAAATTTTTCTGTTTTTTTTCTTTCTTTTTGTTTCAGTGGAAATGGTGGATAAAAAAAAATATTCTTTTATGTATTCGGTGTGCACGGGTCAATTATAAATATTATTTTTTTCTTTTTACGTTCATTCTTTTATTTTAACAGCCACTGTTTTTTTGTTTTTCATATAAATTTTATAGAGGGCAGAATAATATCATATTTTTCATTTATTTTGTTAATTTGACATTAATATTTTACCCTTCTCCTCCTCCCATCCCTTTCGTTTTTTATATTTAAACATTTTCTGTTGTTGTTGTTTTTTTTTCTTTTGGCTTTTTGATGATTTAGTTGGATCAACAAAAGTATCATAATATCAAAAAAAAAAAAAATGTTAACCATAAAAATAATAATAATATGTAATATTTTTGACGTCTACACTGCTGCCACCTGCTAACCTTTATAATAGTACAATATGACTCATCTCATATAACCGTCGTTATTACGTCATTTTTAATAGTCTTTCTATTTGAATTTTAAACAACAACAATAACAACAACAACAAATTACAATAACAACAACTTACAATATGAAAGTCGTCCTGCAGAAGCTATCAAATTTCCGTTCCGTTCTTTTTTTTTTTTTTTTAGGTTTTTTTTTCTGTTAAGCAAGAGAATCTAACTGAAACAGCACGAAACCAAAAACCTTCTACTTAAACATATAAAAAATAAAACCTTTTGTGAATTACCATTTTTACTTTATATCAAACCATCTCTGTTTCTCTTTTATATATTTTATATACCAAATAGAAATTGATAGAAGGGAAGGAGGTAGGTAGAAATACAACAACAACAACAACAACAAAAAAGGTTAATCTGATAATATTTTTATCGCGGTCATGACAATGAGTATACATTAAACAACCCTTATTCTCATGTTGCGCATATAAAAAGTAAAAAAAAAAAAAAAGAAGTAAAAAAGGCTCAGTGCGCGCTCAGTGCGCTCAACATAAAATATAAATGTTGTTAAAATCGGGTTGCCCTGTCGTGATCATAAATTTTCTATAAAATGTAAATTGCATCTGGATTTAAAATTATCTATGTGTGTGTGTGTATATATATATGAGTATGTATGACAACACAATGTGTGTGTATGTGTAAATAGGTAATGTTCGTTCATACTTCATATGCATAAAATATAGAGTGTAGGTACCAACTACCTAAAAACCTCCAACACTCATAATATTGTATAGGTATATATGAGGTATTGGATCGAAAACAATTATTATATAGTGATGATAAGCATCGTCAAAATCAAATTAAATTATTTATGGTTTGGGTGCATTGGCATTAGGTGTGATAGAAAAATTGAATTATTATTATTATATTTTGTTGTCATTTTTTTTTTTGTTATTGAATTATTAATTTTATTACCTTTGTGTTACACATACACACCCACACAAACACATATACGTAGACACACTAACAACTCATATTCTGAAAACTATTCGTTGTGTCGTTGCCTGAAACAAAAAGAATTTGAGACAGACCGATAGCACGACAGTAGCTAGGTTTAGTTAGATAATATAAAACAACAATGGTTGAAAATCATCATTATTATCAACATCACGTAATACCTGATTATCAAGTGAAATTTTCAGTTGCACTTATTAATCATTATTCATAATTAATTAAAACTGTCTGTTTGCACTTCATATTCAAAATAACTTATCATCATCATCATATTTATAGTTATTGAAACTAATCTTCTTTTGCCTGTCACCTGAACATGAAGTCAATTATCTTATTGTACAATATTTGACAGCATAAATGTATCTCTATTTATATTTATTAGTTTGCTTCTCTCTGCGTGTGTGTGTGTATACTTATTTGTTGAAATTTTGCCTCAGGATAATCATGTTATTATTATAGAAACGATGTAAGTTTTTGTCTTATGTTTTTGTTTATTATATAAAAAAAAACAACAACCAAAAGAAAAAAATGTCTGATTTTGTTTTGAGATTTAAAGATTTTTTTCTTTTTTTTTTTTTTTGAATATTAAGAGACATTTGTTCTGGTTACAAAACAAAAAGATTTTTTAAGCCAAAACATCTTTTAAAGCTATTGGTAAAGTGAGTGAATTTAATTGTGTTCTTAGTAAATCCGATTGTAGTCCATATTCTACTTTAAAATAATCTAATTGGATTCAAATTGAATTTAATCCTGCCAAATGACATTTCTACCATTATGTTGTTTATTTACGATCATAATATATTTTTGCTAATTTTACAAATTTCTTTTCTCTCCTAGACAATATATACAGAGTAAAATATGAATCTTAATTATATCCGCATCATATTCTCTGCAATCTATTATATTTTTTTCCCCTTCTTTTTTTTTTTCTTATTTTCTGTGCTCTAAGCACTTTTTCTTTTCTTTTCTTTTCTTTTCTTTTATAGTTATTTAGGCGAAAAAAAAAACAAACATTTTTTCATCGTTTTAGTTTAGAAATTATGTGAAATGAAGAACAACATTCTCTCAACACTTAACAACAACAACACCAAAATGATGAAGAAGAAAAAAGAAAATTCATTTTCATTAATATTTCTTACCGTAAAAAGAAAGAAAAGAAAAGCAAAAAAATCAAGATAAAACAGAAGAAAACTCAACAAGGAAATGTAATAAACCTAAAATGTTGTATTTGTTTACCCCAAAAATAAGTTTCCATTTTGGGCAACATCAGCAGAGGAATAGTAGAATAGAGTACCACCAAATATACTAAAGTCAATATATATACATACACACACACACACACACAATATATATTTTCTCTGTTTAGCTTGTACAATTTTTATGTTTAGCAAGTTTTTCTTTCATACTTCAAACTTCTTCTTTTACTTTCAACTACTAAAAACTACATATTACACACTCTTAGTAAATTTATCCTTTCTCTCTCTCTCTCTCTCTCTCTCTCTCTCTCTCATCAACTCGTTCTCTTATACAGCAGTTTTATACTAAAAATGTTACGCAACAGATAATATCAAACTTGCTCTCTTAACTAACGAATTTTATTTTTATTTTTCTTCTTACCGAAAAAGTTATATTGGACTTGTCTTACATCGTACACATTTGTGCTACAAACACACATATACATATCACACATACATACCCCCACCGAGTAATATACCTCCTCTCTTTCTTTATTCTTCTTCTTCTTTTTTTTTATTGCCAAAGTAGAAGAAAATGCAAGACGTCGTTTCATTTTTGGTTCAATTTTTTTCTTCTTCTTGATCATCTTGTTCTTCATCTTTTACTCTGTTTCTCTTATCTGGTTCTCTATATCTTTAGCACTATTTTATATTTAAGAATTTTTTGTTCCTTTTTTCTTTCAGTTCAGAATGAATTTAGACTTTTTTTGCTTTAAGTTTGGCGTTAGGCCAAATTTCAGAGTGCATATGGCTAATAGGGTTCACAATAAAAAGAAAATGAATCGACCAAATAAAAGAACCGAATCAAAAATGAACAAAAAAAAAAAAACAAATTTTATGAAGAAGTAGAAGTAAAAATGGGGAGGAAAAGATGTCGAATAGTTATTACAATTTTGTATCATAAAATGTGTAAGGTTATAAAAATTCTATGAAAACGAATAAAAGAATGAAAATTGGTTAGGATGGTGGAGAATTTAAATTTAATTTATAATCGACTTAAATTGTCGTTTTCGAAAACGTTACAAAGATTTCTATTAATTATGTTTTATCACAGAAGGAAAGAAAAAATATGTCAATTCATTTTTTGCTTTTGCTTAAAACTATAATTAATGTTTCTTTCTTACTTTATTTTATTTATTTCATTTCTATGAAGAGGCACACAACAAACAAACACATAAAAATACACACACACGTCTTCATTAGATCTTTTATTAGATTTTCAACTACAATGTAACGATTTTTAACGTGGCTAATCGACTGTCAGAGTTATTTCTAATATAGAATCCTCAATACTTGTTTTTTTTTTTTAATGAAATCAAAAATCAAATCGGAATTTATACGATCGAAGGAGGGTTAAAATTATTTTGCAGTAAGTGTGAATTGTTTAAACAAATTGAATAATATCTATAAAAGAAAAACTCAATTGAATATTTTCATTCATCTTTCATGGGCGAAAAGAAATTTTATTTAAATAATTTAGAAATTTTATTGGATTTAAAAAAAAACTCAATTTTCATTTTTTACTCTTTAATAAAAAAAAAACAATACACACAATAAACGTCCATCCATAAATGAATTAAATCACCTTTCAACATTTATAAAATAAATAGTGTCTACGCAGAATAGGAAAAGAAAAAAGTCTACACACAGCAAGGATATTCTTTTCTACACGAAAGAAGAAGAAGAAAAAAAAAAAAACAAAACAAAACACATGAAAATCCATTATGCAAAAAGAAACTTTATATAATTCGAATTTTATACATTTTCATTCTTGTATAAAGAAAAGAAACAAAAGTAGAAAAGAAGAATAAAAAGATGACGATGAAGAAAGAAAGGAAAAAAAAAAACATTAATTTTCTTTATATAAATACATTTTTGCTGAATTAAATATTCATTCGGTGTATGCTCTTTAGTTGGTTGAATTTTCTTTGTTTTAAACAACAAAACTTTTCCTTTTTCTTCTTTATTTTTCCTTCTTTATTTTCTTTTCTGTTGGTATTTGAATAAGATGTTATAGTTTGAACTTGCCTCTTATTTTACTTTTTCTTATTCTTCTTCTTATTCTTCCTCTTTTCTACATAATAGTTTTCTTATTTTTATTTGTATTTTCTTTTTCTGTTGTTGCACACAACACAGATTTATTACGATAATCTCAGTTATTTTTTTTCTTTTTATTATTCTTGTTGCATTTTGTTTATATTATTTTCGATTGTATAAATAAAGTGAAAATTTAAGAAGTAACGATTATTTTATGTTATAATAAATCCAATCTATATTCCAAAAGTGATAGAGAACTTTATCAATCTACTGAATATTATTTCCCACTCTAATATTCTGTATTCAACTCAAACCATACTGTCCGATTACTATAAAAACATTGACGATGACGACGACGACGACGACTACAATAATGACGACAACGACAAAATAATTCAATATTTTTGAGTCCCATCAATCAACTAAGAAAAAAAAATAACAGAACGATAATCCCCTTTCATCATCAAACTATATTATACGACATTTCCCTTCAACAATTTGTATTTATAAATTTCTTATTTCTATATTTTTTTTTACCATATCACATTTTCCACAACAACAACAAAGTAGTATAAGTAGTTAAAAAAATTGTTGAAACGAAAGAAAAGTGCGGAGCAAAGAAAAAAAGAAATTATAAAGAAAAACGGAATAAGTTGTGTAAAAGGAAAGAAGAAAAATGAAAAAGAATGAATGGTCGATATTCACAGTGCTTTGATATTTTTGTATTACGTAATATACTTAGGCGTATACCTACACACACACACTAATTTAAAATGAACAACCTAAGAATAATCTATTCTAGTTTTTCACACTGAGTCTGCCTCTCTCTCTCTCGCTTTCTCTCTGTCAAACTAAAATATTATTAAAAAAATTTTATCATTACAAAAAAAGAAACAGCCAAAAAATATTCAACAAAAACACCAACTTCACAATTTTCATTTGATTTCTGCGAATAAAAAAAAAAAAACAAATAATTGAGTTAAGTCTTGACGTCATCAGGAAAAACGAAATAAACATCCGATATGCTTTGGCACTTCTAAAAAATCGAAGTAATATAAAATAGGAGTGAAGAGAAAATGAAAGAATTTTCATTCATATTCTTTAATTTACAAATTTCACTTTAAAATAAGAAGAAGAAAAGTTCATATTCCACACAAGTGAAATCTGCTGAGTGTAAATTTATTTGGTTATAAATATTATACTGGATGACATGAAAAAATGTAGAAGAAGAAAAGTAAAAATTTTAATTATGAAAAACATGTGTTTCGTGTGTTAAATTTCAGCGTTTAGAAAATAAAAACCCAAAACAAAAAATTTCCCAAAGTTAAAATCTTCAGCAAGAAAATATATTACCACGGAGTTGATAAGTTGAAACTATTTTTTCATCACCTCACACTCCAATGAAACCGCATCACAATTTCCACACACACACACACACATTTGGAAAAACAGCGATTTTTCTTTATTCCAACAAAATCTAGAAATATAAAAAAAAAATCCCTAAAATCAACTAAAATTCAAACTGTACGTAACTCGTAACGTTAACGTAACGTAATAAATACGAAATACAACAAAAAGAGAAAAAAAAACGCACACACACCTACATTTTTTACAAAACGTAAAAATATAACAACAGCAATCAACCAACCAACAACAACAACAAAATATAAAACAGCTAAAGTTTGTCCTTGGCCGTGACAGTGGAAAATATAATCTTTATATGTGTGTACGTGTGTATCTATTCTGAATGGATGTATGTGTGTGTGTGTTCTTGTGGAAATGGAAAAAAAAAAGAGAAAAAAAGTTAAAATAAACTTTTGTATACGAATATGTGAACATCTGCTTTGTTTACTTGTGTATAAGTGTGTATGGATGTGTATAAAAGATTTTCTGTCTTTTTATTCTGATTCTGCGCTTTTGCTATCACAAAAATAAAAATAGAAAAAGATAAAAGAGAGAGAGAGAGAGAGAGAGAGAAAGAGAAGGAGTGTATAAAAAATGTAAATTCATTTTTCTCTTTCTTTCATTATATGAAGAAAATTTGAAATTCACAAAAAAAAAAAAAAAAAACAAGAAAACAGAAAAGAAAAATTCAAATTGAACTTTTCTTTTATAAAAAATGAAAAATCCAACCTTTTTTTTTTTACACTCGTCTCATTCTTGAATCTTCTCTTCACCCCCCCCCCCCCCCCCACGAATTTTTCTTCTTATTTTTCGGCGTACGTACACACATCACATTCCACGTACTTTACCACCAACTTCCAATACCACAAAACAGAATAAAAAAAATCAGAATACAAAAATCTAACCCACTTAAAATAAAACACAAAAACAAAATCGTGTCTATAATAATTTTTTGTTTTGGTTTCAATTTTTGTATAACACACACATGCACACACACACACACACAACCAATTACTTTAGAATAAAAAATTTTGTTTAAAATTACATTTGATTACATAATTTTTATTATTAGTTCAATTTTCCTCTTAATTCTTTTATTTATTTTTTTTTTGTTTTTTAATAAAAAATGTTGAGCAAAACAAAAACAAAAACAAAAAGAAAAAAAAAAAAACGAAGCGATATTGTACATTTTTTGGCATGAGACATTTTCTTCTTATTTTCCTTCATATTTAATCTGTTGTTGTTGTTGTTTTTTAGTTCTTTATTTTTGGCTCTTAAATTATTGGCATTGACGTATCTTCTTGCGGAACAAATCAAATAAATTACATTTTATTTTATTTTATGAAAAAAAAAACAAAAAAAAAAAAAAAACAAAAAAATAAAAAAGAAAATCAAACAAAACTAAACGTAAAGAAATAAATCATTCTTTAAAGTTTCAATCTTATTATAAAAGAGAAACGATCATCTCAATTTATATAATTATAAAGGTAATTTCACACAACTATAAAATGCATTATGAGCTATATATCGTTGACGTAACAACGTTAACTACAAAACGTAGAATGAACGTAACGTCAAGTTAACAGATGAGACTTTTCTTTATTTTATTTAATTTTAGAGATGATTTTATGATTGCGTTTTGTTACGTTTCGTTACGTTATGTCAGTTTGATATTTGGTTGAAACCAATTAAGTTTGAAATTTAATTTAAAGTTGTCTAAAAATATAAGAAACCAACGAATTGTTCTTCTTCTTTGTAAAATTACGTTTAATGATGCGCTAAATTCACAGTTTCCGTCTCACTTTTACAAAATAAAACCTAAGAAAAAAAAAAAAAAAACAGAAGAAAATGAGAGAATTGTGATTACAAAGTAATCGAATCAAAGTTATGCGAATTATTTGTTTATTCGCGTATGTTCTGATCGTATTGAAATATTTTTAACACACTTATTTTGTTGTTGTTTATTTTTCTTCATCTTCTTCATTTAATTCAAAGAAAATTATTTTATAAATGCAACAATATAATTTTCATTGAAGGTAATTTGTTAGAAAATTTAAATTTACAAAAACCACAAATAAATTTTTCATTTTCAACTTTTTCTTTCTCACCAATGCAACAATACCAACAATAACATCAATAACGAAAGGGAAATTTAAATCTATTCCTTATATACGCATTTTCCTCCTACTCGTTTATCCAAACAATCAAATATTATTCTGATCAAAATCACTTGTGTCATCAGACTTGACTTGACTTTAGAAAATCAGAAAATGGATGAACTAAGAAAAAAAAGAAAAAGAAAAGAAGGAAAAAGGGAAGAAAATATCCCGCAGAATAAATAAAATAGGTAACGATCTCATTCATCTTCACAACACGTGTGAATTTTATTTTCTTATATTTTTCTTTCTTTATTTCTTTTATTTTCTTATGGAAGGTATGTATACATGATGTGAAGGTTTACATTTTAACATTACGCGATTACATAACACAAATAATATCTTTTCTTTTTCTTACAAACCTACACACACACACATACACACATAAACACATATATAAATACATATTATACACACATGCACATACACGCAAACATACCTCTAATAATAGGTACAAAAGTAGCATACATAAACAAAATGCGCACTCTGTGAAACGCACATGCGTTTAAAACATTCAATATTTTTTCTTACAAAAAAAAAAAAAAAAAAAAAAAAAACGAAACGAAACGAAAAAAAAAAATGGGATGAATCCGGATGATTTATAAATAATTGTTTTGTAGCAAGTAATTTTAGTATAGATGAAGAAAATGAGTTCATTCTTGAATACACAAAACTGAAATCCTTTACATTCAACAAAAATTCTACAGAAACTTTATTCAATTCTTTTAAAAACCGAACGATCTATGCATTTTCTTAAATATATTTTCTCCATCCCAATTTTTCATTCATATTTTATAACTTCTTGTCAATTATACAAAAAGACTTCATAATCGAAAGGGTTAAAATGTGTTAACAGACGAAAAGAGTACAAACAAATATAGTTATACAGAAAGAAAAGAGACAACATTATTCAACACATATTTATTTATTTTTTTTGTCAATAAAAAAACCGAAAACAAATAGAATTTATTCTTCATTGGATTATTCAAAAATAAAAAAAAAAAGTAAAAAATAAGAGAAGAAGAAGAAGAAGAAGAATAAAAAAAGGGATAATGTTATGGGGTTTCAAGTATTTTTTTTTTGTTTGTGGATATGAAGGGATGCCCGTATATTTGTATGTGTGCGTAAGAAGTAAGGGGATGGAATGGATTGGGTTACGAAGAGTGTTGATCGATCTATTTTTGTGTAAATTTACAAACTTAAATTGGATTTTTTCATCCCTTTTTTTTTTTTTGTTTTTTTTTTTTACTTTTTTTTTTTTATCATAGAAGACGAATTTTTGGAAAAGAAAAACAAAAAAAAAAATTATCGAATTTCGACGTCCAACCATTAAAAAACTATCCATCATTTTCTTTTCAATAAAAATAAAAAAAAAAAACAACCTTAACGATTAAAGGATTTTAGTTTTTATTTTATTTTTAAAACAAAAAAAAATTATAGAAACAAAAAAAAAAAAAATATGTAGACTACCGAACGAGATGAAGTTCGTCCGTTTTTATTTTTGTTATCTTGACAAAAAGAAAAATCCAACAACAAAAGAATTTCTCTAAAATAAATCATTTTCATTCGATTTTATCCATGTTGTGTACGTGAGGAATAAAGAAGAAGTTCATCACCCGAGTGTATTTTTTTGTTTCTTTTCTGATTATTTCACATTTACCAGAAAAAAATAAATATGGATTCACCTTTACACAAAAAAAGAAAAAAAAATACAGCAGAACGGTGTGAGGTAGAGGTGACTGATTGAGGTCACAGATCTTTTTACATAAATTATAATAAAAGAGAAAAAAAACATTTTTTTTTTTTTTTGGGTGAAAATATCAACAAACAACAACAACAACAACAAAAGAGGAATCATAAAAAAAAAAAACAGAACATTTAAATTAAAAATTAAATTAATTACCCGTGTCTCTTGTGTTTTTATTTTGTCTTTCATTTTCTAATTTCTTTCATTCTTTGTTTTTGTTGTTTCTTATTTTTTAATGAATCAAAAAAAAAAATAAAATCTAAAATCTAAAACTGAAGAACTGCAAACCCAACGAAACTAAAGTAAACCCAAAAAATACAAAAAAAAAATTGAATGAATCCCAAAAATTTTTATTTTTTAAATATTTTAAAAAGGTAAATTCTTCTTCCCCCTCTCTCTCGTCCTATCTTTTTCTTCCTCTCTTGAATTCTAAAAGACACTGCCTGTCTGTCATTCTCTAAATATATATTTATATTTTCAATATAAGATAAATATATTCCTTCATTTCTCTCTAAATCTCACCCTCTTTACAGTTGTCTATACTAAGATGTTTTGTTTATGCGTTTGTGTTATCTATTTATCTACCCTTACTGATCTAAGTAATTAAAATGTGACGTGATTCAAATCTGAAAATGCTTTTTCCATTTTATAGGAAAATGTATATACTTAACATACACTAATATAAACTAATACACAGACACACACACACACACACACAAGTAGTATATAGAATAGATATAGGGGAATAAAGACTTCTGGCATTTACTTGTGGTTGTTTGGCTGATTTGAGTTGTGAAGTTTTTTTTTTGATGGGAAAGAGAAATAATTTTAAAGTTTATTCAGTAAAACAAAACAAATTCATAAACACGTTTTTTATTACAAAACAAAAAAAAAATCAAAGAATAAAGTTTCGATCGAATATTCTTTTCCAAATGTGGAAAAGGATGTTTTTTCCCCCAAATATAATCGCCAGTAAATTTTCAAGTTTATGTTTCTCTTTCAAAGTAAAAAAAAAAAAAAAGGAAGAAGAAGAAGATGAAAAGGAAAAACGGAAGTTCACCTCTATAAAACATGACAAGCGACTAAAAAAAAGGACGTTTTTTTTTCTCTGTTAAAAAAAATGTCTGCTCTGACATTTAACAGGAATTAAAGGAAAAAAGAGGAAATATTTTGTGTCAAATTATCCAAAGACAAAAGGGAAAAGTTCAATGGTTTAAAGAGAGACAGAGAGAGAGGGAGAGAGAGAGATAGTGAAAAGATAATTAGGATGAAAATTCATTTGTGAACAAATTAAACAATAGAAAAAGTGAACAAGGTAAAAAATAAAAATGAGAACAACAACAACAAGAAGCAAAAAAAAAAGCTCATTAAATAAAAAAATAAGAAAATTAGAAAATAATTAATTTTTATAGAACATAAAAACCTTTACTAAATTACATTTTTACTGAAACAATCCGATCTAAATCAGTCAACCAACGTAACCATCATAATAAAAAAAAAAAAAAGAAAATATTCCAATTGACCAATTTTTCATATCATTACACACGAAGAAAAACTTATATAAATTTTTTTCTTCTACTTCTTACTTTATTTCCTTTCGTTTTCTTTTCTTTTTCTTTTTTTTTTTTTTTTTTTAACTGTTTGTATAAATCGAACATGTGAATATCCTTCTTCTTTCTACTCAACCACGTTTCGTGTTTGTATGTATATTTTGTTCGTTCGTTCATATAAATTTTTTTTTTCTTCTTTAAGGGAAGAAACCTTACATGAATACTAAAAAACCTAAAATGTACACAAAAAAAAAAAAAAAAAGAAAAAGAAAAAAATCTGCTAGAATTTGTAACAGACGAGTGTGCTTCCATCGACTATACAAATCTTCTTAAAAGGTAAACATTTCTCTTCCACTTCTATTTCGTCTTCTTCCTTTTCCTTCTGGAATTTTATATTTATTATTTTTTTTTTTTTTTTTTTTTCATTTCTTTTTTGCTTTCTTCGTTTTTTTATTTGTGTATGTTTTTGTGTGAGTGAGTGTGTGTGTGTATTTTGTACTCGGTTTTTTTCTTATATTTGATGTAACATTAAACAAATATTTTCTACATTTTTTATGAAATTCTAGAATTCAGAGAAAAAAGAAGGAAAAGATCAATAAACAGAACACAGCAGTATTTAATTCTTCTCGATCAAAAAAGAAAAAAAAAAGGAAACAATTAAATCCACCATTTTGGGCTCTAAAAAAGAAATCAGCTGATCAATTCTTGAATTCAACGTTTAATTAAAACAAAACAAAATTGCCAAGACACACGTTCCATTTTAATTTTATTTTGTTTGTTCAAATAATAAATAAATAAATAAATAAAGAAAATGGGGAAAAAAGTGACAACCAAAATTTGACATATTTTCTTCAACGCGCGTACTAAATGAATTTATTCAACCTTCATAATATTGGATTAAATCTTTAATTATATATTTATTTTTTTATTTTTTTTTTTTTACTTCTTTCTAATGTAGAAAATTTAACACCCCTTTATTTCTTTAGCACCCCTACAATTTACAGACACAAACACACACACACACACACATTTAGATTCACAGATATATTATTTATTTCTCTTACTCTTCCCTTTTATCATGTTTATACTTTTCTTCCAACATATTTTTCTTCTTCTATCATTTTCTATATCTGGTTTTTCCTTTCAACTAACATTTAGAATTAATTGAGATATGTTCATGAGTAATTTACCTACAACATACCATATTTTAAGAAAATTAGTTTCGGAACATTTATCTTTAGAAAAGATAAAGGAATTTTGTGGGAGCCCTTTTAATTCATAATACACACATACACACACACACACATACTTCTATATAAAAAGTATTACTTCTTGAAAAGAAACGAACAGAATTATATAGATAGAAATATATAAACAGACATAACTAAATACATAAGTACAATTTTATTTCAAATATTCTAAGTTTATTTCCTTTTCTTTATTTGATATAATATTATTCTATTCTTACACACACACACACATATTTATTATTCCCTGTTTTTCAAGCCTTAATATTGTGGGCACAAAAAATAAGAAATAAAAAAAAGTTTAAAGAATAAAATACTCTCAAAGCCTTCATTCTTTTCAAATAAGGCCACGAAATACGATTATAATATGGGAATTTCGTTAATATTATATTTTGTCGTAAAATAGATGTTATGAACGAGGTTGTGACGTTATACGTCAACATTATGTATAGTTATAAGTATCATATATACATAGCCTTCAATCCGATTAGTTATATTTTATGCCCACAAAACTCAACATAGGCAGACATAAACACACACACACACACACATATATACATAGACATAAATGTACTCAAAGTATTATACTTTTGGTTTGAAAATTTTATTATAGAGAAAAACACATTTTCAATTTATTTAATTTACTTTATAGTTTTTGGAAACTATGCAATAAATGTAATTAAACCGCATCAACTATTTTCTATTTGCATACTTCACTTCATTTTATCTTTTTGGATTTTATTTAAACCCTTGAACTGAAAGAAAGAAATACAAAGACAAGGGGAAGAAAAACTAAAAAGAAAATGCGTCTATTTTGAAAATTTTCTTTCTTACTATTTTAAATTAAAAGAAAAATAATAGAAAAACAAAAAAGATTTCTTTCTAAATAACGCGGTTTAATATCAATCTTCAAAAGTGTTTAAGTAAAACTTTAAAACTAAGACTAATTTTAAACTTACTTCTCTTACCATCTAAACTAAATTTCCAAAGTATAAGACTCATATATTGAAAATTCCAAAATTATACATAAGAAAATTCAAAACATTAATATTTAGAAAAGAGATGATTATAAAAGGAAGGAAGAGGGTTGGGGGTGATGATGATGATGATTATGGTGATGATGAGGTAGGTTTTACAATGATTATTTTAGAATCTGGATTCTGCTTGTCTTATAACCGAATACACACATCCACATATAAATTTTAGTTATACTTTAAACTTTAATAATAAATTAATTATATTTTGAAGTTTGTTTCTTGTACTTTGAACATATGACGTTCAGTTTATATACTTTATAAAATACGAAGTTTAAGGTTTTTATTCTTTAATATTTTTTTTTTTTTATATCTTTTGCTGTATATATTTGTTGTTGTTGCTATTCTTGTTGTTGTTGGGTTATTTTTATGGATCTAAATACCTATACAGATATTATAACAAGTTATACTGATGTATACATATTTTTTTTTTAAACAAAACGAAAATAATTTGTTTCCGGTATTTACCATTCACCAACCGAAAAAATATGTTTAAATGTTATTTTTGTCGTTTAGAGGAGGTTTTTTTTTTCTTCTTCTTCTTTTTTCCTGTGTTTACATTATGAGGGTTGAGTAGTGTCAAGGTTTTAGTCTACTACAGGCCATTTACTATCAGACCATGTTTAATTATTCTGGCACAATTTCAACTATAATGATTTGACTATAAGATCAACTTCATGGATTGTAAACGTATTCATATTTCAATTAGATTTTTTTCTTATTTATAGATTAGTCGGTCATTACTCTTTCAAAAAGTGAATCTGTTTTCATATAAAATTTACATAAGTGAAATTTCTAATGCCAACTAAAACGTATTTTCATAACAATAAATAAAAAAAATATTAAGTTAACATATTCAAATCTGGCCTGTATTCAAGTTTAAACACTGAATACAATATCACATGCCTTGCAAACTAACAAACCTAAGGATGAGCACAAAACTTCAAAAATATACCTATGTAATACATATGTACGTATATCCGGTGTATATACAGGTTGAAATTTACAAAAAAAAAAAAGAAAGAAAAAGAAAAAGAAAAAAACAAACAAACAAAAAACTCAAGAGACAAGAGATAGTTAAAGCCACATAAAGCCATGTCCTAAAAGTTGAGTTTACTGTAAGTTTTATATAAGTTAGGTTAGGATTTTCCATAATAATACCGAATGTGACATTTTTTAGACGTTTCTCTGAAACGTGATGAAAGTTTCTTTTTTTTTTTTTTTGTTTTTGTTTTTATTTTTCTATAATATTTGTCCAAAAAACCCCATCGTACCCAAAAAAGGAAAGGAGTTTCAACCAATTAGTAATTCAAAATGACGTTAATCTGTCACAATCTTGAGCATGCGCAAAAGCGCGTGTCAAAATGTCACTTTTTTTATTCGTTCCTTCTTTCTTTCTTTTCTTTTGTCCATGGATAAAATTGGTTCGATTGTTTTTGGTTTTTTTTTTTAGTTTTTTTTTCTGAGGATGACAAATGTTTTTACATGGATTCTCATGTTTTAACTAATGTAGAGGTGTGAGTGATGGAGACATATATTATTATTATTTATTTTGTTTGTTTGTTTGTTTGTTTGATTTTTTCCCTTTTGATGATGATGATTTGTTCGATCGATATTCGCCCGCATTAAAATACACGCACTTACGAATACGCACACACACACAAACACACACATACTCAATTCAGATATTAGAAATTAATCATTCAAAAATATAAAAGTAATTTTTGAGTGGATTTTTACGAAAACTAAATAACTACATTTATAGTAAGTAAGTAACTAACCCAACTACTATCTCTCAATTATTACATAAACACACACGTTATGTACACAAATATGTGTATACGGACTAAATAAATATTAACTTGATATTTGTATTCCAGTGTTCATGCGTGTGTTTGTATATTTTCTATTGTTTTATATAACCAAAAAGTATACCCAAAAAAAAAAAATCCCATGTGGAATAAATGTAGAGTAATTGTTCTTCATTTTGCTTTGAAATTTACCGAACCGAAACAACATGGTATTTTGTATGTTTCTGTGGATGGTATTATTACATAACAAAAAGACACGATATCTCCATGACTTGTATTATGTATTTTAGATATATTTGTATTTATTTATTTATTTATTTATTATGCGTTTGCATAGTGCATATAAGTTATCGTCGTGTAATTATGAATCTTATTTAAGTAGTTTATAGATTATTATTACAGAAATAATTTTAATAGTTTTTATTATTATTATTTTGGGTCTAAACCTAAAACCTAAAAACCTAAAGTAATAAATTTTATTAGTCTCTGTAAAACTAGCAGCTGTATTACTGTACTATGGGTAGATAAAGTGTACAATGTATACACATATTCACATTCTATTCTATATCTTTTACAATAATCTATAATAATAACGTTTTGTCCAATTTTATGTCCGATAACGAATGAATATTGTAAGAGAATGGTGAGAGGTACCCATATAGAAAGGAAACAAAAAAAAAATAAATAAATAAAAACTTCACTAAATTACAGGTTTTAATTATTTACGGGTGACTATAAGTATAGGGATGGTGACATTTCTTTTTATTTATTATATTAGACTATAAGGACAACGATTGACAATTAAATAAAATAAATTTCTAAGAATGTCAGATGGTTTTAATCAAAATACAAATGTATGAGTTCAATTTAATTATTCTATATAGAAAAGAATGTTCAATAATTACCCTAAATACTAATTCACTTTCATCCCTTACATATACGATAATATTTCTATTTACCAATGATTTAAACAACTGAATAAAAATCTCTGTGAAGTTCAGTGAAATCTGATGAATATTAAAATTTTCATTCAATGGAGCATATTTTTTACCTTAACCACTTAACGACCATTTTGATTATTGAAAATATTTCAACTGACATTGATTAGCTTTAATAGAAATTTTAAAAACACTTGATACTTTCAACCGAGTAAAATTACACTGTAGTCATTAATCCGTGCAAATTAATTTTCATTAAAGGATCAAAAAAAAAAAAAAAAAATTTCAACCAAAAACAATTTTTCCACCTCAAAAAATTTTAATCAACAAAATAGAAAATTTTCCCTAAACATTATTTTCATCGTCAAAGTTTTAATAATAAATTAAATTATGGCAATTCATAGAAAATAGAATATAATTATGGTTAACGTATAGAACATTCATAATTCATATTAAAATAAAAGTATATAAAAGTTAATCGATTGATTCAAACTAAAAATCTTTTCAACTAAAAAATTATTTATAATAATTTCGTTGTTACGTGACATTTTACATGTGAAATTTTATATTTTTATTTTAGTTTAGTTTAGTTTTGTTTTGTATTTTTTTTTTTTGAAAATAAACAAAGAGTCATGTAATAAAATATATAATACTATAATAGTATCTAACCTTTACTACACAACAAAAAAATTACATATTCATTAAAAAAAAAAGTAAAACATAAAAAAAAATAAATACAAAAATACAAAAACCAGAATGAAACAAAAACAGAAAATTTTAATTTATTATGGTTGTTTTTGGCGTGAACCCCGAAAGCGTAACAAATTAAAATCAACACTAAAAAAAAAAAAAAAACACGACAAAAAAACTAAAACAAAAACGGCAAACAACAAAAATGACAAAAATTTAAATAGAGAAAAGGAAAAATATGAATATACTTAGGTTGTACCATCAATTTAGTTTTTAAATACCAACTGAACTAAAAGGGTTCGTAAAAGATATTCTAAAAGAGATAATTTGTTTGATCATTCTTAATATTGTCACAATTACAATGCACAAAAAAAAAAAAAAAATCCACTGACCCATCAGAATTTACCGAATAGCAGCACCTTGTACCCCATAAATAGAACTCAGATTTTTTGTTTAAAAATTTTACAACAACAACAAAAAATCGATAATTCTCCTGCTGGTTTTGATGAATTATTATTTTAATATTATTAACACAAAACAAACGACGATCATTACGTTATATTTTTTTTTATTCCATCCCCACCAAACACAAACAAAAGAAAAACTGAAAGATTTAATTGAAACATAAAAAGTGAATTGTTTGTTATAAAATTATCAAATTTTAATTATTAATTTGCTAAGATTTCGTAATTTTATGTTTTCTTTTTATTGTTTTGGCGATTTGCAATAAAGACCGAAATCAATTTTCTTAATTTTATATTGAAAATATTTAAACGTGAGAATCAATAAGCAACGAAAAAAAAAGTCGTGAATAATGCTTTTTGTTGTTGTTGTTGTTGTTTTGGATTGTGTAAAAATAAACATGAATTTTGATGAAAATAAATACAATAAAAATATTGTAATTGATGACAAGAACAACAACAACAACAACAAACAATTTTCTCTGCTAAAATATTTTATTATTATTTTCCGTTGCTATTGTTGCTCATGTTACTGTGTCTGTATGCTTACGTATGAGTGACTGTTTGTCTTTTAGTATAACACAAAAAAAAAAAATTGATGCAAAACCTTAAAGTGTAAACAAACAAGCATACGTGTAGCACCACATCATCACCATTCACCATCATCAACATCAACATCAAGTTGAGAAGAAAAAAAAAAAAACGCAACTAACTAACAATAACAGTCACCCACATACACACACATACACACACACACAAATTTTTCTATAGAATATTTTTATACATTAAAATTCTCCTTCGTTTGTTCGTTCGTTCGTTTTCTTTTCTTTTTTTTTTTTTTCTTCTTTTCTCAAACATTAAAATATTATAATCTAAATATTTGTGTTATAATTTTCTTTCTTTATTTTTATTTTTTTTTTCTTTTTTTTTTTTTTTTGGAAAATGGCACCATATTGTCTCGGTACACAAATAACGATGCCTTGATGCTTTTTCACTTTTTTTTTTTCTTTATAAGAAAATAAAAATAAAAAAAAAACATCAAATTTTCCTTTCAATTTTTTTTTTCTTTTCCTTTTGCACCATCTTCTTCTTCTTCTTCTTCATCTTCTTCTTCCTCATCGTCTTTTAGTTTCATATTATTTTTCGTTAACATTCTAGAAAAGTTGCAAAGTCAGAAAGAGAACAAATGACAGAAATAAATGTGGAACAGAGAAAATATACAAGGATGAAGAGGGGTGAAGTTGATTTGAATAAACCAAGGCAAAAAGTATACAAAAAAGAAAAGGGCCAATATCCAAGCATCCATAAGTATTCCAAATAACAAAAGGTTGAAACATTTTATTTTTATTATTATTAGTTTTTTTTTAATGTTTCTTAATAAAATTATGTTTTTTTCATTTTTTTTTTGTTAAAGACGAAGAAGAAGAAGAAGAACAAAAAATATAAGCGATTAAATGACACAAAAAAAAAAAAACGAAGAAATATAAAAGAACGAAAAGAGAATTTACGTTTTTAATTTTATAATTTTTAATTTATAGTTTTTTTTCTTCTTTTTCTTAAACATTTTTATTGTACGAAAAATAAGAAGAAAAATAAAAGTCTTTTAAGCGAATCAACAATCAAAAGAGATTCATAAGAAGAAAAAAAAAAGGAAAAGAAGAGAAAAAAAAATATGGGAGACACAACAAACAAAAGATCATTATACCCTTTTTCTTCTTCTTCTTCTTCTTCTTCTCAACATTTTCATACAAAATAACAAAAAAATTAAACAATTAAACGAGAAAGAAATAAAGATGAAGAAGAAGAAGATGGCACACATACACACACACACACACATATTTTTAATGTCATTATTTATGTTTCCTTTATAAATTGTAAATTGTATTTATCTTTAATATATTTATCTTAAGACGTTATAAAATAAAATGAAAGAAGACATTTTCTTTTCTTACTTTCCTTTACAACTTTTTTTTTTTAAACAAATTTTAATGAAATTCAAATCCTTTTGAATGAAGTTAAAGAACGAACGAAACAATTTACAATCACATATAAAAATATACAATGGATGTACATATTTTGTATTATTTTGATCATCATTCATCAACATCATCATAATCACCATCATCATCGTCATCATCATGTCCATAATGATAATCAATTTATGTGTCATAATTTTAAGAGAGAAAAAATAAAAGTTACTGGATCGCAATTGGATTTTTTTTTTTCAAAGTTTAATTAAAAGCTTCCTTTCGTTCATCATCATCAACTTATTTCTTCATTAGATGATTTTTTTATGTTTATTTTTTACGCGATAAAATTAAAATAAAATAAGAAAAATCATTATAAATTTTCATCTCTGTTGTTCTGTGTGTGTGTGTGTGTGTGTTTGCCTGTGTAAAGACTTGGTTGTGCGTGTGTGTGTGTGTGTGTATAACGCAAAGTGTTAAAAAAGTGAAATATTTTTGGCTTATAAATTTTCTAAAATAGAAATAGATTTGTTGGTGCACGTAAAGAGATTGTGAGCGAGAGATAGGGAGAGTGAGAAAGAGGCAGAGAGGAACCCGAGATGATTATTAGTGAAAAAGTGTTACATAAACAAAAAAAAAAAAACAGAATAAGAAAATTATTTTTCACAATTATTATTATTTTTTGTTTCTAAACGAATGAAAAATGTGAACAAAAAAAAAATGACAAATTTTTATAAGCGAGAGAAAAACAGATGACAACATTTTTAGAAAAATCTAGAAAATCAAAACAAAAACAAAAATATGTGAAATAAGTTAATTTATCATCGTTAAAAAATTCAGATCAGCTGAACCTCGTTAATACGAATATTAATTCTTTTACAGCATTAAAGTGATTGCCGAATTTCGTAACAATATAATTAGTGAAATTTTAGTTAAGAACAAAAAAGACAACAATATAAGATACTCAAATGTAAAAGGGAAATAAAAAATATTTAAAGAGTCACTGTTTTGTAAAATCGGACACCAAAGTGATTTAATAAATTTAAAAGTCTAATTTAAATTTGATTAATGAACCTTTTTAATTTGAACAGAGACAGTTATGTCACTTCAGTTTCTCAACTAGACAATCTATTACTTTATCATCAATACACACACACACACACATGCACACACACCCCTAAATAATTACAATCCAATTCAAGAAATTAAAACTATAACTCAAAAGTTCAACTTTTTTTTTTTTATTTTCCATAAAAACTTGAAACGACTTTATATTATTTGATTATACATTTTTTTTTTCTGGTTGGGTTCCGGTATTTGTTCCCAGAAAATAAATAAATAGGAAAAACTCCATAAATCCACCCTTATTAAAAAAAAAAAAATAATGGAAGAAGAAGAAGAAGAAGAGGAGGAAAAAAAGGACAAAAATAATAAGAAGGTAAAATATAAAAAAAAAAAAGTATCAAGGATAGGATAGGATAGAAGGCCCTTTATTTTCATTTTCTTTTTTTTTTCCTTTTGGTTGTGTGTGTGTGTGTGTATGTGTTTTTTTTTTCTTTTTTACTGTTGTTGTTTGTGTTGTTGTATAGCCTGAATGTGTTATGCGCATGTATTTTATCAATAAATTAAGTTAAAGAAAATTGTTGTTTAGAAAATATAAATAAATATTAAGTAAGAGTAGTATATAAGTATAACAAAAAGTAGGTATTATATAGAAAGGAAAATTTATGTTTGCTCTTACCGAAATTAAAACGTATAAATTATTATAATAAACGAAGGTGTAAAGTTCCTTTTATTTTATTTTATATATTTTTTTTCCTTCTATTTCTATATTTTATTTTTCCTTTCTATTATTTTTTTTTTTTTTTGTTTTTTGTTTAAAGAAAACAACAAACAAAAAACAACAAATATTTCTAAATTACGTTTATATTACGTTACGTTTACATGTTCTATGCACATTGAAATTACGCGTGCATAACAAAATTTTTTCCTTTCTATTTTTGGTTGGTTTTTTTTTTTTGGAGAGATTTCGATTGTTGTTGTTGCTTTTCTTTAAGACTATTTTCGGTTAAAATAGGTACAAATATTTTAGTTTAATTAACACAAAAACAAAAAATTAGTTCAAATGGCCAAACTAAGTGAATAACCCAATTACAAAAATAAAAAAATAATCAAACGTCATTTCCCTCCAATAATATTCATTTAATTTTTGTTGTTGCTGTTATGTAATTTTTATACAAGTCACATACAAAAACAGCATACTTAAAAAGTAGTGATCACCAGGTTAAGCTATAGAGGTCAATCACATACACACAAACATATACATACTTCCAGACAGGAATTATGTGAAAACGCATTGTTTATGTGATATTTTTTTTAAAGCGTTTTGTCTTTTTTTCTTTTTAATTCAGTTTTAATTGGTATGTTCTTTATAAAAATTTAAAGAGAATACAGGAAACTCAAAGATAAACAATTTATTTAATTCGAATATAAATTTATTTTTCTTTAATAATTTTTCTTCTATACATTAAAAATTTCCACACCATTTTCATTTTGATCTTTTTGAATATTATTTATTTATTTTGTGCCAATTCTTCTTAATTTTTTGTTTTTTGTTTTTCGTTTGTATTTTTTTAGTGTTTTCTTGTAGAAAATATTTAAGAAAAATTATTTTGTATTCGATAATTTATGAGAAAATATATATCTTTTGTTGGCATATGACAAGACAGGTGTTTTGTAAATAAATTTGACGTATATTAAAAATTAATGTGATGTAAAAAAAACCTCTATAAGTTAGACCCCACTTCCGAATTGGTCCAAAGATAGGGCATTTTATTAAATGTGTCAAATCATAAGTATCCTTGGAAGATTTTTTAACGGTTTTTTTTTTAAATTCTGTTTTTAAGTATTTTTTAATGCAGTCCAGGACCATTCACAAAAACTAAAGTGATCTGTTTTTTTAAGAGATTTCACTCAATATTGTTGTAATTGCAAGGATTTTATCTTTTTAATGTTTGAACAAATAAAACACTGCAGAGCCTAAATTAGGTTGCATCAATTGTAGTTGGTCAGTGAAAATAAATTAATATAGAAAACCAAAATTAGAACTGTAAAGCTTAAAGTTGAAAAACAAAAAAAAAAAATACTAAATCATAAAACAACTAAAATAAAAAAATACTAAAAGTCACAACAAATACGAAAAAAAAAAAAAAAATAGTTAACATAATTTTTTATGTTTGTTGATCTGATTATTTTGTTGTCTCACTGTTGAATGGGTGGGAGTTTATTTTTTATATATGTATGTGTGTATGTGTGTTACACACACACGTTCATAATAATGTATGTACTGACTGGTGCCGTTGTCATTAAAGAATTTAATTATGATAAATGATAATGAAAAAAAAAAAAAAAGAAAAATAAAATAGAAACACTTTTTGAAGGTGCGGATATTTATATATACTGAACCAACCAAAAATACAACAGATAACTCAAATATTTAACTTACGACTATGGGTGTGTGTGTGTAGGTACAATGCCGTTTAAAAGGTATAAAAAAAAAATCTCGCGCTCTGTCTGATTAAATGTTCTTCTTTGTCGCATCTATTTAATTATATTCACTTTTTATTAGGTTTTTTTTTTGTTCGAAGCTTTCACCAAAAATATATCTATTAAAATATGTGAGGAGTGAAGTTGAACAACCAAAAAAAAAAAAAGAAGCTTTTTTTTTTATTCTGATACGAATCGTTAGTCTTAACAATAACAACTCAGACTTTGATTATATTGTTGTTGGTGTTGTTGTTGTGTACATTTTTTATATATTTTCTATGACGTTGATGATGATGATAGAAAACATTTTTCCACCTAAAAATATAACAACACACACACACACACACACAAACAAAACTATACGTTTTTAGCTGAAAAAGTAAAAAAAAAAAAAAAAAGAATACAAGGAGAAAATAAAAGGAAAGGAAAGGAAAGAAAGAAAAAAGTACAAACTCACGTTTTAACTTGCCATTAAAATTTGAATATATATGGAGAAAAATCCCTTTAGAGAAACATACCTGGAATAATAGAAGAAAAAAAAATACACATTAGCAATATTAAAATCAAATCTAAAAGGGAAATTAATATACACGAAGTGAAAAGTTAGTAAATATTTTAATTTTCTGATTGTAGCTTTGAACGACAGGAAAAAAGTCATTTCATTTTTATCATCTAAAAGAAGGGATAAGCGGAGAGGGTTACTATTATTTGTTTTTCCTTGATTCTTATTAAATTGTCTTTTTCAATTGAATTAAAATTGTAACTTACAAGTATAAAGTTAAGTATTGATGTAAGTGTACAAAGTGTAATTTAAATTATGTTTAAAAAAAAAAATAAAAATAGGATTTTTGTTTTTATGAAAATAATTTAAAAAAAGAAAAAAAATATTATGTTGTTGATTTCATTTTTCTTCTCCACGTAAACCCCCTCATACTCGTTATCTTTCACTTTTGTGTAAAGAATGAAACAAATATAGAAAAGAAAACACTTTTCGTATATTATTATTATTTTTATTATCGCAAAGTAAAGTAAAAAAAAAAAAAAAAAATTTATAAAACTTTTAACAGATGCGTAAACAAAAAATCGTAGCCTTGGCCGCTAAAATTAAATTTATTTATAACTTTGCCTCTTTTCTCATAACATGAGATTCATATTTTTTTGTTTAATACATAAAAATTCGCATACACACAAACACATACCACCTTCTATATAATTTCATTTCTTATTTATTTACTTAACACTTTTAAATACATAAATTTATTTATAATAAAAATGTGTGTGTGAGTGTGTGTGTGAGTGCGTATTATGTATTTGTGCGTTAATATTTTTCGTAACTTATGTTTTGAATTCGCGGGATTACAATTTTGCTCTATGACTTTGCATATTGTGTATTTGTGTGTGTGTACATTCTTGTACTACTTCAGTGGGTGTGTGTGTGTTGCCTTGCCTGTGTGTTAAATGTTACTTAATGATTTCTTCTCATAATTTTCCTTGTAGAAAAGCAAAGTGAGTATAGAATTTTTTGTTTTTAAGATTTTAACAATAACAAAAACAATAACAGAAAAACTTAAAAAAAAAAAGTGACATCATTTTCATTAAATACAAAATTTATTTTTATTTATCTTCGATTTTTCATTTTCTTTCCAACATTTTCTTTTTTTCGTTCAATTTTACTTTTATTTTTATATTTGTTTTTTTTTTTTCTTACAGAAATGTTTTAATGATTGAAAGTTGAAATCGCCGCATTTCAATTTTAATTTTTTTTGACAATGAAAAGGAGAAATTTTTCTTTTTCTTCTTCTTTTTCTGCTCGTCTGATGTTCCTATATTTTTTTATTTTCTCTTCATAATTTATTTGAACAAATAAAAATTTTCTCTACTTGTTGTATTGTTTTTCACTCTAGTTGTTACATAAGAGTCATCGTTGACACTCATTGATTACGTCACTGAAAATAATTTTCTGGGTTAAATTTGATTTTTCTTTTTAACTATTTAGTGTTTTGCTGTTTATTGCAAAAGACACAAATTTATTATAGACCTTTAAAATTTTTGTGTTTTAGAGAATTTATATTTCTCTTTCTCTCTCACACACTAACTCTCCCACACAGACACATTATCTACTTGAATGTTGACACAAATGTTTAAATGTTGTTTATAGAGAAAATCAAGACAGCAAATTAAATGTTTTTTTTTCTTCTGTTGGTTAAAAGTCGAATGGACATGGAACAGAAAATAAAGGTCAGTTGGACAAAAAAGTAAAACAACAATAAAGAATAATTTTAACTTGAAAGATTAAACGTTAAGCTCCAATTAATATTATTACTTGTTTTTTTTTTTATTAGATTTTACTTGAATATTTTTCTATACGAAAATAGAATATTAAAATCACGCATCTAATACTAATTGAATCTTTAATCTTGTAGTAAAGTACTGAAACTTACGCACACATACATTTGTGAATGAAAATACAACAAAACCCCGGAAACATTGATTTATTTAAACACACAAAATACACCGAGAGAAAAGAGAGAAAGAGGGAAAGAGAGAAAGAGAGGGACAAACAGATAAAGTGTAAGAGGCAAAGAGATGAAATAGTCTTAAAGAAAAGCACAAAAGTTCATACCTTTTATATTTTAAAAATTCTAATTTGATCGACCCGCACACAAAACCAACAACAACAACAAAAAAGAAGGAAAGTTAAAGGAATAAAGGAGAAGTAGGAACGACATTTTTTTTTATGAAAAGAAGGAAAAAAAAAAGGTAGAAATAGAATAAGGCGAATGTGCGGCGTATTATCTACTCCATTTGCATTCAAATTTAAATTTAGTCATTTAGAAAAAAAAATTCTATTTTACGTTTACATAATTAATGTATGTGTGTGTGTGTGTGTGTGTATGTTTTACTCTTCCCTTATCCTACTTTTACATACCCTCCCCATATAAATTTTTCTTTTTTGTTCTCATCCTTGATCTTCTCATTCTCTGATAACTGACGATTCTCATCCTCATCTTTTATTATAATGAAACCATTTAAAATACCAGCCACGAATGAAATGGTCTTATTTTGAGTCCATCCGTTGAAAGGTGATTTTTTTTTCGTTTTTGCTCTCTACTCATTTTTTGTTTTAAAGGAAAGTATAAAATTTAGAAGGTAAATTCTGATGGTGAAGAGTAAGATGTTAGGTGAGGATAATAGGGTGTCGAATACAATGTATTAATATCTTAAAGTATTATTAAGGAAAAAAAATTTTTTTGCAAACAATGAAAACGAGAACATTTTCTTCTTAACAATTTTTCCATTTTCTTTTTCTTTATTGTACTTTATGTTTTTTTTCTCTCTTTTAAGAATTAAAGAATAGACAGAAGAGGAAGTCAAAAAAAAAAAATTCTAAAGAATTCTAAAGAAAATTTTTCCATCGTTGGAAAAATAGAAAAAATTTGTGAAAATGAGAGAAAATTGATTTTTTGTATTTTTTGCTGTTTTTTTTTTTCAATCAAAAAAAAAAAAAACAAAACATAAAACTTTGAACAGAAACGACACCATTTTCATTTTGTTTTAACACTTTTTATTGTCTCTTATACAATTTAAACTTTATAAAGTTCAATTGAGAGAAGCAAAAAAAAAAAAAAGAAAGAAAGAAAGAAAATTGTGTAGAGGAAAGAGATAAATAGTTTTGAAGCGTGTCTCATATCCTCTTAAAAAATATCTATCAAGTCCAATTCAAAGATGGCAATTTAAAAAGATTTGTTTTATTATTAAGACTTTTTTTTATTCTTTTATTTTATAGACGCGAGGATTCATAATCTACTTAGGTATACGTTGTTACACGTCTGTATAAAATATATTACTCAATTTCTTTGCAATTGTACAATATAACACAATACGTTTGCATGGAGGTATGTGTTTGCATTTGTGTGTGTGTCTGTGTGTATTATGTTAGATATTTTAAGAGTTTATTATTTAAAATCAAAATTTACATATTATGTACAAATGATGGTATAGATACTAAGTTATGTATAAAGTTAAACATACAAATGGTTATAATAATAAATGAAGGTAAAATAGATGGATAGATAGATAAACTAGAGTTCAAAAACCTATAGGAAAGGGAAAGTCTACTAAGGGATGGTTATGGATGAATGGATGAATGATTCTATGGATGGATGGTTGAATGGATGGTTGGTTGAATGGATTACCAAATATAAACACGAAAAAAAAATCTTAGTTTTTATTAAATGAAAGATTTTGTTTATTTGAGAAATTCTATCAACTTCTTATTGGATGTTTAGAAAAATAAAAATTAACAAATATTGTTTTTGGAAAAAGAAAAATGTTTTTGATAGAAAACAAATGGACAACATAAATCGGTTAACTATATTTTAATCCACAAACACATCTCTCAACATTTTACTTATTCGTTATAAAAAATTCCATTTCCTTTCCCATGATGTGACACAACACAACAACAAGAAAATAAGAAAAAATATATTTCACTCGTTTATGCTTATCAAAAATAATGCAAAAAAAAAAACATCATCGAGTTAAGGAGGATGATGGTTTGGATTGTTTGGTACAAACAAAAAAAAATTTACAAATAACCAAAAAAGAAAGAGAAAATTCAAAAAAATATTATTATAAAAGTTACTTTTTATAAGAAATAAGATGAAGAACAAGAACAAGAAGAAGAAGAACGAAAGAGAAAAAAAAAACGATTTATGACTTTTATAAGAGAAAAAAAAATGTAAAAAGGGAAGATGGTTCCATTAAGCTCCATTCTTTGGCACATGTTTTATAACTAAATAGACTTTTATACAATCCTTAACAGGAATAAAGCTCTCTTTCTATGGATCTATGTAGGTATGTCTATGTGCATGTGTGTATGTGTATATGTGTATATATTTTAAGATTGTAAGTTTTCTTTTTTACATCAGTAGGTGCACAATGATAGGATCACGATTATCGTCTTTATATTTATATATTCTATTCTATGTTGTTATTTTTTTCTGGATCATAGAGTTAACTTTAAACTCGTTTCATATTTTGTTGACACAAATATTTCGAATTTTTCTCATTTGAGTTTTATTCTTTTCTTTTCTTTAATATTTCTGTAAGTTTCGTCAATAGATACGATTAATTTATTGTTGCAATTCAAATAAAAATTACACAATTCATTTTGTCATTAATTCATCAAATTTTAATGAATAAGAATTGAATAAATTTTTCTAGCAAACAGAAAAAAGAAAGGAAATTGACACCAACAAAAAAATGACAAACATAATTTCAATGCAAAAAAAAACACACAGGGGGAGAAATTTTCTAAGAAAAATCAGCAAACAAAAAACCAAAATTACAACAGGATTATTTTGTATTATAAACATAAGAGAGAAATATTCGTGTAAGGAGAACAAGAAGAAGAAGAAGAAGAAGGTTGTTCACCCTAACATTTTACTTAACAAAATAGAACAATAACAAAAAGAAAGAAAAAAACCAGAAAAAAATGGAAACACACAAATAGAGGGACAGAGAGAAAGTGTGAGAGAAAATTGTATATTATACAAGAGAAAAAAATCCACACCTCATAAATCCTTCATTGTATGAAGGATATTGTTCATATTTTTTTTTATTTTGTATCCTCACACATGTTGTGTGCGCTGCTCCTGCTGATGGTAAAAAAAAAAGGATATATATAAATATTTGTGTGTTTAGGTATAAGAGTGTGTATATGTATGTGTGTGTATAAAAGCACAATGAGCGGAGCTTGTCAGCTTTAACGAACGAGAAGGTAATAATATTGAAACAGTTTATCTGGCAAAGCAAAACTTTACTGATACATTTTCATCTGCAACCTCATTCTTTTATATCACCCATTCTCCACCTTCAAACATCACCCAAATAAAATTCAAACACTCAACCGCCTAACACAAAACAGGGGCAAAATAAAAAAAAATAAAAGTAGAAAAAAAGACAAAAATACGACAAGATATGCGTTAGGAGGATATTTCTTTAAGGATTTATAAGAATGAGAGAAGGCAGAGACGTTCGAGGTTTGAGTGAATGAAAAGAAGGAGGAATGATTTTAGATTTTCTTTCATATAAATGCCTAAAAAAATCGGAGATTGATTTTTCAATTTTTCTTTATTCTTTTTCCTTCTTCTTATTCTTCCTTTTTGCCCATAAATACATTTTAAAGTTCTTTAAACTTTATGGCTCTTTCACTGAATATTTAAGATTATTTATCCGTAATAAAAATCTAGAAAGAACAAACGATTTATTGAAAATAAAGTCATTTTTGGAGAACTCAGAAAATATATAGGTCAATTTTACAGAAGCAAGCGATCAAATTTTCTAAATACACACACACACAAATATAAACATTTACAATGACACAATATATTCAATAAACACAAATCATGCTTATAGCAACAGAATAACTTGTAAAGGGCATACAAGTATTTTCAAATATTCGACCAGTTGAAAGTTTGAACTCTGATACCGGGCATGTGATAAAAATAAAATAAAATGACACAATAAAAGAAAAATAGATAATTGAAAATAAATAAAGTAGAAATGTGAATGGCCCAGGTAAAAAAAAAAGATCAAAAAAAAAATAGACAAAAAAAAACAAGAAACGGTAAAAAGGTAAAAGGGCAATTGACATGCGCATACATTTTAATAATCTAAAAGAAAAATTAATTCATGTCAATTTTCTATTTGAATTTCACACGAAACCATACCAAGAAACTTTTATTTATGTTGTTTGGAATTTCTTGTTTCTTTTTTTTTTTTCTTTTATATGAAGAGAAAAAATAATATAAAAGAAAAACGTAACATATTTTCTTAAAGTAGAAAAATTTGGTAACAACAACAACATTTTTTTTTATTCTTAGAAATTCGTAAGTTGAACGGAAATCAATGTGATTCAGATGAATAATGTAAACAAAATTATAATTTCATTTAAACAGAAATAAAGTTGAACCTCTTTATTGCGAAGTAGCAATAATGAATGTTTGAAATTTTGAAACTGATGGAAAAAGATATTTTTGAATTAAACTTACGTATAAAAGAAAGAAAAAAAGAGCCAAAGAGATTATTATTTGAATACATCCAAAATGAATTTTAAAATGAAACAAATTTTAAATTTAAATAATTGAATTTCACAGAAGCCAAAAAAAAAGCAATGCATTCATTTGATTCTCTAGAGGCACAACATTTCCATTAATATAATCGACTTGGGAGTAAGTAAATTTCGCAGAAGAAGAAGTAAGAAATAAGAAACAAAATAAAAGCCATCGTGTATATTATCAAAACCGCATACAAAATAAAAATAATCTTAATCTCGGCTTTTTAAATTTTAGTTTTGTATTATTTTTTTTCAGTTTGAGGTAAAAAAAAAATAATATTTCAATTTTAAACAGCAACAAAACACAAAAATTTTACCACACAATTGAATTGTATTGTAAATTAGTGGAGTTCATTGTGCTAAATACATTTTCAAAACATTTTTGGTTAAGAAAAGAAAAGCTAATTTTAGACAAATTAATTAATAAATAAAAGAAACTAAAAATTGTAACATCAAAAATGCAATTAATCTTCAACGAAGATATTTAATTTTGTTTTTCTACGTAAATAGTATTTGCTTAGTCCTTTAGCCTTACAAATGATATTTATTAGACAAGAATCAATTTATTTCTGTTTTCTTCTTTTTCTTTTTCATATAAATTCAATCGAAACTAATCAATCACTAAAGTTTTATTATTATTCTTTGTATTACTTTTTTTATTTCTTCTTCTTTGTATCGTTTGTCGTCGAATGAATAATTTAAATTTTAAAATAGAAAACAAATTGCACTTCTTTCAATTCAAAATAGAAAAAAGTAAAACAATTGATTTTATCTGTTTATTTTCGTTTTATTTTAACTGATAATTTAGATTGCAACGCACAAATTAGTTTCTTAAAAGTCTAACTCCCTCTAAAAACTTTAATCCATTTGACACACACACACATCATTTGAATCCCCCTTTCAATACATTACAAAATGCTTACATTGTCATAATAATTAATTTCCAGTTAAAGATAATTTAAGATTTATATAAATAGAAACATATTATCAGTTTTAATAGATTCTTATTACAATCTATCTCTTACATAATAATTGTAAATGTATGTTTACATATTTATGTATGTGTATGTGTTGATTTCAAGTGCATTACTTTATATATAATACAAAATTAATTGAATTGAATTTTACTCTAGTCTCTATAAATTATAATGTTTGTGAATATAATTTAAATAGAGTGAAGTCAATCAATCGTCATCGTAATAATGAATGTATATGTTAGTTGTTAGAGTAGATATATAGTATAGAGAAGGTATTAACTAAATACAAAGTATTTCATATTCAAGTACTTATATTACATTGTAATAGCAGTATAATTAGACCTACATATATACACATACAATTATTTAAACATATTTAGGAGACATTAACATAAATGCAGAATAGAATATGAAGACACAACCATTGTGTAAATATATAGAATAGAATTATATTCAAGTAAAGTACATTTATAATGGAATCTTATATAGTCAATCTAATGTCTAATGTCTAATGCTAATGTGATGTAATAATGTATTATATAAATGTACCCATACTCAATCCAACCATAATAAAATTATAAAGTAGGTATAAAATTTCTCTGTAGTTTTCCTTTTGAGTACTAGACATTTACTAAAAGTATAAGGAATCATAATATTTTTTTGACAAGTCAATCACAATGAGTGTAATACTTACGTTAATAGCCGTTATTTTACTTCAAAAAATGAAGTTAATCCATTTGAGAATAAAATAGAATTAAATCAGTGATTTAATAAGTGACTTTAATGAAAACTTATTTCATACAAATATGTTTTAAGTTAAATTCAAGTAAAAAGAAATGTCAAAAAAATAATTCTTAACTTGATATTAGTAATTCACTCTACATTGTAAGAAATCAAAATCAAAAGTTAAAATAATTCTTTAACGTGATCATATCAAAGAGAAATAAACAAACAAAAAGTAATCAAAACAAAAAATTTACTCTCATTGTGAATGAGCTTTTAATAATAACATTGAAAATTTTAGAATCAAATCTAATGACTAATGGATGAATTTGTATAGAATACAATTGATGTATTATATTGCACTTATGACTTTATAAAATAAATTTTAAGAAGATTTTAATTGAAATTTATTTGTGCATAGAATATTATTCATAATTCATATGTATAAAATGTAATTTAACCAAATAAAGGTACTTATTACAAGCTTAAATTTATACATGTATGTATGTGTGATTGTATATAGTAAATCTCTTTTGATGAATTTAAACAAAAACATTAAATTTTCTGGTTAACAAAACATAACAGAGTATAATAATAAGTCCATTTTATTATAGAGAAAAATTAAATTTAGGTTTGATAGTGGGAGTGTGTTGAAAATGAAAATTCATTTTATTTTTATTGGAAAACAAAAATGATTAAATTTTCCATTAGGTGTACGAGTTTTATTGTAAAATAATAATTAAAATGCATTCTTCTAAAAATGTAAATTAAACGCATTCACATAACGTGTGTGTGCAATGTGTGTATGTGTGTGTAGTATTACACATGACATATTTATTACAACATACAGACAAAATATACATACGTAGATTTTGGATAGAGAGAAAAGAATTGATTAACTTTAAAGCGCATGATAACAAACTGAAAATGGAAATATGGAAAATGCAGATATATCTAAATCTACCAACTAGATAGATAGATGGACAGACAGAGAATACAAAATATAATATAGACAAAAATATAACAGTGCTGAATAAAATACAATTTTCAATTTTCTATTTAATGAACAGAAAATCTGAACGTTTTAATTTAGTAATAAATTTGTTCAACTTTTTAGCTGTGATATAGATTGGGTGATACGACTTGAAAGTTCTTTCTCCTAAGTACAGCACTAATTATTATAAACATTATATATACAATTTACATAGAATGGTACAATATCTCTCTGGTTTTAAAAGCCTTCAGGTAAATTCAATAATAATATCTACTCATACACACACTCAACAAAATGCATAAATAATGCATATATTTAGATAGCTTAAGTTAAGCCTTGTATTTTATATAATAAAGTAAAATACAATATGTGCCTTTTATGTAACCAATCAACGTACAGAAATAGAAACAATAATATTTTTTTTGTCAATCAAAATAATGACAGTCCTAAAAAAAACACACAAAAGAATAAAAGAAAAAAAATATTCAGAGCAACTATAACGAGAAAATATTCAGCAAATGATGCAATGTTTTGTTCCATTTGTGTAGTTTTTTTATAATTACCAGTAACGATACACGAATTAATTCAATTTGATCATTAGTCGGTTCAACATATTTTCCTATTTGGAACGACACCATTAAATTGCAACCGCAACATCAAATTAACGTAAGCCAAAATTATAAGTAAAATTATGATGGGAGTATAACTTCATTTAAATTTTTAAAAATAAATACAATAAACGCAATTAATTAAAAAAAAAAGAACTCAAGGTTATTCTAATCAATTTATCACCATATTAAATGCATAACTTAAGTGATTACAGTTTTGTTGTTGTACTATTAATAATAAAAAATTTATTTACAAATATACGGACGGCTTTCAACCAGATACAGATATATTTATATTTTTTTAGAAAGATCATAAGTATTTACAGAAGTTATCAAGATCAGATCAAATCAATTTAAAATTATGCATTTAGAAAAAAAAAAAAATAACACCAACAACAACAAAATAAAAAAAGAGAATTGAGTGAAAACCGAGTAATTGTAATTGTGGATAAATCGTTTTATTCTTCCGACAATCAAATGATTAATGTAAATAAATTATTATTCAGAAAATCAAGCTGATTTTAGATTATAGGAAATCCTGATACAGACAAAATCCATCAAGATAAATTTTGTATGACTCAACCAACTCTCCAATTGATATTATCTAGTTTTGATTTAATCAAACTGCATTGGACCATTGGACAATTGTTTAACCATAAACATAAAATAAGAAGAAAAAAACAATAAAAAACAACATACACACAAGTAGGTTTTCATTGTCATCCGTCATGTAATATTAGACATCAGGGTTAATAACGTTTGTTAAACAATCATCAATATAAAATAATAAAGACCAGGAACAAAATAATACTATAACAGCCAACAGCAACAATATAAAATAAACAACAAAACAAAATATAATAAATAGAAAATAATATAAGGAGGTGCTAATAATCATAATAATAGAAAAAACAAACAAATGAATAAAAAAAATAGTAAAAAGTTAAAACAGATGTTTAAGAATAATGCAACTATAATTCAGCAGTTATTTTATAGCAGCGCGCAACAGAATATTGTAATTATCTTTTTTATTGAAACTATAAAACAACAATAATAATAATAAACAACAACAACTTTATTATTTGTAGTTTTGTTTTGTTTTGTTTTGCATTTTATATGAACAAAAAAAAAAACTACAATAAAATAAATTATGATTTATTTAATTATAGCAGATTAATTATAGCAAACAATTTAATTCTTCTTCTCATTTTTAGTTCTCTCTAATTTCTCTCTAATTTTTAGTATAAACTTTTTATTATTTGATTCTGACTTTCAGAAAAGTATAAATCTATAAAATATAGGTAAACTATTCTGTAAATGTGTGTGTGTATGTATGTGTGTGTGTATGTATGTGCTTTGTAGTTTAACTATTTAAATAACAAAAATGAAGGTTATGCATTTTTATTGAAATAAAAACTTTCAGAAAGATTAAAAATAAAATGAAGTGAAAAAAAAAACAAAACGATTCTTAAAGTATTTTTTTTTTAAAATTACGAAAGCAAAAAAAAAAAAAAAACATAAAAAAACAAATGAACAAATGAAGGAACAAACTTTATGAAATCAAATTTTAATTAAATTTGTGTATTTTCACTAGGATTCGATGCTGAAAAATTATCGAAATAAAAAAAGAAAAAAAGAAAAACAAATTCAGATCAAAGTTCCTTTATTTTATTGGAATTCCTGGTTTTTATTTTATTTGGATTTAAAATTGGAAGTTCAAATTCACAAAAAAAAAAATTAAATAAATGGGTAGGAAGAATTAATTATAATCAGAGAGGAATGAATAAAAAAAAAAAAAACAATAAAATAAAAAAAATATGCAAATTAAAATCGTATAAAATATCGTAAAAACGAAATCAACCCATACCTGCATATTAAATGCGTGCATGTTAACAACTTTAACAAAAAATAAAAATAAAACAGCAGAAACTACAACAAAACTCAATGCATTTTGTATGTTTTTTTTTTTTTTTTTTTTGGAAAAAAAATTTTAAAATTCATTTGATTTTTTATTTTTCATTTAATTTAATTAAAATGAGAAATTTTTTGCAATACACATTTTTTTTTTTTACATAATAAAAAAATAGAAATAGAACCTTTGTGTATGAAAATTTAATCCATATTGTATGTATGTGTGTATCTGTGTACATATGTTGAACTTATTAAATCTACAACCTTTATTTTAATTCTAAAACTAAAATTAAATTTAAATCGATTAGAGTTGAGTTGTAGATGAGATGGAATGAGTTGAGAGGATACAAGATGAAATTATGAAGAAGGATTATTTATAAATATATGGATTATGCATAGAAGGTTATCACTTAGATTTGATAATAAAATACATAAGACAAAAATTAATTCAATAAAAACCTTTTAAATTGTTTCTTCTTCTGTTTTTTTTTTTTTTTTTTTTATTATTTTCCATTTAGGTAGGCATAATTATTATTATTAAATCAAATTGATGTTTAAAGTGCGTGTGTTCGCATATAAATAACAGATTTTAATAAATTCATACAGGAAATCCCATATATATATATATAAAAATGTTAGAAAACGGTTTTTCTTTCTCTTCTTCCACTACCCATCCAAAAACTCTTGCCCAAAATATAATTAACACATCACAAAATAAACACATACATAAACCATAAACACATAGGCGCACGCACACATAATACACATACACAAACACACACACACACACACACACATGCATATAAATTAACCATAAATGATCAAAGACTTTCAATACAATAAATTTTAAGTAATAAAAATAAGAAACGAAAAAAAAAATAAAAACTCACGCATTTAAATGATGCCGCGTTTACATAAAAGAGAAACCAACAAAACAATAAACAAAAATGAACACACAAATATATAAGATTATATTCTAATTAATGTAATTCAATAATCTACATAAAATATAGAATTACATTTTCTTACGTCATTATTGATTAAAATTTCAAATTATTTAAAAATTAAAAAATAATAATAAGACGAAGACGAAGACGAGGGAAATGAAGATGAAGGAGAAGAAGAACAAAAAAAAAAAAAGCAAAAAAGAAAGAAAAAATAATGAGTTTAAAGAAGTATTATTTTTCTCTCATTCTGTTTCTATTTTTTTCTTTCTTCTTCGTTACTGTTGTTGTTGTTGTTGTTGTTGTTGTTGTTCATTTTTTGTGGTGTGGAAATTTGTATTCTTTATTTCATATGATTTTTCACGAAATAAAAAAATTTTAAAATGGCAAAAAAAAAAAAACAACTGACGCAAAAAAAAAATAAAATAAATTAGATTAAAGAATATTTTTTTTATTTTCTTTCTCAATTTATGTTCGTGATTGGATTTATGTATATGACTGTTTCAGTGTGTATGTATGTGTGTGTGTGTGTGTGCGTGTATGTTTGTGCAGTTGGGTTATATTTGCATATTAATTACTTTATGCTAATCGATATGAAACATGAATTGCATTATTTAAAAAATACAACTATAGCTAATCCTTAAAAAGCAACAAATAATGACGATTTTCACAGAAAATTTATTATACACATTTTTTTTTTTTCTTTCTTTCTTTTTTCTTTATTATTTTAAAGTAAAGTATTATGGTCAGTCTGTTATTATTATTATTATTATTATTTGTTAGTATATAATATTTAAGTTTGTATTTGTTAGGTCAAATTACCTTAAGTTAAACTCATATGTGTTACCTGCCCATAATTATATTTAAAAAGAAATTGCAAAATATAACAATACATATTTTCTTTTCAGTAATAAAAAGAAAAAAAAAAATGTTAATTAATAATTCATTTTATTATTATTCTAATTGATGTTGTAGTAATAATAGTAGTAGTAGTGGTTGTATGTAGTAATTTATTGTTGGAATAATATACATACAATTCATTTTTATTATTAGTGTTGTTTCATATTTTAACAATTTCATTTAAGTGCCTCTCTCGCAACTTAGCAATTTATATGATTTTTATCATTAAAATAATTTTGACGTATAGAAATAAAACAACGACGTTTAATATTAGTCATGAAAAGTCAGTAGTTTAAAAAATGCACAAAATTTGATAAAATTTTGAATGGAGTCCTTAGGGGACCTGTACGTCATTCTATTTTATTTATATTATTTTTTATAAAAGTCTACAATTATGTACAGCTTTGATTTAATAACATTGATTAAACTGATTGATTAAAAGACAAAATAAACTAATGTAAGATGGAGGTTAATTTTTATAAATTTAATAAAGCCAGAGGTGAATTGTTCTATTGGACAACAATCGGATATTTGACCGATGGTACGGTTCAGTAAAAGATCGATAAAGGTCATTCCACACAACATTTTTTATTGATTTCAAATTCAATTGATGAGAATGCGTAGACAGAATAAGGACGTTATTTTTGGAGTTGGTTCGTATATATGAACCGAACATTCCAACACCCCCCCCCCCCCCACCCCCCAAATCACCCCTGAATAAATGTACTATATTTCTGTGTAACAAACCGCATAAAGAATCAGTAATTCTTTAGAACATTATTTTAACAATAGAAAATTAAATTAACGTTCTATGACAACTCACAAATGGCTCTTTATTATTTTTTGTAAGACAAAAAAAAAACATGCAAAATTTAAATAAAATTTGTTTAAATTTACTGAAATGAGAAAAAAGAACAAATAAGTAATTTATAAAAGTTAACAATTAAATAATGGCGAATTAAATTTAACGGTAATCTAAGATGAAAAAAAAAAGCATTCTAATGTAACGAATTAGTATAAAACAACGCCACCAACACCGCAAGATCTCTCTTGTATCAGCAGCCAACGTTAGAACTGTCAGAAATCTTCAAAATGGAAATGTACCATAAAAGTAACTAACGTCAGATAATTTTTTTTTAACAGTAAAAAGTGTAAATTAAACTGAATAGGAAGAACAAGAGATGATAATAAACGACAAAATGAACAAGAAAGAAATAAATAAATATAAAAAAAAAAAATAATATTGTACACGATGACGACAATTTGTAGAAAAAAACAAAAAAAAAAAAAAAGTGCGTGTCTTTTACCTTTAAAAAATATAAAAAAGAAAAATTAAAAAGTTGCACTTTTCTCTCTTCAGAAACTCATTAAATTCTTATAAATATAATAGAGAAATGTAAATTATAAGTGACGAGGGGTGAAACTCTGTATTTAAATAGTTGCGACTTATAGAAGCGATTATTTTTTATAATATTTTTCCTTCTTTTCTATTTTTTTTTTTATATAAAATAAAAATAAATAAGATCTAAGATCGCGAGGGTCGGATTTTATAATAAAAACCTCCGTCCCCTCCCACACCCCCTTTAATTCTTTCTTTTATATTATTTTTTTTTTGCTTTCCTACTTTTAACTTTATGTTTCTGTTACAAAATGAAGCGTGATGAAAGTTAATAAATGATTATATATTTTTATTCTTTTCCATTTTTATTTATTTTATTTTTTTTTTTTTCTTCTTTTCTTTTTCTTTTCGGAATAAAAAAAAATAAACAAAAAAGTTTTTTTTTTTTTTTATTTTCATTTCAAGAAAGAAAAAAAAAATATGGATTAAGTTCGAATCGAATTACATAAATCCCTAAGGAAAAATCTAAAGAATTTTCTGTCGACAAAAAAAAAAATAATAATAATTTTCTACTTTTCTTTCGTTTTCAAACGCGACTTGAAACTATTCTTAATCTTTTATAAATTTACCCAAAAAAAAAAAAAAAAAAGCACTGAAGAAGAAGAAGAAGAAGAATGAAAAACTTGTGGTAACAATTTTTATTTTATTTGAAGGAAATAAAATAAAAAAAAAATTCTTGAAAATTCTCTTGACGAAAAAATATTACCTGAAAATAGAAAGAGAAAAAAAAAATGTAAGTAATTTGAAACATTGAATTTGTTTGGTAAAAAGGAAATTATATAAATTGGTGAGAAGGATGATAAAGTTAGTTCAGTTTTAGATCCTTCACATGAACAACGTCGTTACAAGCGTCTTTTTTCTATTTTCTATTGTTTTTTTTTTTTTGGTTTCTTACGAAGAAGAAAACGGTCAAAAACAATAACAACAAAAATTCTATTGGCAACCACATTTTATCTACATCTTCGTCTTAGTCTTGTCTTCAATCCAGTCCAGTTTTTTTATATTCTCTTTTATCGAAAACTTGCTTCAGTTAACTTTTTTATTTTTGTAACGATCAAAAGAAAACAAAAAAAAAAAAATTCTTAGACGAAAGCAAAAGAAATATAAAAAAAAACAAAAGAGAAAATCTTCTTCTGAAACAACCAAATCGATTTGATAGAAAATACGAGAAGAACTGTGGATCAAAAGAAACAGACTTTAATATTGCATTTATGGTCGATGCAGAATTTCAAAAACACAAAAACAGAGAACAAAAAAAAAAAATACAGAAATAGTGAAGAAGAGAATCTGATGAAAAAAAAAAAATCCCGACCACAAAGGAAATTGGACGACTCATCTTAACCTCAAGGTTTTTTTCTTCCCAATATATAAAATCCACAAAAATTCGTTTATTCATGTTCAGAGTTGACTTCTTTTTTTTTTTCTCTATTTGAACAATTTTTCTTACGTCGTCTTTTTACGGAATCCGATAAAAAAAATTACAAAATTTTTTTTTTTTTTCTTGTTGTTATTGTTGTTGTATATTATTAAAATACAGCAACAACTAAAAAAACATACAAAAAAAACGGCTGTCTCATGATAATGATGGCATAATCATCATCATCATCATCATCATCAACATTCATATCGCATCATCATTACAAATCGTAACTCGTATATAAATTTCAAAATATTTTTTTTTTTTTAGACTAAGTAATTTTACATGTTCTTATTACGGCACTTACACACACACGCACGCACACACACACACACACACACATCCATTTAATTTGACTTGATAATAATATAATGTTACGTTTACGTTAATTATTAAAAAAAAAATCGTTTTGAATGAAATACACCAACACGAGTAATTGTAAGTATTTTGTGGACAAAATTTTTAAGATCGATTTTTGTTGAAAATTTCTCTTTCGATAAAACTTTCAGTTTTTCAGTTAAAACAATAAGTTTTCTTTATTTACAAAATAAATCAAAGGTAAAAAAATGAAAAACATTGTAACCCGCATTGTTGCATGAAACCCTACGTAAAATAAATTTAGTCATTTTCGCTTTTATCATTTGGTTGTTACTTAATTATTTTAAGTAGATATTATTGTTATTCTGGTGTGTTTGTGACAAAATGTATTTAATTGAAACATAACATAAAATGGAAATGGACATAAAATGCAGGTGTTAATTTACCATTAACAGAATTACGGTTTTAATACAAGACAAAAGAACTTTAAGTAATATACCGGTCACAGACAGAGTTTGTATAGAAGCACGTCCGATCCTCATATGATAATTTTAAACTCTGGCTAATAGAGAGAAATAAAAAATTGTTTAGATACCGTGCCTATATATATAAATGGTCATGGCAGTCAAATAACAGACACAATACCAGAATAATATTAACAACAAAAATTAATATTCAATTAAAATGTCTTTCCATCATAAGAATTAATTCAACTTGTTTTAGTGTATATATATTTTTCAAAACACTTGTTTGAAACTTTTAACTGCAAAACAAAGAAAAAAAAACAACAACAAACAAACAAATGAAAAACAGAAAAAAAAATCATGCGACCGTTAATGAAAAATAATAAAATAAAAGCACAATAATAATAAAATCCGCCATCAACAAAAAAATTCCATGAGCAAAAATAAAGCAACAACAGAAAATATAAAAGATAGGGCGCGATTATAAAAGCCTATTTTTTTTTATTCTTATTTTGAATAAATTATTCTTCTTATTTATTATTATGGCAGAATAATTACGTTCTTTTTTTTTCTTTTTTTTTTATTTAGAATTAAATTTTAATTCAATTGTGTATGGTAATTTAATTTTTTTTTTCGTTTTTGAATTTTGAATTTTGTTTTGTTTGTTCTTGTTTGCTGCTATAATGACAATTCATTACTGTAAAAATTATTATGTTAAAAAAAAATACAAACAAAATACAAACAAAATAAGTATCTCTCTGGAACGTTTTTTAGTTTTATTTATTTTTTTTTTTTTTTCTTTGTAGACAAATCCCAAAAACCCAACCCAAAAACTATAAAAATTGTACACAAAGAACCTAAAAATATGTAAATAACATAATTATGAGTTTATAGTTAATTATATACAAATTTACCCTTGAACGTCACTTGTTTTACATTGAAAATGGAAAATTACTCAATTTCGACAATATTCTTATTTCTTAGATTAAACTTAAATTCTAAAGAAAAAGTGTATCACTTAGGTATTAGGTGGTGGCTGCGCAAACTAACTAATCCGACAAAAACGTAAACATTTTAAAAAAAAATTATATTGGAAAAAGAAAAGAAAGAAACACAGGATAAAAATCAGTATGTGAGGACAACGACATTGCTGTTTCTATGGTTACCAAAAAAAAAAAGAAAAATTGACTAAAATTTTGTGCTTTGCTTTAAATTTTTTGGTTTCACCGTGGATTTAACACAGTTTGCAGACAGATTTAGTGTAGATTACAAATTACAATAGGTACCAAACAACAACAACAACAACAACAACAACAACAAGAAAAAAATAACTAGAAAGATAACATAAAAATACTTACACACACACACACACCCACACACACACACACAAATATTTTAGGCGATGAAAAAAATAATTCATGCACAAAGCATGATACTCTTGTTTTTTTTTTTCTCTCTCTCTTTTGTAAAAAAAAAAGAAAAATCATAAATGCCACCTATGTAAATTTGTTTCCTCTTGCAGAAAATGAATTTTTCATGCAGATTTATATGCATTGTGAAAATATAAAGAAGGAAATAATATACAACCTATGATACTAACAGCAAAAAAACAGAAACATCAAAAACAAAAAAAAAAAAAAGAAGAAAAAGAAAAAGAAAACCAACAACTATACGAAAAGTCATATATGAGGGCGGTATTTACTATTTGGTACTTCTAAAAAACAACAAACAATGTTCTTCTGTCTCCATATAAAACTAAAAAAAAATAAATAAAAAGAATCTCAACAATTTTTTTGTTTTTATTTTGTTTAAAATTTTACATGTGTTTAATAAAAAAAATAATGTTTGCTTGAATACAAACAACACACACACACACACACCTATAGAGCAAAACAAACTTCACACACACAGACAATATTTTTGTTTTATTTATATTTTCAGATTTTAAATTTTAATTAAGAGAATTTTTGTACATTGTACATCCTTTTTTTTTCTGTATTTATAAAAATTTATAAAACTACTAAAAATTATTTAAAACAAAAATGTTGAATAGTTAGTAAAAAATTAAATTAGTAAAATATTAAATAAATTGACTAATGATTTAGGAATTCAAAATAGGAATTATTTGATTTTGTTGTTTTTTTTTTCTTTTCCATTAATTTTTTTTTTTAAAAAAATTTATTCTTTAAATTTCTAGACGTGATGAGAAAATATTTATATTGCATTTTAATTCAAGGTTCTGATGGTCTAGTTGTCTGTCTATTTATGGAAACAAATTAAATTAAAAACAAAGTTAGAGTGATTTCTTTAAATAGCCTTAATTTTAATAAGAATAAGAAAAATAAAAATAGAAGAAAACTAATTGACGTTAAATATAAGTGCATAAATTTTGTAATTTTATTTTATCATAAATGGATTGTTTTTTTTTTGTTTTTTTTTTTTTTTTGTTTTTATAGAATAGACTGCATGTTTTTTATGTTTTCTTTTTTATTGAAGTAAAGTGTAGCATCTGAGGTAAATAACCAAAAGGAATATAAAAACAAAAATAATAATAATAATAATAACATAAGAACGAAGACATAAAAACATAAAGAAGAAGAAGAAGAAGAAGAAAAAAAAAAAAACGTTGGGCTGACATAATAAATCAAATAAGAAAACTTTTCTACCATACATTTTTTAGTAAGTTTATTTTTTTTTTTTTTTTTAGGTAAGGTAAGGTATGGTAAGGTGCATGGTATAGAAGAATCTCACCTTACTTAAAAAATAATAAAGTACCTATCAGAAGAATTTTTGTTATAAAATAAACTATAAAGGTAGTTTCATACTACAAACAAACAAGAAGAAAATAAAACACAACATTCTCGAATATAATACAAAAATATATAGGATAGGAATATTTTAGAGAATCTATGAAAAATAATAGACCAGTAGACTCGCGATAACATCAAAATAGAGAATATGGAGATTTAAATAACAAAATATAAAGTAGGGATAAGTCATTAAAGACGTTGTTAATGTTGTTACAAAGAGTTTTTGTTTTTGCAACTAAATTGAAGACATAAAATATCACTGGTTAACATCAACCTGTAATTTTAAGTGAATTTAATGTTACAAATGTTATTTCGAGTCTACTGTTTATATTTTTGTGCATCAAACATAATTCAAGAAAACAGATGGTTATTGCAAAGTGGTTGGACCGACATAAGAGACCAAAAATACTTCGTGCTTTATACACTTTTTTCATATATAAACCAGATTATATACATACAAAAATATATACATACAAAAATATAAGGAAGAAGAAGAAAAAGAAGAGTCTATAAATATAAAATAGCAACTCCTAGACTCTTCTAGTAGAGGGTAAAAAAAAAAGTGGTTTGAAAGAGAAAAATGTAACAGAGTCTCTATTTAATTAAGATTTAATATAAAAACTATAGAAGAAGGAACTCATTTTTGGGTAAATTAATCTGTCAAAAAATAAGAAGAAAAACGAAGAAGAAGAAGAAAAATATTCCTATTAATTTTAATTATGATTATTTTTTTTGTTTTTGTTTTTTCTTTTGCTTTTTTTTTTTTTAATAGGCGAGTAATTGAGTGTGTTATTTATGAGCACATTATGATTTGTTTTTATGGGAAATTATCCAAGCGCACATTTAGTGTGTTTTATTTTTATTTTTTTAAACAAAAACACAAGTAAAAGAAAGAAGTTGAAGAGGAAAAACGTACATTAAAAAGAAAAAGGGTTAAATGTTTTTGTACACTTTTAAAGATTAATCTGAACGTAATAAAATATAAATTACGTTTATAGAAAAGAAAAGAAAACAAAAGAAAAGAGGAAAATTAAAAAAAAAAAATTATTCTCATTGGTGGAAATTTTTTAAATATAGGAAAAAAAAACAACACAAGATCCTGGAAAAATATAAGAAGAAAATAAATATGAAAATTTATTTTATGAGAAGAGCAAAAAAAAAAAAAAATAACTAGAACGCTGCAGGATGAATAAAATTTTTAAACGATTATACGATAATAATTAATCAAATAGAGAATAAAAATATCTGACAGAAATGGAAAATTTATCAATTGAAAATACTATATATTTTTTTTTTTATTCCCTACAATTACAAGTAGAAAATCTACACAAATAAAACAAAAACACATTAAAAAAAAAAATTTTTATTGACAAAAATATAAAACTGATTTTTATTCATCGTATAATTAAAAATTCAAAATTGTATTAAAATAATCACTGGAAAATAAAAGAGGTTATTTCAAGTGTATACGAAGGTTTAATGCATTAAATACTCAACAATCCTACTAAAATACTCAATCCCTTTTTCTATATAGAAAAAGAAAACATTATTATACCTTTTTTCTTCACCATACCACCCTCTTTTAGCCTGATATCCAGAAGGATAAAATTATCGTACATATAAATTTGTACGTATACGTAACGTATAAGTACGTTAAATGTTAATGGTTAATGATTTTTATGGTTCAAATCATAAATACCATTGGATAATGATATAATACAGAAAAATAAAATAGGAAAAAGGTTATGTAAGAAATATTTAGTCAAGGGCGAGAAGGTTCAAGTGGTGTTTTTTTTTCTTCATTCTAAAGGGCCGTAATTTTCAACTGATAAAATAATAAATTATATAAATGGATTTGCCAGAAATAAATAATAATATTAGGCCAGCTATAAATCTAATTTGAAGAATATTATTTTAACTTGAAATCTAATTGTAAGTATTTTATTGGTAACGTTGACACCTCACAGATATTAAACAGAATATAATAACGATTATACATTGACGATATTATTGTCTAAAATATTCTAGTATTGTTATACTTGATTTTGTTATATTCTCTCATATGCATTAGAATGAACGAATAAGTGAAAATATTTCTGTGTTCCTGTACATAACATAAAATATTATAACGTTAAACTCTATTCGTTTATGTTTAAATATCCCTTCAACCATGTTCAAAATCCATAACACCTAACGATTCATCCACTCCACAAAAAATAAAAACAAAAATCATCATCATAATGCATCATAATTAGTGAAGCCACACGAAAAATAATAATAATAATAATAATAATAAAATACAAAATAAAACATTAAAATTCCCATAATAATAAATATTTATACTGATTTCCGTTTCCTTTTATCATTTCCATTTTCCATTTCCATTAATAATTTTTTTTTTTTATTATTTTTAAATGCATCCACACACAAGTCAAATCATAATAATTGTTCTTTAAGAGACGTCTCAATGTGCAATTCAGCGTTTTTATTTTTTTTTATGCTTTTTTTACGTACAAAAAAAAACATAACCTGTAATTATATTTTTTATGCTATTGAAATTCATCATAGGGACAGAAAGAGACAGAGTTATTGTGGAAATCAAAACATTAGAAGAAAATAGAAAAATATAAGAAAGATTTACTCTTATGGTGAATTGTAAATATGGTAACTTTAAACAGAGTGAAAGAGAGAGTACAATATATGAACTACCAAACGTGTTAGAATGAAATAGAATTAAATTATTTAGCAAAGAGCTGAATGTAACCATCAGACTCATAAATAAATAAAATATAAATTCCCAATAAATTTATTACTTAATTTAATTGGCTTAAATTCAGGGAAAAAAAAATACCAACATACCAACAACAAGAAAACATGATTTTATCTTTAAGATTTGGATACATTAGAAAGTTCATTTTTAGCCGCTCCCGATTTACATTTTTATATTATTCTTCTATTCTTCACCCTCCAAACCCTTCACTAGAAATTCTAATATTGCATAATATAAGTTTTTATTTGTGTTTGTAAAAATTCCAAAGTATTGGATGTTGTCTATATTCTCATTCCTTAAACTTCGTTTATAATCGACACCCTCCACTTATATTTGTTTGGAAAGCAAAAAGAGGAAAAAAAATTAAAAAGGGGGTTATTTATGTACGAATAGATGTGTGCTTGTGTGTATGTGAATGAATGTATTTAAAATGAACGACAAACAGACAGACTTGAAAATCCGATATAAACTTCACCTCTAAACACTTCTTTTTTTTTTTGCTCTGCCTGCCTTCTGCTATTTCTTTTTTGCTTGAAAATATTGGGAGGAAACAAACAGGAAAAAAAAACGTCAGATTTGAAAATTGGAAATCAATATAATAGGTTGAGTGTATGTGTATGTGTATGTGCCCTTATAACTAAATCGTTACGGAATTGATGGTCTGTGCATTTACCTTCTCCTTCTTTTTTTTTCTATTTTTTTTTTTCACGATGTTTTTTTTTTCTTCTAGATTCTAGATTTTCCTTTCTTTTTATATTTATTTTCTGTTTTCCGCATACAAATTAGAGTTATGAACTTAACCGTCGATTACCGACTTTTATACATCTATTTATATCCATCGATACAGTGAGAGAGTGAGAGAATGATAGAAAAAGATAAATAGAAAATTATGTACGTGAAAGAAAAATCGAATGGGAATTTTTTTCTTCGTATATATTTTTCTTTTTAACGCAAGCAAAAAAGAAATCAAATTATAAAATCAGCTGTGATCGGGAACAAATCAGTCGCCTAAAGGGAAATAATTTTCCCTTTTTTTTTTTTACCAATTTTTATTTTGTTTGTACATTTTTGGGAAAATTTTGCATTCAAATATTTCGATGTTATTTTTTTTTTCTTTTGCCTTCCTTCCAAAATAAATAAATAATTATAAAATGGAAATTCTTACAATCGATTAATCGAAAATTGATCAATTTTCATAAAAAAAAAACAAAATTATTTTATTATTGAGTAATCTTTCCCTGCTCTTTTTTCATCATTCTTTACCCCCTTCTTCACTTCATCCTTACCAGTTTTTCCTTATTTATCTTAATATTATATATTTTCCATTTTCCTTTTTTTTTCTCTCTATGCTACAATATTTGCATGGGATAATGAATAACCAAATTTAAGATTCAGATTGATATCCCGAATATATGAATATGAAATTTTCATATTTTTTATTTTCCTGATCAGTTTTTTTTTTTGCCTATCCAAAAAAAAATTTCCTCAATTTTTGACATACACACACACACATACAAATCAATGAAAATACAAAATGAGAATGAAATGAAAAGTAAATGTGACTAAATGAATTTTTTTTCTTGGCAAAATTAAACGTATAATTTGATATTGAAAAGTAAGTGAAGAAGTGATTGGCTTCAGAAGAGAAAGAGAGAGAGAAAGAGTGAGAGACACACAAAAATGTAGACTCATTTTTTCTTATGAACACATTTTTTTTTTTATGTAGAATTGTTCTTTTTTTTTTGTTCTTATTCCAGTTTAAAGAGCAACGTTTAACTAAAAAGAAACACGTTAAGTAAACGGTTGATTCATCCTTCATGTTTTCTATTTTTTTGAATGTGTCTTGTACGTGTATGTGGGTTCAGGTTGTTTTATTTAATGCATAAATTAAACAAGAAAACAAAAGAAAAAAGTATGAAACGGACAAAAATAAAAACAAGAAATAACAACAACGAGATATAACAACAACAATAATAAAAAAAATGTGTCAAAAATCGCGTTTCTATTCTATTTTTTTTTTATTAAAGGAAAGTGATTCAGGGTTAATTGCACCAACACGAGTACGATTAAAATCATGATTTTATCTTTGATTTATATTAAATTTATTAAAATTAATTTTGTTCGTAAAATTTCAGTTTCCTCTTATACGCAAACATTGTTCCAGAATTATTTTAACCTTACTCGTTTTGGTGTATTAAAGCCTTAATAAACAAGAATAAAAATTTCGATAAAAAATCAAAAAGGTAAAAGATGTATAGCAGATACTGCAGTTGCTTATATGTAGGTAGCCGTATATAACAAACATTTTTATTTAAAGCAAGGTCTTTCAAGGTCATCTTATAAACGTCTTTTGAAAATATTTAAAGAAGAACAGACACAAAAAAAATAACAACAAATATTTCAGCGACAGATGTTTTAATAAAACAACAAAAACACACACAAAAAAACAATCCGCGAGTGCTCTCTTCTCATCCACTCTAACTTGAAGATGATGATTATTACACAATTCACAAATACAAAATAAATAAATCATAGTGATTTACACACAACTTTTTTTTCTATTTAAAAAAAAAAAACAAACTAAACTTGAAAAATATGCATCTTAATATGCGTGTGCTTATTAAAAATATTGTGTACGTGTGGCTGTGTGTTGTGTATGCAAAATGTTTTCGCAAAAATCTATACAACAACAATAAAAACAATAATAACAAAAAAATAAATGGAGAACAAAAATTTTAAAGTGTTTTTTCTTACAAATTTTGTTTTTTTCCTCTCTGTTTTTTTCTTAATTTTCTTTGGTCTTACATAATACACTCGTTAACTAAAGTACCCGTCTGCAAATTTTTCTATTTTCCTTCTCTTTCCATTTAGTTTTTTGTTCCTTATATTTTCTTTTGTTTTAAAGATTATTTATCTTCATTTAAGAGATCATACAAAAACATTGTCATTGTTGTTGTTCTTTTTTTTAGTCTAAAATTTTTTATTATCTTCATCAAAGAATATTATTTATGTGGAAGAGGAAAAGAGGTAGGTAATAGGTAAGCATTGATAGTATAAGGAAAATGGAAATTACAATAAAACAACAACAAATGTTTATAATGACAAAAAGAATTATTATTTGTGTTTTTTTTTTACTTCTTCTTTTTCATTTAAAGTTTGAAATCAATTGGATTTGTCGTTTTATTCAAAAGAACCAAATTGAACCAAGGTTTTGAATGTCGGGTTTGGTTCTGTGTTGGCTGGTATAGACTTAAATCTATGAATATAAATAATAAAAATATATAAAAAAAAGTGCCTTTCACTTTTTAACGGAGGAAAAAAAATATATACAAAACAACAGCAAAAATAATAAAAAATTAGCAAAAAAAAAAAAAAATGGGAGTGAAACAAAAAAAAAATTCGCGGGTAAAAAAAGGCGAAACTGTTTTTTTTTTCTCTGTAATAAAATTTATTTATTTTTATAGCAAAAAACGACAATCATAAAAAAAAAGGCGCGCAACCCCTTTTTCTTTTTTTTTTTGCAGTCGGTACAGTCGAGAATGCTAATGCCAAATGTCAAAAAAAAAAAAAAGTACCCAACAGCAGAACCAGAAGTGTCATGGCGGAAAAGCAATAAAAGATTTAATACTTTTTCAACTTGATTCCCTCGTTTAAAAAAAAAAACATTTTTTCGCTTAAAAAAATTGTTGGATAGAAAATAAAAAGAAAAATGTATTATTATTTTATTTTAGGATTTTTTATGGCAGAAAAAAAAAATATTCGTTTTCGTCTATTTGGATGTGGATCAGAATGGAAATGAGGAAATGGTTGTATATAATGACAGATTGTGTCCCCTTAATACTCAATTATATAATTCCGTTATTTTTCCTGCCTTCTACTTTTTTTTTCTCCTCCTTCTACTCCTCTTCTTCTTCGTCATTTTTATTTTATTTTTATTTCATTTTATGGGAAATAAAATAAAATATGTCGTAAAAATGTAGTTCAAAAAAAAAATTCTTCTTTCTTTTTGTGTGGATTGTTTGTTAAAATTCCTATTTTTTTTTTTGATGATTGTCAAAAAAAATGTTATTAAATTCCCACTGGGATCCTTAAAATTATAAAGGGGAAAATTGTGTTAAATTTTTACTCGTTTTCCTAGAAAAGTGTCGTATATATACTCATTTTATGGCAACGTTTATACCAATCAGCTTCTTCCTTTTTTCACGTGTTTATATTTATACGAAACTGTTTTTATATCATATATACTTTTATGAAAACATTTTATAAAAATCCATTTCTTTTTCCATATTCACGATTACAGCCAATTCGCTTTAGTCTAGATTTTTATAGGAATATTTATAATATGACATATTATATTTATATGTCATTCTCTACTCATATAAATTTTATAGCAACTTTTATAGGATTCAGTTAACTACCATACTAAATACATTTATCTTTTATTAAAACGTTTATACCATTTAATTTATAGCTAAGATTATACCAATCAGTTTAATCATTTATTCTAATAAAACATACACTTTTAACTATAAAAACAAAAAATCTAATTGTTCAAATTAAATAAATAGACCACAATATTTTGCTATTAAAAAACTAATATTTCTCAATTTAAAAAAAAAAAAAAACAGCAAGACAACAACAAATAATTCAACATTTGAAATAAACAAAATTCTTATAATATGTAAAAGTCACAACAATCTATAAATTTTGTTTTATATTTTTTTGTATAGTTTTAATAGATCTTCATCATCATAGGGATACATTAAAAAAAAAATTCTTTAAAAAATAAATAACGTAAAATATCGATTATAAATAAATCATAAAAAAAGAAATCTTTTCAAAAAATCGTAAAAAAAAAATGTTGAAGGAATTTTAGTGAAAAAGAATTTCATAAAGAACAAAACTATACGCGTCGTCATTCAATATTTCTTATATTATTTTTTATATAAAATTTCACGCAATTCTCTTTTATTTTATTTCATTTCATTTCATTTCATTTTTTTTTTCAGTCTGTCGTCATTTCGCTTCTTTTTTATTTTTTGTTTTTGTTCATTTTAATTCTGCTTTTATATTTTATTTTCATGAAGGTTAAAAATAATGAAACGTGAATTTTTTCCATTTTTTTTTTTTTTTTTACTTTTTTTTTTTTTTTAGTTTAGTTTTTGACAAATTAATCAGGAACAGAAGAGAACAGAAGCATAACATAATATTTTATAAAAGTGTACAAAAATTTAATTTCAACATTTTTATTCTTTTTTTTTTGTTTTGTCAGTTAAGTTAGAAATTGTGTATTATTATAACAACATTACGCAAAACTATTTTCAAGGAAGGGAGAGATAGTGAGAGTGAGAGGAAAAAAAAAGCAGGCCGTGCCATAGTCGCGAAGAAAAAATAAAATACTGTGTTAAGGTGGTTTTGGTGGTTGAACAAAGAAATGAATGGTGGAATATGGAAGGGGGATGGTAAGAAGAAAAATGAAAATGAATTTATATAACATATTGTCGTCGGTTTTATGAAAGACATTGTCACATTTTTTTATAGACCATTAAGCAAATTCAATTTTAGTATAAATATCTTAAATAGTTTATGTCTGACTCTCTCTCTGAATAATAAATAAATTATTTCTACTTTTTCTTATTTTTCTGCCAACCTGACTGTGAGGGTTTTCTACTTAGAACATAAAAAAAAATCAGTGAATATTTTTCTTATTCGTTTTGTTTCTTTTTTGTTTTATTCATTTTTGGTTGTCTTTGGAACAGAAAAGAAAAAACTTTCGAAAAACTTTATTTTATAAAAATTATATATAAATGGCGACCAATTGCAACAACAAATACTCCGATAATTTCATTGCCACAAAATCTCCATCAAAAAAAAAAAACAACAAAGGAAACAAATTGGAAGCGTAAAAAATAATAATAAGATATTCACAAAAAAGGAATAACAGAAAAAAGAGCGAGAGAGGATTCATCAATTTATCAATTTTTTTTTTGTAACAAAATGAAAATTAAATAACAACAAAAAAAAACAGAAGAAAACACAAAAACAGAAGAATATCGTCTTCTTCATCTTTTTCGTTTTTCCCAAAATAAAAAATAAAAAAAAAAGGAAAATTTCACTACATTAAATATTCAATGAGTTTGAATTTTTTTTGTTTTGTTCTTGTTCCTTCCTCTTCTCCTTTTATTCTGCTTCTGTTTTCCCTTTTTGTTTTAGATTGAATTGTTTTTTCTTTTCCTTTTTTTTTTCTTTCTTTCTTTCTTGGTAGGAAAAATTGTTTCTCCAACTCAATTTAATGTAATTTATTTTTGTTTATTTTTTTATTTTTCTTTCTCTCTTTTTTTGTCTTAGAGAACACAAACAAAAAAAAAATGTATCTTTTATCCTATACATTTTTTTTTGTGTGGATATATCCTTATATAACACCCATCGTTTACCATCCTTCTTTAACACTTCCCTTTTTATTATATTTTTACCTTCATATTTTTTCTTATATTTTTTTTTAAAGAATCCCAAAGTGAAAACCACCCCTCGCTACCCACTCTCCCCATTTACCCCATATATATATAAAAAGAAGAAAAAAAAATTCATCGCTGGTCGTGGTTGTATTATACAGCCTATATACATACAAGTTGCATATTTTCTGTGGGTGAGGAGGTTTTGTTGAGGTGATATTAAGGGTGAGAAGGTGACAGTACCGTTGTGAAAAGGGAGTGATAAAGGGGCGAGTGGTGTTATGTGAGAGACATAAGAAACAACACGAAAAAGGACGAAAAAAATATATTCTCGAATTCAATATTATAAAGAAGAAATATGAACATGAGTAAAGAGTAAGATAGAAACAGAGAAAGAGAGAGAGAGAGAGAGAGAGAGAGGGAGTGAAGTGAGGGAGAAAAATATATTATACGTATTATCAAGGGAAAAGTCCCAGGTTTTTTTCCTGTGAAATGGTTTCGATTAACGAAAAACTACAAAAATGAAAGTTGTTGTTTTTCCTATCCATTTTCCAAAAGGATCCTCAAATAAACTTAACAACACACACAGCACACACACACACACACACACACACACACACACACTCACACATATTTATACAGATCTACAATCCATTACCTTTCACAATTTTTTTGTTTAACGAAATTTTATCCAAAAAGAAAAATAAAAGAAAAACTGAACGAAAATAAAGAAAAAGAAAAAAAAGAATAAGGAGAAAAACAAAGGAAAGAACAAATTTGTTTTCTTTTTATCGAGTTTATAACTTCAACCAGCGAACACATGGATACCTTCAATATTTTATGATTTGGATTCATTTTCAAAAAGATTCAAACGCAAGTTAAGATGAAGAAAAATTATAAAATCGAGGAAAAAAAGGAGAAAAAGTTCTACTAATTAGTGAACATTGTGCCCTGTTAAATGAGTGTAAATAAGAAAGAAAGAGAAACCATTATGTGTAAATGTTATGTTTCATTTTTGATAATTCTTAATCTTTAGACTTTAATAACAACAAAAAGTGAAGAACCAAAAACAACAACAAAATGTAATCATCTCTTGTATGTTCTTTTCGTTATTCTTTAGCATTTTTCTTCTCAATTGTTGTTGCTGTTATGTATGTGTGTTTGTGTGTGAATGATTTTTTGTTTCGATTCTCTTAACATAACTTAAGACGTTGAATATTTTATCCAGTATTTTCTTTTGCACACAAACATAAGGAATAATGTTGTTAGTTCTGGGTTATCGGTTATTCTATGGAAGTTATGATGCAGATGGAGAATTATTCTCTTCTTTATTATTACAATTTAAGTTAAGTAAAGTTAACTTAAGTTAAGGTTAAGAAGAAAAATTGAAAAGAAACAAAATAAAAATAAAATATAGAAAATATGAAAAGTTTAGTCATTGTTTTATAAAGAATCTTTTATTTTCTTCTTCAATTTTCTTCTTGTATTTTATTTGTAAAGAAAATTTTATACTTTTTTTTATTTTATAAATAAATAAACAACAAATATTCTATTTTTTTTTTTTTTATTATCAAAAGTTAAAGGTTGAAAAAAAAATTATATTCTATAAAAAACATAATTTGAATTAAAAATTCATTATCTAAAAATCCTCTCGTTAAACTTGTAACAGTAATTTTACATAATTTGTCAAAATTTTAATATTTATTTCTGTGAAAACAGAAAACAGAAAACAGAAAAGAAGAAAATACAAATAAAATTCTCTTCTATTATTTTTCTGTTCTAATTTTCCATTTTTCTTTCGAAAATGTTTTTTTTTTTCCTTGTAAAATTATTCGAATGAATTATAGAAGTGAACTTAAATCTCAATTAAAGGTAAATATTATTACAAAGAAAGAAACAAAAGATTTCACATTATTTAGATCATCTGATTAGAAGACATAATTATCATAATCACTTTAATTATTGGTTTAATTCATTTTTCTTTGTCTCTTAAGATTTTCTAAAAAAAAATTTAGAAAAACTCAAATAAATTCTCTCTTTCTCTCTCTCTCTTTAAGAGATTTATTTTAGAATTTTCCCTTAAGAAAATGTAATAAATGTTATGAAGGAAAAAGGTTCCTATAGAAGCGAAGAAAATTTTACAAAGAACTTTAATGGTGATCTTCACGAAACTTTTCGTTTACCGAATTATAACAGAACGATAAAAGAGAAAATAGGATATGAAAGAAAGAGAAAGAACAAAAATTGCTTAGCAATTTAGTTAAGTTTGTTTGTTTACGACCGCATAAGACTTTGTTTATGGGTTTTATTCAAAGAAATTAAATTCATTCCGTGAATGGACAAAATTCTAAGTTTTAATTTATTACAATATTTATGGATTTACCAAAAAAAAAAAACAAAAAAAGAAGTTACGTCACAAAAATTCACGATTAACGTTTTTCTTCTTTTTCTTTTTTTTTTTTTTTTTTGTTGAAAATTATTTCGGCCTTAGAAGAAGAAAAAAAGAAACAAGTGAAAAAGGACAAAAATATAAAGAAAAAAATGAAAAAATAAAAAAAAGAAAAAAAGGAAAACGAAAGAAAAAAAAAACTGAATAACGTTTTGGAAAGAAAGAAAATACAAAATATAAATAATAATAATAATCGTTTATGACATTAATAATAGATAAAAATGCGTAAGTTTCCTTTGAATAAATATTATAAAAAAAAAAAAAAAAGAAAAGGAAAAACGAACAGAGAGAAAAACAAAAAATATTTATGACGGTAATTTTCGTTTTTCTTTCTGTTATTTTTTTTTTTCTTTTCCTTTTTCTTTTTTCTTTTTTTTTGTGTTTGGTGTAAATTTGATTATATCTTTATCGCATGGGCTGTAAAACTACACACATACACACACACACATACACACACTTGTGTTATTCTCTTTTTTATGTATTTATTTCCGTATTTTACTTTCTCAAAGCATCCAATGTAACTGCGATGAGCTGATTTTAATACTTTAAGTATTTTTTTTTTCTTTTATCCAAAGAAGAAAAAAAAAATTGGCAAAAATAATTTAATGAAAGGACGGAAACAAACTTTAAGAAAAATCAAAAATGTCCTTCATAAATTTTTTCATTCTTTATTCTTGGGATTTCTACTTAGTTTTTGAAGGTTATTCTCTCCTAATATCTCTCTCTCTCTCTCTCTTCTCTTCTCTTTAATTTATTTGTCCTCTCTTATGTTTTTTATGTGAGTCGTTATTAAAGAGATTTATGAAAGTTTAAGAATAAATCTATAGAGAAATCACAAAGACAGAGGCTAATAAAGAAATATATAACTTTCAAAGAGGTAAAGGTAACTGATAAATAAAGAACTAAGTAAAGAAAAAGAAAGAGATAGAATATAATATTTAATATTGAAGGGTAAAATTATTATTATTTATTTTTTTCTTTTTCTAAAAATGTTGTTTGCTAAATTTATTTCAGCTTTAAATCTATAAATACCAGAATACAATAATGATACGAATAATAAAACTTGTAATTTACGATTATTAAAATATTATAAACGTAATACATAATGTAACGTAACTTACATAATAATACATAGAGAATAAAAGTAGGGTAACACAAATATACAATACCCCACCATATCCCCTTCAAAACAACAACAAGATAGAAAAAATATGCCCATAGAACTACTTTTTATGTAAAGAATTTAAAACTGAAATTCAAACTAAATAATAAAAAGATTTAAAAAAATAAAAATCCATTTCAAATAATAAATTTTTATTACAACAATTTAAGGGATTCATATTTTTTTTTTTTTTTCCTTTTACTTTACAAAAAAAATATAACGAATGAAAGAGAGAAAATGAAAAATGTCAAATATTGTATCTCCCTTCAGTAAGGATAACGGATTTTAAAGGGATATAATAAATGATAGGGTAGTGAGTGTAAATAGAAGAGAAAGGAGGGAGATCATCAGGACTTATCTTTCGATTTAAGAAAAAAAAAAAATGTTATTCAATAAAAAATGACGGGTCAAAAATATAAGAAAAAACAAAAATGTATTTTGGGAAAAGAAATTAATATTTTTCCTTTTCAACTCAATTGCGTTACCAGTTAAAAGTTTTAAAGAAAAGTAGAAGAAAAATATCTGAATGTCAATAAGAACGGAAATAAAAATGAAAAAAAGAGCAAAAAAAAAAAAAAAAAGAAGAAAAATTCATCAATGAAAATATAAAGGAAAAATTAAAACAAAAACAAAATTCATCATGCTGAGAGTAAAAAAAAAAAAAAAGAAGGCAAAATCAAATTCTTCTAACTTTCTCACATCTTATTCTAATTCTCATTCTTCATTTTTTTTCTTTCTTCTTCATTTTCATCTTCTTCTTCTTCTTCTTCATTTCTCTGTCACTGTCAAAATAAATTGTTTTGTCTTTTCTATTCTTCCGATGACATTTTTAAGATGTCAAAGTCAAAATTTGTGTTTTTGATTTTCTGTTGTTTTTCTCCCCATTTTCTTTTTTCTTTCATTTTCCTTTTATTTTTTCTGTTTTTATTTTTATTTTTTGTTTTTTCTTTTCTTTGTTTTGTTATTTATTGGATTTCATTTTGATGATTTCATTGGGCGGGTCGAGAACAACCTTTAAAATCCAAATGTTACAACACACAAGGATTGTGATGCGTTATTTACATTTTTTGAACTCTTTTTTGAGGGTCAAAAATATGCTGCTGAGTTTTCGGTTATGTACAAGAAATTTTAACAAACAACACGTTTTCTATCCATTTCATTATTAGTTTTTTTTTTTTCTTTTTGTTTAGAAACGAAATGAATTCTATGGCTTTTGACATAACAATTTAAATTTTTCAATTGACAGCTCTGACTATTCAATTTTGAAAACAGAAAATAATATAAATTTAATTTAAAGGAATTCCAAAGTTCTAATCAAATGACAGTTACGATCACATTCAAGTAATCAAAGGAAAACAAATAATTTCTTCAATAAATTCATCCCCTAAAATCATCTCTTCATTTAAACTCTAAATCAATAAATCAACCAAAGAATAAAGATTCTTCAACTTGAAATCAACCAACCAACCAAAAAAAAAACTTAACTTCTCGTCAATTTTTTCATTTCCATCACAAAAAAATAATAATAATGATCATCATTTCACTGTAAGATAATGAAAGAAAGTTTTACAAAACTTATGAAATTTTATTTTTCACCAAAAAAAAAAAAATTAGACGACATAATTATTAAAAGAAGAAGAAAAAGGAGGAATAGACAGAGATAAAGATAAAGAAAGGGTTGATTTTTCCACTTTAGTTTATTAATGATAATTTTCAACAATTTGACGCAATTAAAGCTTTTCTTTATTTTCTTTAAATTTCTTAAAGTTACAGTTTTTTTTTTCTTCATTCCTTCAAAAGGCAAAAAATCTAAAAAAAAAGTTGTCATTTGAATTTTTCTTTTCGTTTGATGAAATTATATTTTTGTTTTGGAAAAGTTACGTTCATTGCACAAATCCACAGATAGACACACACCAGCACAGATCCACATGTCTGTGACGTATGATATGACATAATAACTGAAGTTTCGTTTCTTATTCTATAGATTTTTTTTTTTTATTTGAGTTCCGACAAACGGATATCTGATGATATATTTTAATACAAAAAACTCAGCATGTGAAGATGATGATTTTTAGTTTTTTCTTTTTTCTTTCTTGTGTACAAAAGTCAAATTCAGGACATGACTTCCTCTCTTTTTTTCTCTCTCATTCACATTGTCTATCTTTCTCTCTTTCTTTTTTTCTTTATTAATTTTATTTGGGGTTTCTATTTTTAATATAAAAATGTAATTTCATTCAACCTTACAAATAAAAAAAAAGAAAAAAAAAGTTCAAAAGAAACTCTTTTCTATTCTATTTCTTCATCAGCTTCGTTCTTTATGTTTTTAACTTTAACATTTTATGTCTTATTATACTCATACACACACACACACACACACACATACATACATACATGAACTAAACATAACGCACGTACAAAATGATGAAAAAAAAAAAATAAATAGAATAAAAACTGCGATTGATATTGAAATGTTTTAATAAAAATCCATTAAATGCGTGCCACGCACAAATACAATTGAGTGCGGCTAAAATAGACGATTTAGAAGAAAAAAAAAAAAAATAACAGTTAGATAAAAAAAAAAAAGTAACAGCAACAACAACAGCGAAAATAAAAAAAAAAATAAATAGAAGACGAAAAAGAAGAACAAGAAGAAGAAGAAGAAGTTATAAAGTTAAAGTTAAAAAAAAGAGAACTGGTTTTAATTGTATTGGAGTTTCTTCAAAATAAAAAGAAAAGAAGAAGAAGAAGAAGAAAAGCAAAATAAAGAAGAAGAAGAAGAAGAAGAAAACACACAAAAAGTTTCTTTTATAAAAAATGAAAAAAAAAAGTTAAGTTTTAGAATTAAGTCCATCCGTTTCTTTAGTTCAGACAATCATACATAATTATAATTTACAATATTTTTTTTTTCTGTATTGTTGTTGTTTTTTAGTTGGTTGGTTGTTGTTGTTGTTTTTTTTTTTCTTTCTTTCTTTTTTTTTATTATTTAGGTTTCACCTTTACGCACTTCTTTTTATTTTACCTAACCTACACACAACAATAGAATAGAACAGAGTCAAGAAAAGAGTCAACGCAAAGCGAAAACTTAAACATTCTTAAAAATTTGTTATTTTTTTTTTTTCTTTTTCTGATTCTTCCATCAGTTTTTGCTTTTTGTTTTTTTTTTTTTTTTTTTTACACGCACAAAAAAATTACAATAAAATGTTTTGTTATTTTTTCTTTTCTTCTTTCATTTCATTTCATTTCATTTCATTTTTTTATTATTTGCTTTTTGAATTTTATTTATTTTGTTGTTGGTGTTGGTGTTGTTGTTGTTTGTTCTTTCATTCCTACATAATTTTTTATTATTTCTAAATTTTAGCGAAATTAGTAGGTATACCTGTGTCTGTGTGCCTGTGTGTGTGTGAGTTGTTTTTTTTATGAGTGGGATTTTGACACGGGAGGGATCCTAATAATATGTAATAATAATGTTAAAAACGATAAATATTTCGGTGGCTAATGGATAGGATGATGAGGGCAATGGATCTACAGGAAAACACAGAGGATTAACAATATTAAAGATGTTTCTTCTTCTACTTTTTTTTTTTGTGTATTTTATGATGGGTCGTCTTTACCTTTTAAGACATTTATTTTTTTTTCTCTTCTTTTAAACGCGCGTTATAAATAAAACTTAAATCTCTGGACAAAAAAAATAAATATATATATATATAGAAGAAATCAAAATTGACCATAAAAGAAGAAACATACATTTTGTGTCGACAATAAATCAACAGATATAATATAATTAGGATTTTACAGAAAAATTATATGAAATCCGAATCATTTTTTTTTTTTACAAATACTTTTGAACTGAAAAACCCTAAGTTAATTAGAGTTTATTCTACCACCGATCTGACCTTCAACTAAAATAAAAACTGACAGGATAAATGGAAGAAAAATATTTATATTTATTTTTTTGGGAACCCTCCTAAAGTTTCAGTTACCAAAAAAATTCCGGTTTCACTCCTCTATCGATAATGAGTACTGGAAACTATTATAATTAATTTTCAAAACCGACTATAATTTAGAATCAAATCAATATCAGAAAAGTCTATCGTTGAAATATTCGGCTTTTATTAATTTTTATTTTGGTCAGTCAATAATTTACGAAACAATCATTATTCATTACAGGAACAAAAAAAAAATAAAAAATATAATACAACAACGTATAATCGATTAATATCATTAAAATACAACAAAAGAACAAAACAAAAAAAATTAAATGCTTCTTTGTAATCCATTAATTTATTAAACCATTAGATATTCACAGTCTTCCTTTCTTTCTTTCTTTCGTTTTTTTTTCTTTTTGTTTATTTTTATTTTTATATTTTGTTGAAAAATATCTTCTGCCCTAACAGAGCAACACTATTGTATTGTCTTTCTGTCTGTTTCGTATATTTTATAATAATTTTAAATAATTGTACGTTTCAACGAATACAATAATTCTGTAATTCTGTAAATCTGTAATTCTAATTCCATGTTTTGTTTCTTTTCAATACATAAAAATTATTATAATTATTATTAATTGGAAAGTGCACTTTCCGAGTATGCCTAGAATTTACAACTCAAAGTTTAATTTCATGTAATTCTATAATTATTAAATATTGGAATATTTCCCCCTTATTGAGGGCAAAAATTATTTTAGAATCAAATCTTGTTAAACCAGATTATCGCGATCCCCCAATTTTAATATAAACAACCAATTTCTTTTTTTTTTTTACTGTATGTTTGTTGCGACGATATTTGTTATAACCGCGTGTTCTCTATTCTACTGTATTTTTTTTCTACTGTATGTATTTTTTTTTTTTGTTAAATTCATTTTGATATCATTGTGATGATAAGTCTATATTTATTTATGCAGATAAATACAATATTATAATATGTCATATGTATGTATGTACCTAACTAATTTACTTTTTGTTACATAAAATAAAATACAAAATAAATAAAAAATAAAATGAATTGAAATGAATCAACCATCAGTGGTGGACAGACTTGACTATATTTATATACAATTATATTTAGTTAAATTGTGTTTTATGTATTTTCTATCTAATGATTGTTAACCACATGCAAATGTAACGTATAGAAATAATACAATGTACATATAAATTTCTCTATATAATTCCATATGAATATATTTTGAAAATGTAAATACAACAAAATATATATAAATTGTATATATCAGTGCATATATTTAGTCAAAGGACTGATGAATAATTATAGTTATGTATTGTTATGTCAAAGTTATATATACATAACACAGGCCTGAATCTATAATTTTTTGTATTTCTTTTTTTTTTTTTTGTTTTGTCTTCTTCTGTTGTTCTAAATTATTTTCGTTTTTGTCTTTTGTATTAAAATAAGTGGTTTTGTGTTTAATCAATAATCTCTAGATAAGAGAAGATAAACGCATGTCGTTCAATTTTTTGTTGTTGTATGGTTTTTTTTTTTTTTTTTGAAAAATGTGAAGAATAAAAATATTTGACAGGAACAGAAACTTCATTGTACGAAAGTTGAAAGATAAAATTAAAAAATGTGGTACGAAGGTTGTACGTTATGAATCTTGTTACCAAAATATTTAGATCAAGTTTTATTAATTATTTATTGGCCTGTACTGGGAAAAGTAAAAATAAAAATAAATCAACAAAACATATGTTTGTCAATTACAATCGTATGTTACTCATTAGCCGGATATAAACACACCTCATGTCACTCACAACTTTCTAGTATCTATCTAGCACTTTATCTATCTATCTGTCTATTTATCTATTAGACTATGGCTAATCTCTTTCTATCTGTTATACCTATCTATCCATATTATTTGACACCAAATTAAAGCTTTGTCACGAGCACAATTGAAACAAATTACTTAAATTCCCTCTTCTTTCAAATAGATATAAACAACAACAAACAGTAAACAACAACAATAACAAAACAAAAAATATATACAAATTGAAAACAATTTATAATTTAGCTTTGATTAAAGAAAAAGAGAGGGAGAAAGAGCGAGAGAGAAAAAAAAACTAAACTAAATAAACATTCATAATATGAGATAAAATAGACAAAAAAAAATACATTTTCATATTTATACATGTAATTTCTACACAATGTATAAATGTGTGTATAATCTTCTTCAATATTCTATAAAACTCCCCCTCTGAGTTTTTTTTTTATTCCGAAAAAAAAAATGTAATTGGTATCATGAAAAAAAAAACGCATGCACACACATACACACACACTTCCTATGCAGCCAAAAAGAGAGAGAAGCAGAAGAAAATCAATCGTATATAATAAAATACATCAAACTCATTCAAATTCAAAACATTGAAAGAAAATAGAATTCCAATCTAAATTAATCAAAATCCTAAAAATCCAATTTTCCGTTGAATGTTTTTCTTTTTATATACATATAGATATGTTTGCTTATGTATATGTGACATTATGATATTTGTATATGTATTTTTATGCATGTGTGTGTATATGAACGTGACACAACGTTAGAAATTTATTACAAATTATTTGACAAAATATATCAACCTCCTTTTTATTTACTTCCGTTTCTTTATTTTATTTATATTTATGTTTTTTTTTACCCGAATGTCTCTTAAGTGTGTGTGTGTATATATGTGCGTGTAAATATTTTAAAGGAATCACAAGAGAAGAAGTAGATTGTTTCTAGTAAAATGTAAGAAGAAGAAGACAAGTAAGGGGGAAAAGGAAAAAATATAGATTATGAAATCTGTTTTTATATTTTCTTTTTTTTTTACTCGAGACACAAACACTTAAAATATATTTTACACAAATACCTACATACATCCACTCACACACATTGAAATGACACTTGAAATCCTTGGAATAGATGGTGGTGTAGGTATATATAATACCCCAACCTCACGTTACCCTCTTTAGAAAAAAAAAAACAAATTCCTCACACATTCCCTTCTATCAAAAATACAAACACTTTTATTTCTGGTTTTTATTTTTCAGTTTTCCATGACTAAAGTATTTTTTGTGTCTCTCATTTTTTTTTTTTTCAAACTCGAACTTTTGATACCCACTCATCATCATCATCATCATCATCATCAGCATCATCGGAATGTTGGAGTTACTTCTTGAAATTTTACATTTTCCTTCATTTTTTATTTGCAATTTTCGATTTTATTATTCGCGTATTTTTTTACACAATCCATGCATACATACAGCATACAAACACAAACAATTACATACCTTTTCCTTCTACATACTTCTGTATTTGTGATAAGAAGAAAAATAAAGAAGGTGGGTGGGCTGGAGCAGATATGGGAAGAAGAGAATAGAAAAAAAATATAAGGTGACAGTTAAATTGGTGATGTGGTGATGTCACACGACAATGTATTGATCTAGCAGTGGCGTTTTTATTATAAATATTTATAAAATAAAAACAAAAAAGTTTAATTAGCATTTTTCTGAATCCTATAAAAAAAATTTACTAAACTAGAATTTTTGAGAAGGTCACATCCTTCCAATTTTCGCCAATTATCACCCCATGACTTTAACACTTCTTTCAATTTTTCACGGTTCATTAGTAAGTTGTGTTCGATTGGTCTGATGTGATATCAGTCAAAAGTGATTGACCTTTGAAGCGAAAAAAGTCTATTTTTGACGTCACTTGATTGTAATTATTCCACACTAAAAATTTAAAAAATCTTCAAAATAGAAAATTTCAAATGTGAAATTTAAGATAAACAAAACCAAAGATCCAAAACAAATATTTTGATAAAAAGAAAACATGAATTTTTAAAAAAATTTATTCTAAAAATAAAAATAAAAAACGTCTTCAATATTTTTTTTTTTCACAAATTAAAATTTGACAGTTCATCTGTCCAAACGCAACATTAAAAATAAGAAAAAAAAAAGAAAACAAAAATAATTTGGACGCTACTGATTAAAGAATACAAAAAAAAAGCAACAAATACACATAAACATCGGGTATTACACAACTTTATCTTCCTTATCAACTCCTTTCGTTCAATTCTTACTGCAAATAGCTACTTTAATATGATTTTGATTATATATTATACTACAAAATTTGTGTGTTAGAGGGGGTTGTGTTTCTTCTCATTTGAACGTTGGAAAAGGAGGGGTAGATACGGAAGAAATTTTTCGTATTTTTCAGATATATTTTTTTTCTTTGTGTTTGGGTGGACGAATTTGTAAGTGGGTTGGTTGATTTCGTTTACGTTTCGTTTCGTTTGGTTTAGTTTAGTTTGGTTTTGTTTGGTTTGGTTTGGTTTGGTTTTGGTTTCGTTTGGTTTAGAAATGGATGTCGTGGAACAATTCAATAAAAAAAAAATACAGCAAGAAAAGAGGAAAATAAGAGAAGAATAAGAAGAATGAAGAGAAGAAAATAAACGAATAAAGAAGGAAAAATATTGTTTTCTTGATCATAAAAAAATATAAAAAAAAAGGAAGAAGAATGTGTGAGTTGGTTTTTTTTTTCTTCTTTCTTTTCGTTCATTTTGTTTGAAGGCAAGAATAAAATAAGAAGAAGAAGAATAAGAAAATAGTCCAACAGCCAAGAAGAAAAAGAAGAAAAAGAAGAAAAAAAAAAAATAATGATGAATGAGTCTGACTGAAAATATACAATAAATTTTATATCTTATCCTTTTCCAGTATCTTTTGATTCCAAACAAAACACACACAACATATTTTTTTTTTTCTTTTCTTTTCCTCTTTTGATGTCTGGATAACAAAAGAAGAGGAACTTTTTTTTTTCTTTCTTTCAAACAGAAAACAGAAAATATTTTTCAAGATTAAATAAAATAAAATTCAATTTAATTTAATTTCCTTCATTTTTTTCTTTCAATCGCTCCCGCTCACTCTCTCTCTCTCTCTCTCTCTCTGCTTTTCTTCTCTTCATGGTTTTCATGGTTTTCCTTTTTCTACTTTTTCTTTTTTTCTTAATTCTAAATTTTGTTTTCTGCGATAATTAATTATAATTAGTTTAAGAAAAAAAAAGAAAAGATTTATTTATTTAAGTTTTCCTGATGTTTAATCTTTTTTCTCATTCACACTCTATCTATATGTCTCTTTCTCTCTTTTGCTTTTACCACACTTTATCATAATATAATACACTAAACTTTATGACCTTTCGTCCTTTTCGTTCACAATTTTTTTTTTTATACTTTCTCTTTTTTCATTTTCTTTTTCACTTTTTTTTTTTTTTTTGAGCCTCTGAATCTGAGTTATTGATCTCTTTTTCTTCCTTTCTCTCTGTCTTTCCATTCTCATTTTCAGTTTGTTATTTTTTTTTTTTTTTTGTTTTTCCTTTTTCCTTTCACAGGAGCTCTTGGACACAAATACAAAAACACAGAAATATATAAACTGAGAAGGAAAAAAAGGGGAAAAAAATATTTTCTTTTCTTTTTTTTTTTTTTTGGGCCCTGCAGGGTGCTTGACTTGAAATGAAAAATAATTGTTTTTGTTTTTTTTTCGGTTTTTCCTTTTTTTTTTTCTTCTTCTTTCTTTTCCTTTTTTTTTTTTTTTGGGTTTATAAATTTTCTTGAGTAAATTAACATTTATTTATATACCTTCCTTCCTTCAACGGTGTTAAGAACTAAGAACATTCTTATACATATTAGGTAGGCACACACACACACACACACATATATATATACCTATACACAAAAAAAACATACATATACAGGATTCTTCTATAAAAAAAAAAATGAAAAAACAAAAGAAAATTTTGTTCTATAAGTCAACGTTTGTATAAAGTGTAAGTAAGTTGTTTTCCTTTTTTTTCTTCTTCTTCTTCTTCAACATTTTGTTGTTTTTTTTTTTTTGCTTTCTTCTATTTTTGTTTTTTAACTTTAATTTAATTCAATCTTTTCCCAATGAATGATTAAATCTTATGTTATTCTTGTTGTTTTCCCTTTCGTTTTTTCCTTTCTTATATTTATTTTCATTTTCATTTTTTCTTTCTTTTTTTTTTGGTTTTTGCGTTTAGGAAAATTGAAATTGAAACCAAATTGGAATCGATTTGTCTTTTTATCAGAAAATATTCAAAGTATTTTTCTTTCTTTTCTTTATCGACTTTCTTCTTTTTCTTTTTCTTCCTTTTTTAGAAAAGAAATAGAATTTCCTTACATAGAATTATATTATGTGAAGAAATATATGGATGGGTGGATTGGTAACTGAGAAATAGGTGGTGTGTGTGTGTGTGTGTGTGTTGACGTCGTTCCAAAAATGTATGTTTAAAGAGAAAGATAAATGTTGGTTGGTTGATAAGGTAGAAGGTAACCAATAGCAATCGTTCATTTGAATTTAGAATTTTCAAGCCCTGTTTTTTTTTTAATTCAAATTATTTCTTTTTTTTTTTAATTTGGATTAATTTACATCAGCCTCTTTCATTCTTTTTTTGTTTGAATAAATCTAATTAAAGTCTTTTAACGTTTCAACAATTATATTTTGTAGGGCGATTCAACGGCAAATAAAAATCATTAATTAAAAATTAAACTGCTGTAATCAGCTCGAAATTGTAACTGTTAGTACATCATAAAGAAATCAATTGTCTATAAAATCTGATTCCGTCATTTCAATTCAAAATGAAACACGTCTTATATTGATCACAATTTTTATAACTTACAACTTCAGTTCATTTTTTCTTTAGGAAAAAATATTTAAAAATTTATTGTCTGTTCCTTATGAACAAGTTTAAAAAACAAAAATGTATTAATTCAATTTTATTATTTTAAAGTCACGGAGGGTAAAAAATATACGCACTTAGTGAAAGTCAGTCCTTGTGGCAATAGTATAATGATGATGATGATGATCATCACTATTATGTTAGATGATGATATTTTTCAATGTCAACTCTTGGTTTGAAATAAAATTTTTATATAAATATTTAGAATATTGTTTTTTTTTTGTTGTTTCGTTTTTTTTTTTTCTTATAAAAATGTTTTCTTGTTTCTCCCTTCAATTTTATTTTTTTCGTCTGTTTATTTTGTTACGTCTTCTTCCTAAAGGAGTTTGTTTTTTCTTCAAAAATTTTCTTCTTTTTCTTGAATGTTTTTTTTTCTTTCTTTCATTCCCTTGGTTTCTAAGAAACCCCAAAATGATACGTTATTTTTTTTTTCTGTATGGTTTGGTTTTGTTTAGTCCTATCGTATATTTTCTAATATTTTTTTGTTGTACACACAAAAAAAAAAATGTTATATTGCGTGTTGTGAGCTTGTTGTTTTTGTTTTGTTTTTGCTTTTATTTTATTTTTTTTTTTGTTATTTCTTTTTCTTGTTGTAACCGCATCTTTTAACAAAACATAAATATCCATCCATCCATCTATTTCAATTCAATTGAATTCAATTCAATTCAGTTCAGATCAGAAAGAGTTGAAACATATAATAAAACATAAATATAAATTTCAGATATATGTAAAATAGGTGCGAGAAAGAGGTAATTGGGTCCAATAATAAATTCCTTCTTTTTTTTTTGTTGTTGGTTGGTTTCGGATTATTTATTTCCCTTATGATTCGATGAAATATATACAAAATATAATGGCTGACACAATACAAAATATATGTATACGCATTCACACACACACACACACACACACACACACACACACACAATAAATATCACGAAAACATATCCAAACATACGACATCATAACACTAGGATTCATCTTTGTGAAATATACAAAAGAAATTGAATAAGAAGAAAAAGAAGAAGAAGAAGAGGTAGAAGAGGTAGAAGAAAGAAAAAAAAAATTCAAATGTAAAAATGTAACAGAGTTGATGGTTTTTGATGTTTGATGATTATTTTTATTTTCTTCTTTTTCTTCTTCTTCTTCTTCTTCTTATATTTCGTCGTTCTGTTGATCCCAGGGATGAGTTTAAGAAACACTGTTTATTTATTCAACTCTTCAAATAGATAGATACCTTTAAAAGAAAATATAGAATGAAGAGTAAGAGAGGGAAAGATAGAGTTGAGATAGTGAAAGAGATAGAAATGAAATAAGAATATTGGAGGGTTTGTTTACATAAAAAAAAATATTTTTTCATCAGATACATATACAACAGCCAGCAAGGGGTTATTTGAGTTCATCAAAATATCTACAAGAAATTATACTTTAAAATTTTGTTAATGATTTTCATTTGTTTTGTTGTAATTTTTTCTCTTCCCCTATTTCTTACTCTCTCTCTCTCTCTCCCTCTCTTTCTCTCTCTCTCCCTCTCTTTCTCTCTCTCTCCCTCTCTTTCTCTCTCTCTCCCTCTCTTTCTCTCTCTTTCTCTTAAATTACAGAATGAAGAATTTCATTTAGTTTTAATAAATGACTTTGAACTGTGTGTATTAGAAGAAAATGAAGGTGAAAAGTAAAATATTAAATTGTAGGTACCGTGAAAATTTTTCATTGAAAAACATAAGAAATTTCTACTAAATTCGTCAGAATAAAAAGGGCGTGGAAGTATACGAGAATCCTTATCATTAACAAATCACATCAATCGTCTAAATTTAAAAATCATATTTTTGTTAAACGATTTTAGAAATATTTTTTAGAAATCATAAATCTTACCGAATTTTCTATTTTCTTCTATTTCGTGGTTGTTGTTATTGTTATACGTAAATAAAAGGAGCTGATTTAAGTTAACACATGAGACATATGTTCAAAATTGTCGATGAGAAAAGAATCTTGAATAAATATTGTATAAATATTTTTATTTGGAAGAACTTTAGAAGTTTCAAATCTGGTTGGTTTTCATTCTATCTAAATATGCGATATGTCTGTCTGCATGGGTGTGTGAGTATGTTGAAAAGAAAGATAGATAGAGAAAGAAATATTTGTCTATTTTAATATTTATTTATTTATATATTTTATTTTACCAAAAACTTTTTCTTTCAGAAAGAAAATACAAAAACAACAATAAAAAGAACAGGAAAAAAAAACTAAAAGTCAAAAATGAAAGAAAACAAAAATTTCCATATGATGCAGAAAAACAAATGAAAATACCACAAAATTTCCTTTCTTACCGTTCTAATTTGTTGTGTGATATTTGGTGGTGAAAGACTTGTTAAAATTAAATATACGATTCAAGAATTGAAGGCGACAGAGGGGTAAAATATCATGTGAAAAAAAAATTATAATCGTTTTGTGTGTCAAAAATGCAATTGTATAAAAGTAATGTTGGCTTAAGAGATAGAAAAAAACAAAGAAGAAGGATAACATGAAAAGAAGAAAGATTTACTTACAGTGAAGAAAACTACACCCATTATAAGTAGACCTAAGCTTCCCACTCTACCCCCTTAAGGGCAATATACGTTGTAAACTAATAAAAGGAAATTACAACAAAATAACCGCCAGCTATTTCCTTATCAAATAAAAAATGGGATTATCTTTCCTTTAGTTGACAAACATACACACACACACACATATATAAAATATACACACGCATAAAAATCATCCCCATTACATCCACCATCACCTCCAACCAAAACACACATTTTACGAATAAGAATGAAGAAAGTGAAGAGAGAAATAAAAATAAATAAAAAAAAAAAAGTAAAGAAGAAGAATAAGGAAAAATTCAGTTAAACGTGAAAAACTTTTTCTACAAATTCGATCTTGATCTTTGTGCCAAAAAACAAAAAAAAAATAGACAAAAAAGAAAAAGGAGGAAAAAACAAAAGATAAAAAAAAACCTTAAAAATTTCCTTTTCATTTTCTTTTTTTTTTCGTTTTTCTTATTTTTTTTTTCTTCTCTTTGGATTCAACGATTTCAAGGATTTATAAATTATTATTTCGGGAAAATATTTATCCGGTGTTTGGATTTTTCTTCTTCGTTTTGCTTTCTTTTCCTGCTTCTTCTGTTTTGTTTTTTTTTCCCCGTTTAAATCAATAGAATAAATTTATTCACCGAAAGAAGAACACAAAGCAAAAGATAAGGAAGAGAGAGAGAGAGAGAGAGAGAGAAAGGGAGAAAATATGAGAAAGAAATAAAGAAAAATATTATAAATAATTTTCTTTATATTTCTGCCTGAGAAAAACATTTATCATAATCAATCAGCATGGAAATATTGAATTTTACTCAGAACATTATTTTCCATCTCGAATAAAAATAAATGAAAATATGTTTGTCTTTTAGGAAATATGTAGAAAGATTCAGGTAAGACGTTAAAGATAGATTATAATATTTCATTTAAGAAAAAAAATTATATGTTTTTAATTGAATGTTAGAATTTGTATTTTGGCTGACTAAGGAAATAAATTAAAATCATCATTTTTGCTATAAAGTAAAATTAGTTAAATGACAAAGAAATGATTTAAAATGGTATTCAGACATTTAAGAAACAAATACAATAAAAATAATTCAAGGATTCAAGAATTAAGTAAGAAAATCATACCAAATTAAATTAGGAAACAGAAAGAAAATGTGTTAACATTAGAGGCGTAAAAGATAACTAAACTGTAAATGTTGGCATTTACTTTGACCCTTTTCTAATAAAAGTTTAGCGGTTTCAAATGATCACAAATAATGGCACAACTTTGTTTAAAACTCTTAAACTCTCAATAACAATAACAACCACAAGTGCCAAGAAGAAAAAAAAAGAAGAAGAACCAAAAAGAAGAGGAAGAAGAACGAACAAATAAAAAAAAAAAACAAACAAAACATTATTTTAATTTTTTCTTCATTTTTATTAATTATTTTTAGAAAAAAAAAAAATGCATAAAGTAAAGAATAATTTTATTTAATTGAATTTTCATTCAACAAATAAATTAATTTATTTATAGAATTTTAGCATTTAGTTAAATCAGCATAATTAATTAATGGTTTTTATTTCTTATATAATTTACCCTAAGTAAAGTAAATTATAAAGAATTTCTTTTATTCAAAAACAATACTATGTAATTATAAAAAAAAGAAGAAGAAGAAGAAACAGAAATTAATAAAAAAAATTGGTGTGCGTGAACCGTTTTCATAATTAATATTTTACTTCTTTGATTCTATTCTTCTATTGTTGATGTTGTTGGTTCTACTGAAACATTACGTTATGGTTCTAACAATAATTAAATGATACTGATGCAATTTAAAATTTAAATATTATAATTATAAAGAAGACGAGAGAGATACAGAGAGAGAAAGAGAGAAAATTAAATGTAGATATTCATATCAAAAGTTTTGTTAAAATTTTTTTTTTTCTTTCTTTCTTTCAAGCAAAACTATAAAACAACTAATTACAACAACTGCAAAACACAGAGATTATCGACATTCCGTTTTTTTCTTCTTCTTATTTTCATAAGTTTTTTTTTTTTGAGGAATACAAATATTTATCAGAAGAAAAAACGGAAAACAACAACAAAAAAAATGAAATGAATTAAAAATTTTGTTGAAAAAACAAAAAAGAAAAAGGTGCGGAGGGAAAAGTTAGTAGTAACAATGTATGATGCATACAGAATTAAAATAAATGTTATTGTTGTTGTTATTTATAACACATTAGATGAGTTTTTGATGTTATTTCATATTTGTTATTGTAGAAATTTTTATGGTAATAAAAAAAAACAAAACAAAGTTACATCATATAAAAAATATAAATATTAATGTTTCTTTTATATTTCTTGTATTTTTTAATTATTGTAGCGGACAACACAACATAAATACAAGAAAAAAAGAGGAAAAAGAAAAAAGATGAATTCTTTAAATTTTCTCTACATTTAACTTCGGTAATACGTTTGTATTGCACGTAACTACATTTTTTTCTGTTTCTTTTTTTATTTTTTTCTCTATCACAAAAGAATAAATGAAGAATAATAAAACTAATATGTTAATAAATTAATTGAATTTTTATAGCATAAAATATGTGTAACAAAAAAAAAAAAAGCGTCAAGTATAATATTTATGTTACTGGTTTTTTATGGAAACATTTTTCAATAATTAAATTTAAACGTATTATTTCAATTCTTTCTTTAATGATTTTTTTTTTATAGAATTGATATTAAATATTATTTAATTAATTAATTAAGACTGTTAATGGATTTGCTTTTAATTAATTATTTATTGCATCTTGTGTGATAATTTGTTCATTTAATTTATAATATTATGAAACTTTAACATGATTTAAGATGGTTGTTTTGTGTTCTTATGAACAGATTAAATGGTTTATCTGTCAAATTTAATTTGCTATTTATAAAGTAAACCCGCCTAACAATTATGTTTATTATTTGATATTGAGAAAATTTATAGGTAAGTACAGCCCACAAAATGTTTAGTTGTCTAGTTTCAATAAAAATTCTAAAGAATTATTAGCATAATTGCCAGGAAATTAAATTTAAGTAAGAAAAAAAAAGACATAATTTATAATTGAAGATGCTATAATGTAAATTCTTTACTATAAAAATAAAGAACTCACTCGATTAATATTGTGACACTTTATAATTATCAATTATGATTCTCATAAAATATGCCACTTAATCGAAACAGGAATTGTGTGTGTGTGTGGGACGCGTAGATAGAAGAAAATAAAAGATAGGGAAATTTATGAAAAATATGACAACAAAGTAAATAATGAAAAAAAAGGTAGGGGTTGAAGGGGTCGAGGGTTGGACAAAAAAATATGAAAAAGAAAATTACACAAAACGTAAAATTTTGTCTACATCAAAGAGATGGGAAAAAAAATGAAAGGAATTTTTTTTTTCAGAAGAACTGAAGGGTAAGAGAAAGTAAAAAAAAAAACAAAAATACATAAAAAAAAAAGGATAAGAGAAAAATATTCTTATTTAGATTCATTTTGATGTTTGAAATGATTCAACTCGGCGACATGAACGTATATACATAATTATTACTGTGTTTTATCAGCGTGTAAAGAAAATGGTGTGGTTGGTGGTTTTAAAGGGATGGAGTTGGGTAAGTTAAGAAGAAGCAAATCTCAAAATGGTACATACTTACAGAAGAAGAAAAAAAAAGTAGAACAAATAATCGCAATAATAGTGTGAGATATAGAATTTTTTTTCTTATTTCTTACTTGTGTATTGTATTACATAAAAAAATGAGAGAGTGCAAAAAAAAAAGAAAAATATTCTTTACTGATTATTACACAAAGAATTTCGACTTTTTTACTTTACTTTATATTTACACTTTGATAAATCCTATAAAGTTTTATAAAAGAAAAAAGAAGAAGATGAAGAACAGAGGAGAGTAAGTAAGTACTTTATAATATACGCAATTGTTAGATAACTCTCTATGCTTTTGGATTGTTATAAGTTAGTTATTCTTCTTCTCTTATTATTGTTGTATATTGTCTTTTATTCTTTTCATTTCATCTCTTGTCTTTTCTTTTTCTATTTTTTTCCCATCTCTAATGGGTGAATTATGAAAATGTTTAACGTAAAACGAGTCATCGTTTAGTATAAAAAAAAAAAAAAACAACAACAGAAAAACAAGAAAAGATAAATACTTAAGGACTTATATATTATTATTTAAAAAGTAAAATCATTTATGTGTGTGTGAGTGTATATATGTGTGTGTGTGTGAATCTAGTGAATTTCTTATACTTATTTTATAATATGAAATCCCGTGATAATTCTGATAAGAATTTTATTATTATTATTATTATTATTTAAGTTCAGAAGAAAATATTCATTATTTTGTTATTCTTTAAGAATATGGATGAACAAAATGTGTAAAGATTATTTTGTTTCTCTTCTATTTGTAAAATTGTTTAGGATTTTTCACAATAGGAAAACATTTCTTTTTGAAGTTTTTCTCCATTAGAGGGAAAATTTCACATTTTTTTAAAGAGAAAACAAAATCAAACAAAAGAATGAAAAAAAAAAGTTTAAATAAAAAAAAAAAACAAGTAAAGTTTTATTTTGTTTGCACGTTTGTCCCCCTCTAATTTTATCTATCTCTTTCTGTCTATCGTTGTGTTGAAGAACCCTCGATTTGGATTTTTTTCTATTTATGCCTTTTTTGCCTGTTCGCGTATCTTTTTCTTTGATTCTATTTTTTTTCTTCTACATCTTCCTGTGTTTTATCCGATTTTCCGTTCAGTAACGTCACGTCGTCTTTATAATTAATTTATATTTATTTAATTAATTTAACGTGTTCCAATTGAAGTTTAACGTGAAAATCAAATGTGTTTTAATTTTCTTTATGGTTTTTCTGTTATTTCTTTCTTTATTTCGGTTGAGACCTTTCATTAGTTTACAATTATTTTTTAATTAGGTATTTATTTTATTTTCCTTTATTGTTAAGTTAAAGGCGTTGACTCATTAATAAAATACATGTTTTCACCACATTAATTTATGGTGGCGCCTCCATCTATATATCAACTGTCAAACAGAAAGCAGTAATTTTATTTAATTCTTTTGTAATTATGACAATAAAATTGAAAGAATATTATTATTGAATATGCCTTTACAGACTCATACAACAAAACACATAAAAAAAAAAGAAAAAGGTGCTGATGTATTGTGTGTGTGTGTATCGGTAAAGCACAATAAAAAAGAATATAAAAGAAAATTTTTGACAGGTCTTAAAAGTTTGTTTCGTTTTCTTTTATTTTTTTTGTTGACACCACTCAAATCAGTGATTTCCCCAATTTCTTTCTGTGTTCCTTTCTCTTTTGGGTTTATATATTCAGAAATCCTTAACATGCATACAGTATAACACAACAATAATAACAAACAAACAAAAATATCCTTTCAACAATAAATATGAAATGTACAGAAAAAGAAGGAAAGAAAAAACATACATATTCTTAAAAACCAACAAAACTGACATTTGCATGGCCTCTAACTTTAACAACTTGTCTCTCTGGTTTCATATTAATATAAAAGAAAATGTCAGAATGAATTTTACTTCTCCCACTCTGTTTGTATTTTTCTCATACAAATAATTTTCCCTTTTCTTTTTCATTTTATTATTCGCATATATATATATGTATGTGTGTGTGTGTGCATGAGTGTTGTTTTCTTTGATAGAAAAACAAATATTTTTTTTTCGGTTTTCATTTTTTTTTTTTAGTTAAGAAAAATATTTGAGTACAGAGGAAAAAGGATTTCTCTCTGTTTTTCTTTTAAACGAAAGTGTTTTCCACTATATGGGTGTGTGTGTGTGTCGGTATGTGTAAACTATATACTATAACAATACAGTTGAATTATATTTGTAAGTACATAAAATTCATATATTTTTGTATTCCTTTTTCCTTATTTTTATTTGTTGGATATAAAATATTATACTATGAATATGTTGATTTATTATCACATACATATTTTCTTCTTTCTTTTTACTCCTTTCACTTGTTTTCCTTCTTTTTGTTCTTTTTTTTTCTTTCTCATCTTTAGGTTGGGTACTTTTCGTATTTATATATTGCAATAAGAATCTGTGTCTGCCGCGCGCGAGAAGAAAATATATATATATGTGTGTACGCGTTTATAAAATACATAATATTACGACGCGATTTATGTATTTATGAACAGAGGACATAAAATATCAATAAAATTACATCACTCATGTGATATACATGCATACAAATATATACATATAAAGTTATAAAAGAAAAGAAAAAGACGAAGATGAGAGAAATATTGCGATTTCCCATAAAACATATTTTATTACTTATCCTAAAATAAAATAAAATAAAAATAAAAAAATAAAAAAAAAAAAACGAAGCAACAACACTGTTTTTGTATTCTAAGAAGACCAACCCGAAAGAAGTAAAAAAAAAAACATGCACACACACACACACAAATTATATTCTGGTGTGGTAAATCTCTCTCACTCTATCTTAAAACATTTTAAATGGGGCTAAAACCGAAAGATAAAACAAGATACTATATAGATACTGATGAATGCAGCATTTTTATCATTTAATCCAATTAACGAGTCACACACACACACACACACATAAATAAAGAAAAAAATAAATAAACCCATTTCTTTATTTATTTTTTTATGATATTTTGATCCTATCCATTAAAAATTAAAATATTGTGCTATAAATAAAAATCACTGAAATTATTATTTATGGTAAGTTTAACTGGGGGTATTTTTCAGGAAAATAAAGTTGCTATGGGCAACACTAAAAAAAATATCAAAAAAGAAAAAGAAGGAAAAGAAAATCGTTGGGTTTTTTTCTTTGCCTTTAAAAGAAAAATGTTTATTTTTTTTAAAAAAAGAAAAATCTGTTTTGTACAGAAAAAGAAATTGACTAAAAAATTATATTTGTTGTTTTAAATTAGTCGCGTGTGATTTTCTCTTGTTGTTGTTTTTGTTGCTTGTTTTTTAAATACTTTCTTTTGTCAGCGGGATTCGTCGTCGAGCCACTATAAAAATTATAGTAACACTTACATGACTATAAACACAGCAACGCATATACACACATACAAACAGCAACGCATTATTAACAACAACAACAATAACAACAAAAAATAAAAATGAAAATGTCAGTTTTTGCTATAAACGCGATATTATTTTTAATTTGTGACCAATTAATAAGAAGAAAAAAAAAATGAAATGATAAATAATATAAACACGTTATGACACGTTATTAATATTTGATTTTTGTTTGGGTGTTTTTTTTTTTTGGTTTTGTTTTTGTTCTTGTTTTATTTCAACCCAAATATAATAATTCATATTTAATAGGAATGAAAGGAAAAAAAAAAACAAAACAGAAAAACATTTGCAACAACAACAACAACATTTATTTTATTTTAGAATAATTTATGGTAAAGTATAATTTACTTTTTTGTTCACATCTTTATGAGTGTGTGTAAGAATATTTTCTTCTTCTTCGACATTTTTTTTTTCTTCACTTCTTTACGGAAGCGGCCATTACTTTTCATCCCATATAAGAATATAATAATAATAATAATAATAATAATAATAATAATAATAATAATAATAATAATAATAATAATAATAATATAAATACATCCCCAGCAAATATTATCTAATAAATCAGGAATATAAATTTTGAAAACCTGGGAACTTTTTTTTTCACATTTTACATTTTATTCTTCTTTTTCTTTTCCATATTTTCTAAGAAACATTTTACATCATACACCTTACGTCTTTACGTCTTTACATTTTTACATCTTTACATCTTCAGTCGTTTTCTTATATTTTTTTTATGGTAAATGATAATATTTATTATGGATGGATGAATGTTACCAAAAGAAAAAGAGGAAGAAGAGAATAGCGCACATTTTGGTAGGTTAATGTTTCAATTTTTTTTTTGTATTAAAAAAAAATAATAAAAATAGAGGGTTGTGATGGTCGTTGGAAAGGGGGGTGCGTTGGAAGATTAAAATTTTCTATGGTCAACATTTTAACATTTATTATGTATTTATGTATTATTATTATTATTATGAATACAAACAATTTAATTATAACCGCACACAGAACACACCAACCATACAGATTTTAACATGCCAGTCACAGCAGGACATTTCTGTTGGAAAAATTTCCTGTTCGGAAATAAAAGAAAAAATGAAATAAAAATTATTTAGCTTTTTCTATTATTACCCAACCTCCCCTCCACTCCACCATAAACACAATACTTTCTTTATTTTATTTGGTTGTATTTGGTATATTGTACTGACTGAAAAATTATATTCTTTTTAATACGCATGAAACTCAACAATTATTCTAATATTATTATTTGAAATTGAAATTGAAAAACAAAGAAGAAAAACGAATAATTTTCTTTTTTGTTCGTATACAAAAGAGAGTGAGAGTAAGTGAGAGGGAGATAGAGCCTTAGCATTTAATTAAAATTTATATTTTCATTTTCATTTCGAATATTTTTGTTTCATTCTTTCTTTCACTTTCTTTTCATTTTCGTTTTTCTTCTTCTTCATCTTCCTCTTTTTTTTTTTTTTTTTTTCATTTAGTTAATGGATTTTATTGGCTTTTCTTTTTATATCTTTTTAGCTTTGGAATTGAAATGGAATATTTTACTTGGAATATTATACTTTATAGTCAAGTCATACCCAAAAGCAAAACAACTAACCGCATAGAGAACTCTAATCTATTTGATTATCGCCAATGCAGAACTAATTTATTATTACAAAAAATAAAAACAAAATAAACTAAAAAACTATAAAACTGAAAAAAAAAAAATACAAAAAACAACAAACAACAAAAACAAAAATTACAAAATTTATTCAGAGAAAATAAAAAAAAAAAAAAAGAAAAAAGTAAACAATTCAAATAAACTTTTTAAATTGTTTTAAAATATTCACCCAAAACAAAAACAACGAAAAAAAAAAAAAATACAAAAATTGAGAATAAAAAATAAACGCAAAATAATTTAATTATAGGAGTTAAGGTAAATTCTTATTTACTTGACCATAAAACACACAACACAATAATATGCTATAAAAACAAAATGGAATATGCTATAAAAAAAATGAGTATAAATGAAAAACAAATTACAACAATCCACTTAATTTTTAAACTTTTATTTTTTAATATTTTTTTGTGTTCAAAACAACAAAAATAATTTTTTACTCGTGACCAATTCAAATATTCAAACATATTGCAGTTGTAATAAGTTGTACTTGTGTTCCTTTAACTTTATTATTATTTGCAAACGTATAAATAAGATAACAAAAAAAAAAAGAAAAAAATTAAAAACGAAACAAAATAAACAATTACCAATTATCTTCTGGACTCTATCCCCGTACGCCGTACGTCTTATCTATATAACGTGAGTCAAAAAAAAAAAAAAATCAAAACAAAAATATTTATTCAACTTTCTGTCTTTTATAAATCACAACGAAATAAAAAAAAAAAAACAAACTAAGTACAAACTACAAAACAAGACAGAAAATAAAACGGGCAAAAAATATAGAAAAATGAATAAAAACGGCTTAACTTGTTTTCTTTCTTAACGTAAAAAGAAAAAAAAAAAAAAAGGCACAATTATTATTCCAATTGCAATAAACTTGTTGTAACATTTTCATTTTTGTTTTTGTAAAACACACACACACACACACAACATTTCAATTCGATCTCGTAAACCAATTGTTTCTTTTTTTAATTCATTTTTCTATAAATTTTTTTTCTGTAGCAGTTTTTTCCCCCTCTCTCACTCTTTAGGTAATAAGAAGAAAAACAATCATTTCCTTTTTCTAAAGCAAGAAACTGATTACAAATGTTTTTATTTTATTTTTTTCCATTTTTGATTTTGCGTTTTACAATTTAGAAAATAAAAATCTAAGCAGACCGAATGATTTTGTTGTATTTTTTTTTTCTTGTATTTTTTTTTTTCAACAAAATCGTGAACATTTTCAAGATGTAGAAAAAGAAGAAGAAGAAGAAGAAGAAGATGAATGTACTTGTAGTATGGATGAAGGTTCCAATTATCTACTTTTGTGAAGGTATAAAGGAAATTACAAGGGAAATTATATTTTACAATTGAAAATATATCGTTAGAAATAGAATTTCGATGAATTTGTAATTTCTAAAAAGTCTTAATAGAAAGAATCAAGGCAATAACAACAAATTAAATAAAACAAAAGCAAAACAAAATGATATTTTTTTTTTCTTAAAGTTGAAAAGTTTAATTTAAGAAAAGAAAATTAATGTAATTGAAGTAAAATGTTTTTGATTGGTCTGCAATCAGTAAATTCCCTCAAGTTATATAGAAAAATTAGTGTTTCGTAAGAATCGTTTATTTATCTTTGATTTATTTGATAATTCAGTTCAGACTCAATAATCTCTTCCTCTCTGTACAAAATCAAATTTTTTTTTTCTTTTTCCAAGAAAATAAAATATAAAAAATAAATAAATTACATTTTCTTATTAATTTAACGCATTACGTAATCCAAAAAGAATTAAACCATAAAACACTGTAATCTTATAAAGTTAAAACTAAACAATAAAAGTTAATTAAAATTACGTTCCATTTGAACGAACCAAAGGCATTCCAGTTATGAAGGGAACATTTTTACTTAGGCCCTATCCGAAACTGTCACTTAACTTTTGTTAATTGTACTTAAAAAAAAAAACAAAGTTAATGAAGTTCTAAATATTTGAAGTTTATAAACGGGTGGTTGCATAAAGATTGCACTTGTACAGTGACATAATGAGGCTAAATTCAATTTATAATTTTGTTATCGTGATAAAATGCTGATAAATTAGAGTGCCGATGAATTAGCAATGTCTCTAAATTCTATTAAAGTTGTACCCTCGTTTGTGGTAGAGTGAAGGTATACCTTCAAAAAATTCTCATCTTTCTTAAACCAAAATCAACATAAATGATTCAACGATGAAAGAAAAAGATAACCATAATTAAATTTCATACAAAACAAAATAAGAAATACAACAACAAAAAAATGTTTATTGTTAAGACAAAAATATTGTTTAATAATAATTACAAAAATTGTTTTTTTTTATCATTAAAAACCTCTTATCTTAAGTAAATTATCTTTCTTCTTTATTGTAATAATAATAAGTAATAATAATGAAAATATCTAATAATAATACATAATAATAATAAATAAGATTACAAAAGAAAGAAAGAAAGAAAGAAGAATGAAATAAAACTTACGATTTATAATATAAGTAAAAATATAATCGGTGTGTATAAGAAAAACAGAAAACTTAAAGAAATAAAAAAATAATTAATAATGTCGAGTAAAACTTGAGTTAATTTTTTTTTTTTTTTTTAAATTAAAGTTAAGTTAAGTCGTAAGTGTATATGAATACAAGACCTAAAAAAGAAAAAAAATAATGCAAGGTAAACCTGTTCTGTATATTTATTCTTTTATATATATATATATATATATATATATATATATATATATATATATATATATATATTTTCATTCTTTATTTATTTAATGTACGTACACATAAACAGTGACTTATGTATATAACCTTATATACTTAAATTACACTTAAATAATAGTAAATAGAAAAATAGAAAAAAAATATTACACCCATATTTATTACACACATGTTTTTTTTTTTTTTGTTCTTCTTTGATTTCGTGTAAATATTCTTAATGTAATAATCGTAGTAATAATAATAAACAGAATAAAAATGTCAAAACCTGACAAATCAAAATGTGAAAAATAACGAAAAAAAAAAATAAAATAGAAAAAGAAAAAGAAAAACAAGAGGAGGAAGGAGAAAAAAAAATTTAACTTGACCAAACCCATTGATGTTAAGACGACGATGGTGGCGACAACATTGATGATGAGTGACGACCACCAGAAGTATTATAATACAATACAAATGACCTGAAGAACAAACCCGATCCAATAATATTTGATTATCATTAATGTCCAATCAAACGGAAGTCATCTCATTTTCTTTCTCTCTTTTTCTTTCTGTCGCTTTTCGCATATTATTTAACATTAATTTTTATTGTTATTATTATTGAATATTTGAGAACATTTGTGTATGTGTAGATATGCATGTTAAGCCAAAATTTGTACATGTGTGTATTAATGTTATGTGTGTAGTTGTGTGTAAAGTTACTAACGATTAAACGATTTGACGTTATTACTTATTATAGATGACTAATGACTTAACTTCTAATATTATAGATATTTTTTTTTCTTCAGTTGTTCATTTCATTTGTTGTTGCTGTTGTTGGTGTTGTTTTTTTTTTTTATTTTTTTTCACATATCATCAACAATGAAAGTTGCCTTGCCTTGTAAAAAGAAAAAATAAAAAAAAAAATTTTTTGGATGGTTTCTTTATTTTTTTTTTTGTTTTGTTGTTTTTTGTTAATATAATTAAAGAAAGAAATAAAAAAAAAAAATATATAAAATAAAGAGGCCAAAGTCAATGAATAAAACATATTTTTTGGTTGTTGTTGAATATTTTTTTTTTTATTTTTTATTTTGAAAGAAGAAAAAAAAAACAAAACATTAAAAAAAATACACAAAAACTAATGAAAATTATTTTTAGTAAAAAGAAATAATATGTCTTCGTAACCTTCACTGTGAATGACCTGTTATTGTTGATTTGTTATTGGTTTACATTACATAAATAGAAAGAAAATGAAAATGAAAGAAAAAAAAAAACAGCAACAACAACACACGATTTACAATTAGCTGACTAGTGCTGGTTTTGAACTAAATAATGATTGTCGTTTTTTGTTGTTGTTGTTGCATGTGTGTGTGTGTGTGTGTATGCTTTTTTTTTGTTAACGATTATGATTAATTATAATTAGTATTTTGTTTGTAATATTTCTTTCTCTATCTCCCTTTGTGTGTATGTATGTGTGTATGTGCGCACGTTTGTTGTTGCTTCTGAATGAATAAAAAAGCACAAAATAAAAATTATTTTTTATTTAAAAATAAAGAAGAAATAAGAAAAAAATAAATAAGAAGAAGAAGAAGAAGTAGTTTGCTCCATTTTTAATTTTTATTTTCGTCATTCTACAAATGTTTAGAAAAAAAAAACACAAGTCAGTTCAAACTAAATTATAATCAGTATGAAGTAATCGTTTATTATCAGTAAAAATTACTAATTATAAATTATGTATCAGTATATTTGTAGGCTGACGTCACCGTAAATGTGCAAAGGTAAACGTACCATAACTTATAATAAAATAAAATTTAAAACATAAACACGGTTCTAGTTCAGGGAAAATAACTTGATCCATTTATTTATTATTTCTTAAAATTAAAATTTTAAATTTAAACATAACAAGAGAAATTTGTTGATAAATTTACAGAAAGAATTTAATGTTACAGTGAAATAATTCTAAATGAAAAATTAAATTAAAGTGTCAGTTTATTATGCACTAGACTTGGGGTCAATAGTACCAATATTTAAACATCCATCATTAAAGTTTATTTTAGTAAATACAATATTAGAAAATCTGGATTTTTAGATCCAGTTAAAAATTATAAAAAACATTCAGTCCGCTATAAGTCTTTCATGCATGCTTTACTTTAAATTTTATAAATCAATCTGAACTCGTGAGACTGTGAACTTTACACTTAACCGGCCAGATGTACAACTGTATACTATAAGTCATTATAATTAAATTACATTTTTCTACTTATTACAAAAATAAAACAAAGGGGTGAAAGGGGGGGAAATGATTTTTTTTTTAAACAATTTTATTAAATTTATTTTCTGTAATAAAAGAGAAGAATTCTTTGATTTTCTATGAATTATATATATTTTTTTTTCATTCTGTACAAATAAAATAAAGAAAGGAATGTTTTCTTGTAAAGAAAAGACGAAAGATATTTCTTTTTTATTATGTGAAATTGAAAACAGATTTTTTTTTGTTCTTATAAGAAAGAAAAAAAAACAGGAATAACAAAGAAAGCATTTTTGTCTCTTCCAATTCACGTCAGAGTAAACTAGACTAGAGTACTTAACGTCTTTTGAAATCAGATCATAGACATTGGATTACTTGTTCTTATACGTTTTTTTTGGTGTTGACAGCTTTAATATTCTTTTCTTATTTAATTTTTTTTTTCTTTTTCTCTACAAATAAACTGGAACAGAAATGAGCAATTGGACTTCTTATAATTATTTATCTTGAGAATTGATATTTAACAGTATTTTTTTTATAGCAAATGTTCCTATAATTAAAATTACCATTTTGACTTCACTGATATTAAATAATGGGGAAAACCTCCAATTTATTCTCATTTCATCCTCATACATTCTCTTTTTTTTTTTGACAATGACAGACAATCATAAGACCAGTGATGACGGCATTTTTTCTCTTCTTTTCGTTTTTTTTTTTTTTTTTTTGATTATCTAAAACCAAACAAAACAACACCAACAAAAATTCCTCTTACATTCGCAAAGCGATGAATTTGGTTTTACATATACCAAAAAAAAAAAAGAAGAAGAATAAGAAGAAGAAGAAGAAGAAGAAGAAGTAAAGAAATATTTGTCATCAAACTTTCTTCTATAAAATACAAAATATTTTTGGGAACAAAAAAAAAAGCACTGACACTTTCGATGATCGATTTCATTTTCTTTTAATACGTGTGAAAGTCTCATTCTATGTGTGTGTGTAAATATGTATGTTATGTCAACGTCAATCAAAAAAAAAATGAATCTATCTTACTTAGGTTGAATTCTTTGCAAAAACAAAAAAAAAAAAAAGAGACAAAAGAAAGATGTGATAATAGATACATAAGGACCTCTAAATGTGACCAATCCTTTATATTTATTTAGTAATTTGCTATTTTGTATTCATTAGAAACCTCTTCATAATGACCAGATCATATTAAAAAAACATATTAATCGGTCTATTTATACGAGTCGTTTTTATCTTTAATTTTCGCTTTAGTACAAAAATAAATAATAAAATAATTATTTTTTTTTAACGTGACCGCAAATTTAACAGAAAACAAAAAAGTTTATTTATTTATGTGCAAACGTTCTTGCCGACAATGTAACCATTGTACGACTCTAGTACATACACACTTGATAATTGTCAACCCTTAGTTACAGACTAAATCAATTTACAAAATATTATATTGTTTTATTGTTGAACAAAAATAGAAGCTATAATTTTTGTATTTTATAGATAATGCTATAAAAAAAGAACAAACAGCTAAATACATACGATAAAAAACACACATACTTAATGAAGATATAGATAATTTAATATTAATTTATTTTATCTAAGAAAAAAGCAAAACAAAAAAAAAAAACACAACAAACAACAGCAAAAACACAATGCATTTTTTATAAAATAATTAATTTATAGAGGGGAAAAAAAAAACATAATGAAAAGTAACTACACAACACAACAATAGAAAACTGATAAGATGATGATAACTTTTTTATTTTAATTCTAATTTTTTTTAACTCATTTTTTTTTTTTTTGTTCTTGTTGTTTTATATAAATTATAATTTTCTGATTAAAATGCAATGAATTTTAACTAAAACAAAAATTAACAAAAAAACAAAAAAAAACAAAAATAAAACTGTGATAAATTTCGACCGCATTTAACAGAATCACGTGATAATTAATTTTATTATTAAGAATATAGGAATAGGAGACGAAATACATTAAACAGCGTATGTGTGTGTGTGTGTAATTAACGTCGTCGTCTTTGTGTTTTTTTTTCTTGTATTTCCCAGACATACAATAGTTATAAAAAAAAATCAACACAGAGAAAAAAAAAAAACAGACAAATCAACAAATAAAACTGATTCTAGATTTGTTTCTCTTTTTTCTTTTGCTAGAGAATTATAATCCGTCCGGTTAATGTTGATAATTGGATTGGAAAAGCGAAAAAAAAAACCGAAATAAATGAATGTATAGTTCAACTATTTCTTTCTTTCCTAAAGATTGTATTCCAATTAAACTTAAATAACAAAAAAAATAGAGACACATACACCAACAACATATAAGTGGTTTAAGTAGGCTTAAAACTTAAGTCATATAAAGAGAAAAAGAAAAAAAATTAAGTCAAAAGTCAAAATATTCATGTTTCGTTGTTTTTTAATCGAAAAAAAAAATATAAATATTTCATTTATGATGAATGTTTTAAAAGATATTTGAAGAATTTAGAAACGTCAAAGATGAAATTGTCAATTAATAATGAGTTATCTATAATATGATTGTCACTTAACCGATTTGTTAATAATGTTCATAATATTTACAATCATGCAGACTAGTTTAGTTTTATTGATGTACTTCACCTCCACTTTACCATTGAAGTGCAATACGAAACTGATCAGTAGGTTTATAGAATGTTGACAACATAATAATTAATTTCACTAAAATGTCTTGAGAAGGAAACATTACAATATAATTTTATAAGAATTTTATGCGAAAAAAAAAATATTGTGAAAATAAAAATCCGACAATATCTCTACAAAATGCAGACATAAGTACGTGAATCCCACAATAAATGTTTTAGAGGATATTGAGACTTTTATTTTTATTGTTCATAAAAAATAAAACAATATACTAAAATATATATAACTGATAACCGACTGATAACTGACAGATAACAGAAAAAAAAATGATAGAAAAAGATGAGTAATGTCAATTACCTATATATTTTTTTTTTATATTCTATCTCTATAGAAATTTATTGCCCTTTAAGTAACCCCCAGAGAGCTCCACCCATAAAAAAAAAATACAAAAGATAAAAACTAAAGAATGACCAATTTTTGTTGTTTCTGTTCCTTCACCTTTTTTTCTTTTTGTTTTATTTTGTGATTCTGACTAATTAGTAATTAGCCTGAATATAGAATTCTGGTCTGTTTATTTTTTGTTCTCGAGTCAAAAAGACTCCAACAAAAACAAACGCACACAAATAAAGTAGAACGGAGATTTTCTTGTTGGATTGTTATTTTTTTTTTTTTTTTGGTTTAACTTGAAATAAACGTCAAGGACATTTTATTACTGAAATGATTGAAGTAAAAGAAAAACAGAAAAAAAAAATATCTTTTTCTTCTTACCTGTTTTTTTCCAACTCGTTGTGCGTCGTCCTGAAATTAAAAAAGAAAAAAATAACGATTACTATTTATTCAATTATGTATTTTAAATTTAATTAATATTCTTTCTTTTTTTTTTTCACACAAGACTCTGGGAAGACTGTCATAAATGACATTTATATAATCAAAAGAAAAAAGAAGAAGACGAATCACTAACTTCACACTTGTATTATCTTCATAAAAAACCCCAAAAACATTAAATTATGGACCACGCACTTAAATTAATTTTGAATTTTCATTCACTAATTAGATAATTTTGTTGTTGAAGTTTAATGTTGAAGGTGAAGGTAAAATAAAATAAAACAGAATAAAAGTCTTAATTCATGTTTTTTTTTCTTCTTCTTCTTTGATTCTTAAATTGGATATTATGTTTTTTATTCCAACTTACACTTATTCTTCGTCTTCTTCTTGTATCATAAAATATGTATAGATATTTTTCCTTGGAATATCACTACCTAAAAATATAAAGAAAGATGACCTTTTCACCTTTTTCCTGTTGATTGTTTGATTAACATTTTTTTTTATTAGAATTTATATCTTTCTCTTTCGCTCCTACACTCTGAATTTTTAAATAATAAATATTTTGACCGATTTGGTCATTCCATCCAATTCCATTTTTGGTTTTTCTTTATTTTATTTCATTTCTATTCAGATTTAGATTTAGAATTAGATGATGATGATGATTATAATGATCACGGCATATCCATTTCAATTTCCATATTATTATGTTAATATTTTCACATAAAATTAGTGGAATTTCTGTGATCGTATAAAAGAAAGAGAAAAAAAGCAGCAAAAAAAAAAAAACACCAAAAATTAATAAGTGCTTAAATATTATGATTTTTAGATCAGCATATCAAGGCATATACACACACATACACACTTTATTGCCATAATCGGTTACTGTCAGAACTTATATAAATTCTTTTTACGTTCTTTTCATATTAAGAATATATTTTCTTATAAGAGAATAATAAAACGGTGATTCTAAAGCTCCCCTGATTAGTACGCAGATTGTTTAAGTCAAAATAAAATCCTTAATATAGAGAGAATCTGTTTTTCCTTCTTTTTCTTTTCTTCATTACTTTATTCCTATCCCTTTAATACATCCTTTTTCCTATTCTCCTCTTCTTCTTTCTTCATCATCTTAGGACTTTTAGTTTTGTTGTTTTAATTTGAAAACAAAAACAAACAAAAAAAAAAAGTTTATTTGTTGAAGGAATTAAAATTAAGACCTTTTTCATCTTAAGCAAAGTAATATTTTAGAATAGAATGTATGCATTCATATGGGTGTATGTATGCATGTGTGTATATAGAATGTTTGTTTGCATATTTATTTAAGAGTGAGATAGAGAGATAAATATATAACACTAGAGAGATAATTTTCATCTACAAAAACGTGTTTTAAATTTTCTTAATTATATCATTTGAAAATATTTCAAAATAACATTTTGTTCAAATTTAATTAAATAATATAGAAAATTATTTTCAATTAGAAAATAATTTATTTATAAATAATTAACTAGGATTCTAGTATTTCAAAAGAGATTATAGTATTTTTTTTATTTATAAAATTTCTAATGATTAAATTTATTTGTAAAAAAAAAGTGAAAATAATGAAAATAAAGACACAGTAGGTACAGTAATTCAGGGAATCATTAAAAAGTGGGGTTTATAAAATTGTAGTATCATTGTAATTAATATAAATTCAAATCAAGCATCACAATTATTGATTAACGATAAGATTAGCTGTTCATTTTTTTTTTTTTGACACAAAGACATCATTTAAGATATCACCACTAGTCATCATAAACATAATTAATTTCTGATTAAAAAAAAAAAAAACAAATAAGTTAATTATGTTAATTTAATTAATTCGATTTGAATCAAAGGAAAGAGACAGAAAATAAAAACAAACTGTATTTTATTAATAAAAATTAAATTAATTTCTGATTTCACCTCATCCATTATTGTGTGTGTGTGCATGCATTGTGTGTGTGTAGAGAGATTTTAATATGTGCTCTTCTGCACGTAGCGCGAATACAAAATATAAATAATAATAATAATAATAATCGCATCATAATACTCAAACTCAGCTGATTGGATTTCATCATTTTTTTTTTTATTTCATTTTTTATTATTTCGCTTCTTTTTTTTTTTATTCCGCAATTTGTGTTTTTTTTTTGTTGTTCGTTTGTTTGTTTCTTTCTTTCTTTTCTGATTTGGTTGGTTGATTTGTGTGTTTCTGTTCTCTTGTTAGTCATTTATATTTATTGATTTTCATTTTCATATTTTTTACACAAAAGTGTGTGTGTGTCATACACAGACGCACACACATATACGCATTTAAATTCAAATTAAATATACAGAAAATAAAATGCATTATAAAAAATAAGATTAGCCAAACTGCTTCAACTACGCGACTAGAAACTGAGTATGAAAAATCCAAATCTAGTGCGATAATAATATTGAGAGAAAAAAGAAAGAGAGGGAGAGGAAATTATTAATGTATAAGATAACACACTATTGTTTTATAATTCATTAGAAAGAATAGCGGCCATTTTTTTTATATGTTTATTGTTATAGCTAAAAAAATTACTAATCATGATTTTTCTTTCAGTTTATTAAAGTGATGACATTTTTAAAATGGGAAAACATAAAAAGAAACAAAATACAACTTAACAAATTCAATAATAATTGTAACTAATTACAGGTAAGTAATAAAACAGGTAACAAGTGTACCTACTTGCAAACAAATATAGAAAAGTAAGTAAACATTTGAAAGAAACAATTATAGAAATCTTGTTTTGATTATTATTTTTTTTTTTCATTTTGTTGTAACGCGACAATTTTTTTTTTTTCTTCTTTTTCGTTTCAAGATTGGAAAAAGTTGTTCGACTACGACTTTTTTTTTTCTTATTCCTTTCATAGTTTCAATTTTTTTTCTGTAAAATTTTCCATGCTTTAATAAGTAGGTAAATTACAGTATCATGTAATGTAGCACGCAATAACCATTTTGGGTTTAAACTGGATTTTTTATATTTAAAAAAATATATCTTTCCGAAACAGACAAATTTTTATACAGATAATGTACTGATTTTTTTTTTCAACATCCAAGTGCAATAGAAAGGCATACAATATTTGAACACACTTGGCCAATCTTTGTACAATCTCTAGTACATAATTCAAAATATTTAACTCGTAATTCATTTAATTGAATTTTGCCTAATCTGATCCACCCTATTTCTCCGACTTATGCAATTGTATAGATTTCAAACATTTTCATATCTAATCAAACTGAATTTATTGATCAAATCGACGGGTAAATTACACAAATTTTACTTACAAAATAACTTTGATTTGATTGAAATTCTTGATTATAGTTTAAATTCATTTCGTCTGAGCTGTGGGTCTTTACTTATAAATCAATAAGAAACTCTTATAACAAAATTTTGGTAAGTACTTATGAGTATGACATACAAAACCAATAAATAGATGTGAAGAAATCTATTCATGTTTTCTGTTGCTATCGATATCTTCTTATACGTGGATATACCTGTTTGTCTTTATTTTGCTGTTGTTGTTTTTGTGTTGTATTTTTTTTTTTTGTTATAAAAAAAGACTTATTTAATTCTCTTTCTTTCTTTTGTGTACAAAAAAAATATAATAATAATAATAATAATAATAATAAAAAAGAGATTTAAGAATTTTATTCAATAAAATAAATAAATAAAATTAGAGTGTAGGTTTTGTGTTGAGACATTTAAACACACAGTTAACTACACACACACACACACACACACTCACGCTTAAAAGGTGTTTTATGGAAATTTTCGTTTTGCTGTTTTTTTTTTCTTTTTCTTCAAACTTAAAAGACGAGAGCCAGCAAAAATATTTATTTCTTTCAAAGAAAAAAAAAACGAAGAAGAAGAAGAAGAGAAAAGAAAAAGGTCAACATGAATAATTTTTTCTGTAATATTTTTTTTAAATGAAGAAGAAATGAAATTTTATATTATTTATTGATTTGTTAATTTTTTATCTACATTTTTTTTTTTCATTCATTTCATTTCATAATATATTTAGTTTGTCCCAAAATACTCACAAGCACACAAACACACACACATACATACATTCATACACAATTTTCTAAAGGTATATAGAATAAAAAAAAAAGTATTGATTATTATTTGGACGAACCTAACTCACCAGTTTATTCTTGTAAAGTTATAAATTATGATATCAATTTATTTATCATTATCGTATCAGAACAAAATATCAAAATTAATTGTGTTTCTGTTTTTTTTTTTTTTTATAATAATCAATTTTTTGTTGTTGTTCCTGTAGTGTAGTTGTTGTTGTTATTAACTCAAAAAAAAACCCCCTACATTTAATTAAATTACAGTGAATCGGTAAAGGGACGAGAATTTACGTTCACTTTAAGAGTGACTTTTGAAATTGAATTAAATTTACGTTTGCATTTGTCCCGGAATAGGACTTTCACTGGAATTTCCAAATTTTAAAAATTTTACAAACAAAATAAATTTTCTCATACAAATATTTTTTAAAGTATTTTATTGTGATTAAGTCAGTCCAACAAAAAAAACTCTTTGCTTCAAGCTTAGAAAATCGAAAATAAAATAGAAAAGGTTAGATTTCTTAATTTCTCTCATTATACAAAAATTTCTGTAATTCGAATAATATCTAATTACATTGTTAGTCTCTACTAAAATTATGATTATGATTATGATTATTTTTTTTTGTTTATTTATTTTTAGATTTAGAAGCGTGTCATACAGTCTCATAGCTCAATCCGTTGTATATGACATAACAAAATCCCAATTTGAAAGAAAAAATTCATTTTTTGTTTGTTTCAAATTAATACAAGATAATAAAAAAAATTTATCGTTCTCTGTCTTACACTCTTTCTCTCTCTCTCTGTTTCACACGCATTGATATGAGATTACATAAACACAATTCAACTTAACTTTTAACAAGTTGTTACGTCAGAATAGATTTAAATTATTTTCTTTTCTTTTTTACCTTCACACGTTCAGCTGAGAGTGTGTGTGTGAGTGTGTGTTTTTTCTTCTTCTATTTTTCATTTATTAAAACTTCAGCATGCAATTTGCATCAACATTTTTTTTCTTCGTATCTCAGTATTTTTCCGTCTTCTTCTTTTTCTTCTTTATATTTTTGTTTCATTGAAACCAATTTGTTTTTCGTTGAATTTTTAATATAAAACAATTTTTTTATTATGAAACTTAACCCCCTTTTTTTTGCTATTTTTTTTTTATTATTATTATTTTTTGCTTGCTGCTTAGTCGCTGCTTAGTTTTACTTTAGTATCAATTCATACAATAATAATAATAATCATGATAATAATAATAATAATAATAATAATATTCTTGTCGTCGTCGTCATAAATGCTGCTTGCAATATAAAGAAAAGAAAAAAAAAAGTATAACGTAGTCGTAGAGAAAGAAGAAAAAAAAAAAGCAACAAACACGCAGAGAAAACTAAATTCAATTCAATTATTAAATGGAGATGCTAAAGTATTATAAATATTAAATACATGATCAGGGATGACCAAATCTAATTTCTAATCTAATTCTAACGTACACACACACACTCTCTCTCACTATCTCACACATAAACACACACTCACAATTTGTTTGTTGAAGAAAATTGTACAAAAGGTCAAAAAAAGAAATATAATGTAAAGTGAACCAATTTTTGTGTGTTTCCTAAGGCACCTTTTATTTTAGTGCTTCAAAGATGTACCTATCACAAATACTATAAAATTCTCGTGATTTGAAAAAAAAAAATGTATAAAATTAATTTAATTTAAGTTTTGATTAAATTTTAACTATTAAACATTTTTACGCCCCTACGATTAAAGATTTGGCCAACCCTAACTATTTTTAGTTATCAATTTCTTCAGTGCAATCACCTCATAAGGGAATTTTCAGAAAAATTCTTATTTGTTAAAAAATGGAATTTCATTCATGAAAACCTTTACATTTGTGTGTGTGTGACAAAAGAAGTTTTCATTTAGAGAGGTTCCAAGCACACAATAAGCTATTTATTTTCTATACATTCAAATCAATTCTGAGTATAAACTCAACATCCCCTAAGAAAATATTGTACTGTTGTTGTGTAACGCCGCTACTGTATTTCTTATGAAGTATACATTTTTTATTACAAGTTTCATTTTTTTCCTTTAATATTTTTCAATACGAACGTGGGTTTTCTTTGTTTTTTATCTTCTTCTTGTTCTGTTGAATTTAATGGAATTTTATTTTTGGAGTTTTTTCTTTCCTTTTTTTCTTTTAACAAAAAAATAATAAAAACAATTTAATTGTATTTTCACGAGAAAAACTTTTTTTTTTCTCTTTCTTCTCATTTTTCATTTTCATTGTGTGACTGTTGTTGTTGTTGTTGTTATTGCAACAAAATTATTTTTATTCCATTTCCCTTTTTTAATATATTTTACTTATGTAGAAAAGTTTTTTAACCTCACCATTTTAGCTCACACTACACAACACGACCAATTTTAGTAAAAAAAAAAAAAAAATAAATAATGAAAGAAAGAAAAAGGTAATCGTAATGAAAAATTAAATTACATTAATTCGGCTTCTTTTTCTTCTTCTTCATTTTATTTTTCATTTTATTAATTTCAATATTTTTTTTATTTAAATTTTTTTGTATTGTTTTCTGTTTTTGATTTTCGTGATTCACGTTTAACATTTAAAGAAACAAAAGATTTAAAGTTCCATTTATTGACGAGAAATTTTTTTTAAATCAAAATGAGCCAAAAAAAAAAACAAAATAAAAACTAAATGATGCTTTTAAAAGTTCTTCTGCAAATGCGTGCTATCCAAAAAAAAAAAAGAAAATGTCGAGACTCCTTCATGTCAGATTACACCAATGCATAGATACGAAAAGTTTTGATGGAGAAATAGGTTAAAGCTTTTGTTGATGGTTAGAAAACAAATAAGAATCAAATATGAATATATCCAACGATTATCTCTCTCACTTCTACATTCACTATTTGGATTGTTCAAGAAAAATAATTCTATAGAAAAAAAAAACTACAGAATGTAAATGTGGCTTTAGAAGACCGACATCATAATCATCATCATAAAATACACAACAACAATATCAACTGAAAAAAAAAAAGAAATAAAGAAATAAAATAATTTAATTAACATTTTCAATTTTCACGATTGAATTGACCAATCCAATTTTTTCTCTGTTTTTTTTTTTTTTTTGATGGATCTACAACAACAACAATACAAAATAAAAAAACGAAAATAAAAAAGAGAAACAACAAGCAGAATAAGAAGAAGAAGAAGAAATAGAAGAAACACACAATAAAATACAATTCACTGTGTATCAATTAACTCAATCTAACCTAACCTATAAAAAATTTTATTTATAGCAACAACAAGACAACAACAAAGCCCAATAACGCGAACAACTTACACAACAACAAAATGCAAAAATTTACTTTGTGTGAAAGAGTAAAGGCTAAGAAAAAGAATAGGATAGAAAAATTTGTCTGTTTGTATAATAGAAGGAGCGAGAAATAGTGAGAAAGTGATGACAACATTTTTTTTTTTATTGAATTTTTGTATGGATTTTGAGTAGATAGGAAAGGCCGGTCCTGGACCCTCCTCCTCCTCAATATTTTGAGGAGTGGTTGATGTCTCTGATATTTTACCACAAAGGATTGAGTCTGAGATATTTAAAATAACGGATTAATATCCAAGACACAATTATCCATAAGTTTGATAAGCTAGGGGATGGAGAGGGGGTCGGGGGGCTAAGTGAGGTGAGGTAAATAGTGTAATAATTGTTAAAAACATTAACAACTGGTGGTGTTGATGGTACTTGTGTTATCTAATACACAATTATCCAACAGTTTTTGGATCTAGAGGGGGGTGAGGTGAGTGGTGAAGTAATTATTACAGATATTAATAATGGGTGGAGCTGGTGGGTGAGTTGTATAGCTAAGATATTTGTGAGGTGAATTGTGAGTTAATTATTAAAAATATTAATAATAGGTGGTGCCTACAAGTGAGTTGTTTTACATAGATATATAAAAAAATCAATTCTAAATATTCAAGACATCGTTTTATGGTTTAAGCATTCGCTTTATCGATTAAGGTTATTGACTAATATGCAAATAAATTCATTAAAAATGTGTACAAATTTATTGTTTTTTTTTTTTACGATATTATGAAAGTTCTTTTAAAAAAAGATATTTTGATAATACACAAATAAATATATTAAATCTATTTAATTCAATTAAAAACATGCATCGGTTTATAGATCACTGTTTAAAAATTTTTACGTGTTTAATTTGTACAAGACCTAAATGTGAAACAGCAAACAAACAAATATTTTCTTTATATATATTTTAAACTTCTCTGATTTCTTTTACTACATTATATTCTTACTCTATATGTGTGTTTTATACTTTTTTTTTTATAACACTTGATGTATGCATCTTATAATTTATTATATATGAATTTCATATAAATAGAACGATAGAACGATGTATGATAGAAAATGTTTCAGTTTATTCACCCGTTCACATTAATAATTGCTGGTCCTAGTGGTTCCGGTAAAACAACATTCATACATAAACTAATAAAAAATATTGATAATTTGATAACTACGGAAAAATATCTTAAAGTAGAAAAAGTTGTTTGGTGTAATACTAATAGAAATGCTGTACCAAAAAATCTTAATGTTGAATTTAATCAAGGAATGCCAGATGACAATATGTTACAAAACGATTCTCACATATCAACTCTTATAATACTTGATGATCTCATGACCGAAGCATATAATAAAAAGATTTGTGAATTATTTACAAAAGGTTCACATCACAGAAATCTATCAGTAATTTTAATTACACAAAACATATTCTATCAGGGTAAAAATTGTCGCGACATTTCTTTAAATGCCAAATATTTAGTTTTATTTAAAAATCCTCGTGATCAATCACAAATTTTTCCGCTTGCTCGTCAATTGAATCCAAAAAATTCCAATCAAATATTAAAGGTATATAATGAAGCAACAGCTAAACCATTCGGTTATTTACTATTTGATTTAACACAAAACATCAACGAATTATTTCGTTATCGAACAAACATATTCCAAGAAGGCGTTTTTGAATGTTATTGTAATCGTGATTTATTAACTTCATGTGATCAAAATGAAACGATTGAAGGCAAACAAGTATATGTTACAAGTACTTCACAAAGCTAAACCAAAACTCAGAAAAGCTATCATTAAACACTCCGATGATGAATTAATTAAAACTATATGTGAGATAGCTAAAAACACGTTAAATGGTAATTCAGAATTAGGAAAAAAATGTAAGCTAAAACTTTGCAAGTATAAAAAAGAATTACGTTCATTAATATCTCACAAATTACCTTTGAAGAAGAAGAGACATATACTTGTTCAGAGCGGAGGTTTTTTACCAGTTTTAATTGGTTCCATTTTGACAGGAGTTATAAGTAAAATTCTAGAATCAGTTTAAATGAGTAATTTACAGCGAATGATTGTTATATCTCCTGAACTATATCAAAAATGTGAAGAGATTTTATCAGAAGATAAACAATTATCAAATCTCGATAAAAAAATGAAGAAAATTTTACAAAACAAGAAATTAGGAGAAATTGATAAATGGTATCTCTACCGTCAACAATTGATTTTAAAACCATCAACCAAAAATTATGTATCAAACTCATCATCATCATCATCATCATTATCTTCATCATTATCATCATCTTCATCTCCTGAAAAACCAATAATTTCTTCAGAAACAGACAAACGACTTTCTGAGTTAAATAATAAAATAAATAACAAATCAAACATGGAGGTATTGCCAATATGGCAGCATACACAGACTCCGAAAATAAAAGAACGGATAATCGTTCATGAACCAAATGATGATTTTAATCAAAATGTTTTTAGTGAAAATCATACAAACTATTTCAATGATAAAAACTCAGATATAAATATTATAAAAGTTAAAAATAGACTTGAAGACCAGGCGAATAAATCATTATTAGATGAAAAACTTTTACAAAAAGCTCGGTTATTAGCTTCAACTCCTAACATAAATTTAAGACGAATTTCTTTGTCTGGAACTGACTGTCAAACATATGTTGAAGAAGAAACAGGAAATGTTGTTACTTCATGTTTATCATCTGAAGAGGAAGATGAGTTTTCTCCTATTAAAACAAGAAACCAAAGAGCTGACTTAAAGAGGAAAAGACTTGATACGTCATTTAATGATGATGTTATTAGTAAGAGAGTGAGAGAGCAAAAATGGGAAAAATATTAAAATTTTAAAAACATAATGTACTTATGTAAATGTATATATTAAATTACAGAATTAAATTAAAAAAAAAACTATATATATAAGTGTATCTCTTATCTTTTAGTAATGAATATCATATCATATCATAATGAATGAACAAGATTTTTATGTGTGCTGTTTGAGTAATAGTTCATTAAATTATTATCCTAAAAATGTTCTTTCTGCTTTTACTAATTTATTAAAAAAACCATGTCAACTAGATGAGCATTGGGTTGTTGGACTTTCAGAAATTTCCTTTAATCATTTTAATGGAGAAGTATCTAAGAGTAAACGATCTGTTACACATCAAATCGAAATCCATATTGAAAATACAAATTTGGAAATGAAAATAATTGAATCAGATTTACATAAATATGAATTTAAACCATTTTTTATATATTTTCACAAATTCCTTGAATTTTTACAAAATTATGAATTTCCGTACAATAATTTAAATAATAATATTACTGCAATTATTTCAGAAATATTAAGCACTGAAGATTGGTTAAATTTACCAACAATTTCGCACGTGAGACATGTTCAAGAGTTCGCGCTTATAATTCCCAACTTAAACTCGAATGATTCAGAAAAAGTTATTTTAAAATATAAAAAATACGATACCGTGAGAGGTTTTTTAACAGAAATTATCACACAACTACCAAGAGAGAAAAGAAATTTAGATTATTTGAATAATATCTTTAATATCCCACAATTCAAAATAATAATAGCTGATAATGATGAAATGATGGAAGAACCCATCCGTACTATTGTTAATGGTGTACCAACAATGATTATTCCAAAAGAAATGAGATATATGATCCCAAAAATGCATTCGAAACAAGAAAAATTTCTTATCAATTCAGATAACTTACAAAATATGTTTATGTTTCCAAATGAACTTCTCCCACATGAAAATAAAAAAAACGATATTAAAATAAAAAAGAACACAGATGAGTTATTTTATGTGTATACAGATATTATTAAACCTAGATTAATTGGGGATATTCAAACAAGAATTTTACGAATATTACCAATCACATCAGATAAACGACATTTCAGATTTAGTCATATTGAATACTGTCCTTTAGACAAATCTAATATAGATAGTATCTCAATTCTGATAACGGATGGTCAAGGAAATCAAATAAATTTTAATGAAAGCACATGTCCAACTTATGTTACGCTACATTTTAAAAAAAAAATCAAAGGTTAAGAATTTAATATAAATACAAGTGTTCGAGTCATTATAAGATCATTTATTCATGCACTTATTACTATGACTAATTACATTCGTTACTATTCAAATCAATGTGGAAGTGGGTTAACGGATATTGGTGAGATATACCATACTCCACTTATTCGGCAGAGTGGTAGAGGAGGAATTGGTAACTTCTTCAGTGGATTAATAAAACATTTAAGACCACTATTATCATCAGGGCTAAATGCGATAAAAGAAGAAACACTTAAATCGGGAAGTTCTCTTTTAAGTGAGATAGGCAACAAACCTTTTAATGAAATTTTAAAGGAACACGGAAATATTACAATTGAAAATCTTAAAAAGAGAGGTATTAAAAAGTTGAATAAAATGCAGAGTGGAATGGGGTGTTGTCAGAGTTTTAGTATAAAGAGAGATCATTCCAATAATCGATCCCAGTTACAACAGAAACGTTTAAAACCGAATCCAAAAAAAATTATTAAGAAAAAAAAAACTAAAATAAAGATAAAAAAAAGTTTAAAGAAGAAAAAAAACAATAATAAACAAAGTAGGAAACTTGATATATTTGATAATTAAATAAACATATGTATAATATAATGCAATAGATGAAATAATAAGGAAATGTTTACATAATGTATGATATGTAAATAAATTTATGATTTCTTAACAATATTAAGTATTTTTTTCATAAATCTAATTAATGAGGTATTTGAGATGTTATAATATTCATAAATAGACCATGAAAAAATATATATAGAGGTTGAAATGAACAATCCACCACAGTTTAACTTGAAACGTATAAAACTAAGTATAATAAATCTATTATCATTTTAAATTTTAGAAATAAAAATGTCATTAAAATATAAAGAATGTATGAAATCTGAATTAGATCTTTTTACCACCCCATCAATTCAAACAAGTATTTTAAAAACAGAGGAGATACCATTTAAGCCCACCACCTCAGTAGAAAAAGCTACAGTTCTTGAATTCAGATCGTTAGGATATGGAGATACTTATCGTGATTTATCAAGTTCATATATTAGATTAAAGATCCGAATTTTAAAAGATGACAAAAAAACAATGCATGATGATAATTCAACTGGAGTCATCAACAATGTTTTACATTCACTAATACGACAATGTACAGTTACTTTGAACGGAAAATCTATTTCACAAGTAGATACAAATTATCACTATAGGTCATACATAGAAAATCTCTTGAATTATGGAAAAGATGCAGCAACAACACATTTAGAAACAGTCGGTTGGAAAATAGATAAAGGTGAACTAGATTTAATTGAAGATACAAAAAATAGCGGTTTGGATAGTAGAAAAACAGTTTTTGGTAAAAGTGGAATTGTAGAACTTGAGGGTAAAATTCATGCTGATATGTTCAATCAACATAAATATTTAATGAACAATGTGGATCTTCGTGTTGCACTATTTCTTGAGAAACCCGAATTCTATATGTTAGAAGCTGATGAGAAAACCTCTCAAATTGAAATTTTGGATGCAACATTATATATTAATCACGTAACAGTTAATCCAGATATTCTGTTGGCTCACCAAGCAGTTTTAGAGAAAAAGAACTGTGTTTATCAATATAAACGTGTTGAAGTTAAAACTTATACAGTATCTAAGGGAAATCAGTCATTATCACTTGATAATATTGTGGGTGGACAACTACCAAATTTAATAATTTTTGGTATGATAGATAACGAATCTTATACAGGAAAACGATCGAAAAATCCATTCAATTTTAAACACAATCATATCTCACAATTTAATTTATCTGTAAACGGTGTTCAAGTACCAAACGAACCATTGGAATTTGATTATTCTCAGAAACCATATATCAGTACTCGTGGATATTTATCTTTATTTAAAAATACAGGAATACATTACTTTGATAGAGGACATCAAATAACAAAAGATTTTTTTGATCATGGGTGTTTTCTTTTAGCATTTGATTTAACGAATGACTTTTCGTACAATAATTCTTGCGCTAATTTATTAAATAAAGGAAGTATACGTATCGAAGCTCGATTTTCTAAACCTTTACCACATACCATCACCTGTCTGGTTTATGCAGAGTATGATGCACAATTAGAAATCAATAAAGATAGAAACGTTTATACAAACTTTTAGTTATTTTATACATATTTTGATACAATGAACACTTTAGAATTAATTGAAAGTTTAAAAAACAACCCAATTACTAAAAAACATTTCAAAGGTGTATTTTCGTGTGATAATTTACCATTAAAAATTCGAAAGCCTGCATTTGTTGTTGCGAATACAGATTCTGCTAATAAAGAAGGAGAACATTGGATCTGTTTTTATCTACCTAAATGTGGACTTCCCGAGTATTTTGATTCATCTGGAAATAGACCCACGAATAAATATTTTAAGCAATTTTTAAAAAGAAATTCATTAAACAATAATTTTTTACGAAACATGAAGCGGTTACAAGGAGATTTTACTGCAACTTGTGGTCAATACTGCTGTGTTTATATATATTTTCGTTGTGTTGGTAGAAGTATGAATGAATTTTTAAAAATATTTTCCTCAAGAGATTTTTATTTAAATGATAAAAATATAGTTAAAATGTATAATAAATACTTCAAGAAATTACAATTGGGTGGTAAATATTTCAATCAAATTTGTAAATGTATTAGTGTAAACTAAAAGTATAAATTCAAGATGAAACATATTTATAAGTCAGTATAATTATCATCAATCACGATGGATCAAAAAAAGATAAGAAAAAAAAGTATGAAAAAAATTAATAAAAGTGAAAATAAAAACTGTGTTTTACCTGAACTATTACTGGCTTATACATATTTTTTAAATGAGGAGCACACTTGTTATATTATACTGGGATTTGATACGAATACTTTTGAATCTAAATTATTAATATTCAAAAATTCCTGCTTCATTTCTTTGACTGGTGACGATTGGATTAATATTCTTCAGAGATTAAAAAACTGTACATCTTGTATGTTTTCTTCAAATTCTGAGAACAATGAATTATCTACGAGCAGATACGAAATAAAATTAACCTGTTCCGAAAACGCAGAAAAAGGAGCAACTATATCATCAGAAAGGGAAGTTGTCATCTTGTCAGAAATTGAATTGAGAAGATTAATTTCGCTATCTGAATTCTTACTACTTGTTTTAAAATGGAATAACAAAATCCCAAAAGATATAGAAAATTTCTATAGTTTATATTTTCAAAAGTGTATAACACAAAATGTATTTAATTTAGAAGCATCTGATTTCTTTTTACCATTAAATGTTTATAATTATTCTTGTAATTATTCAAGATTGTTTTATGAATTATCTACTTTGTGTAGAAATAAATTAAATATTGATTATTATAATCATATTTGTAAGAATCTACAATAAATATTTTAAAGATTAAAAAATACACAAATCTTTTTTTTTTTCTATAGGTTTTTTATTAACTATTCTCATTATTCGACACTTGCCACAGTTCTTATATTAAATGAAATTTCATTATAAAAACTCTAATAAAAAAAAAATATATATATATATATATATAAACACATAAGGAATTAGGTAGAAACAATTAAAATAATTTTTTTTATTATTTTATATATTTTTATTGCATATACTAATCCCAATTCTCGGGATTGATCTTAAGACTTTTTTCCAAATATAATAACAAACCTAATACATTTTTTAATGGACATTGATAATATATACAATTTTTTATTGGACAATTCACATCTCGATTAGGTAATATCGACCATGTCCACCCTGTACTAAACACATCAATAATTGTTGCTTGAGGTAAAATGGTCATCATCAAACGTCTCTTGAAACTGCCCATAACAAAAATCTCATAAAATTCGTAATTGTATGATGATAGAATTTCATGTAAATCATCATATCTTAGTTCTCCATCATTCCATCGGCTATTACCTTTTTGTACTTGGAAGGGTGGGTAATACGGAGGCTTAAACAAGAAGCTTTTGGCTGTTAATGATCCAGTAGGTATAAATGCTAGTTCCTTAACGAAGACCGATTTATGATCTCGAATGTAAGTGAAATCAATGATAATAGTCTTCCCAATCGTGGCTTGTAACATCTTTCAAAACAAAACACATAAAAATTATTTTCAGATTGGAAAAATAAAATAATGTTAGAAAAATACCTTTTTTCTTTCTTCTTGTGTTTTACAAAAATTAACAGCACAATTAAAAAATGATTCAAAACTAAGAGACTAATTTAAAATTATTCTTATTTATATAGTTTATATTGGTCACAAAAATTTGATAATTGATAACTATATCCCATCAAAGAAAAAAATGTGCTGACTAAAAATTTTATTAACCTTGAAAATTTTTATAGAATTATTTTTTATATATTAGAAAATATTCAGAAAAATTATTTGTCTTTAGTTTTAATTGAAATATAATATTTTCATTTAAATAATTTTCATCTTTATTCTCTTCTTCTTTGTTTATTTGTCTTTACGTACAGTGGAAAAAATGTGCTGATTGAAAACTTTATTAACCTTGAAAATTTTTATAGAATTATTTTTTATATATTAGAAAATATTCAGAAAAATTATTTGTCTTTAGTTTTAATTGAAATATAATATTTTCATTTTAATAATTTTCATCTTTATTCTCTTCTTCTTTGTTTATTTGTTTTTACGTACAGTGGAAAAAATGTGCTGACTGAAAATTTTATTAACCTTGAAAATTTTTATAGAATTATTTTTTATATATTAGAAAATATTCAGAAAAATTATTTGTCTTTAGTTTTAATTGAAATATAATATTTTCATTTTAATAATTTTCATCTTTATTCTCTTCTTCTTTGTTTATTTGTTTTTACGTACAGTGGAAAAAATGTGCTGACTGAAAATTTTATTAACCTTGAATATTTTTATAGAATTATTTTTTTGTTACCAGACAAACAACAACGTATTTTAACAATCGATCGGTTTCATGTTCATTTCCGTTTGAAAAATTTTATTAATAAATAAAATATATTAATTTTTATCTTGTTTTATCGTGTTATTTTTTTTTAAAAAAGAAAAAAAATTTGATGACCTAAAGTATTTGAAAACATTTTCCCATATACCTTAAATCCCCACCCCCCTCCTATACATTAGTTTTTGTATATAAATTGGAAAACAATTCAAATTAAATTAATTACGAAAAGTTAATCTATATTTATAGTGGTATTATAATTGCTAGAGGAAAAAAAATTTAAAAAAAGTTTAAAAAATGGTAAGTTATCAAAAAAAAAAAAAAAATAAAATAACTTAAAATAAATAATTTAATAAAAATTTATTTTATCTAAATTTCAGGATTTTTTAAATCAGTTAAACAACATTGGAGCAGCCCAAACATTTTTACCGTTAGTCAGATTTGACGAATTGGCGCTGAATAAAATTTACCCTATAAGAAGACTAAGAAGGGTTACAACTAGATTTGGACCGAGGATCATAATCGACATGGAAGAAACGAGCACATTTCTGCCAAGTAAATTTGGCGAAATGATTTCCCAAGATGAGGTGGATAAATTTAATCCAGACCATCTTCTAACAATGAAGATAACGGGGGTCGAAAAAACAATTTCATTTGAGTTTCAAAATAGAGAACCTCTATAAAGAGGTGTGTAAATAAAAGTTTTTGTAAAATTTAATAATAAAAAAATTTTATAAAATAATTTCTCTTTCAAGTTTATTTATTTTCTACTCATTTTAACATTTAAATGTGAATTATATTGGATATCATATTTAAAAATGATTCACTAATATCAATCAATATTTCAACAAATTTGGCATAGGCATTTGGTCCTCGGTGTGTAATTTTTTCCAACAATAATTGCAACTTTACATCTTCAATCATTGATTTTTTTTCAATATTGCTGATCATAACATCAGTAACAACGTTTATGTTTAAACATTTTTTTTTTAAAACTTCAAATTTTATTAATTCCATTAGTTTTGGAATGTTATCAATAATCAATAATCTATGTTTATCATTCATGCTTCGCACTTTAATTTAAACTGACTTATATCCAGGAAGTAGAATCATATACACTTAAAATACACCTGAAAATATGATAAGAAAATGCGCGAAAAAAAAAATTAAATTATTTGTATTAATTAAAAGTTTATATATGTACTATAATTGAAATATTATTTAGAGAGAAATTCTATGTGTTGGTAGAAAAAAAAATTTATAAGGTGAAACAAAATCATAATAAATATTTGTTTTAAATAATTTTTTATGAATTAAAAAAAAAGAAGGAAACAGAAATTTTGTAATTCCTGTTCATATATTAACGAGCATATGTTTACTTAAAAAAAGTATTTGCATATAATTCGCCTACCTACTTATAAATTATATAAATAGTTGTACAGATGAGCACAAAGTAGTAGAACTACTACAATGAGTAGAAAGGACATTGTACAAGAACTTCATAAACCCGCACGAAAAAATTTCATTCGAAGACATGTAATAATTAAAGGTTTTGATGATTTATGACAAGCAGACTTAGTTGAAATGATTCCTTATTCTAAAGAAAATCAAAATATGAAATATATACTTACCGTGATTGATACCTTTTCTAAATATGCATGGGCAAAGCCTATAGAAAAAAAAAAATCAAAATTTGTTGTTCAAGCTATGTCTGAAATCTTCAAAAAAAATAATCGTGTTCCTCAAAATTTACAAACTGACAATGGAAAAGAGTTTTTCAATAAAGACTTTCAAAATCTTATGAAGCAAAAGAAAATTAATCACTACCATACTTACAGTGTAATGAAAGCTAGTATAGTTGAAAGATTTAATCGAACATTAAAAGAAAAAATGTTTAAAATGTTTAGTATGAATGGATCATATAAATATATTAATTATTTGGACTTACTTGTTGAAGATTACAACAAAACTAAACATCGTACAATAAAAATGAAACCGATAGATGTGACCAAAAAGCAGGAAAAATATCTTATGAGAACAGTTTATAATCAAAATAATGCAACAAAATTAGTGAAAAGTAAATTTAAAATTGGTGATCATGTTCGAATAAGTAAATATAAAACAGTTTTTGAAAAGGGATATACACCAAATTGGACAACAGAAATATTTGTAATTACTCACGTAAACAACAAGTTTCCAGTAACATATTTATTAAAAGATAGTCAAAATGAAGATATACGAGGACGATTTTATGAAGAAGAACTACAAGAAGTTAAACATCCGAATATATATTTAATCGAGAAAATATTAAAGAAAAAAAATGATCAATATTTAGTGAAATGGTTAGGATTTAAGGACTCATTCAACTCATACATAGATAAAAATAGTTTAGTTTAATTTAAGATCACATTTATTATGTTTTTTTTTATTATTTTAAAAATACATCTTTACATAATATAATATATAATATAATAAACAAATTTTTTTTTGTTTAATCATCATAATTTTCATTTATTTTATAATGTCCCCATGCTAATGTATCTGTAGAGTTTGATATTAAATATCGTTTATCGTCCTGTCCACTTAAAACTATTTTATTTATATTTATTGTAAATACAATATGTTTTATTGATTTAAATCTAATCATGGATTTAATTAATAATTCATTGGTGTTTAGTTTACTTAAATAATCATTAAAATTAAAATTATCTACTACCGATTTATTGACACCTTTTGCTTTTTTTATTATTTTATTCTCTACTATCATAGAATACATTTTCGATCTGAGTCCAACAAATTCTAATAATATAGACCCAGCATTTTCATCTTTCATTAATCCTAAAACCTTATTATTTACTAAAGGTAAATGAAACCTATTATCAATTGGATAGTTACTAGTATCAAATTTATTTAAATCAGATTGTATATCTTTATAAAAATCATCAGTCTTTATATCATATACAAGAGAATCGGTATCAGTATATAATAATTTTGCACAATTTTTATACTTTTGAATTATATAATTATAATGAAAATCATACATTAAATTTTTTGATAATTCTAATACAGTGAAACCTAAAAATATTGGTTTATCATAACAAACTTTAATTCGATTCATTTGAATCGCAACAAAGTTCTCATTAAATATGGTTGAACTATGGAAATTTGGTTTGGCTATTAATTTTTCAGCTCCTAATCGTTTTCCAATATTTTTCCATCGATTAACTAATCTTACATCTACACGTTTATCAACATTTTCCATTGTTTTTCCATAAATTGAATTATTCATTAATTTAAAAAAATCTTTTTCAAAATCATTTTTAGCTTGTTGACGTTTTGTTGTATTCAAATCAATGTATGATTTTAACCAAGGAGCTTGATTAAACTGAAGTATTCTATTAATGGATTTTAATCTAAGGCCGGCTTTCATGCATTGTTTTAAATTTAAGCAATTAATTATGTATTTCGTTTTAGATTTAAGATTCGGTATTAATTTTGATTGTGAATTATTTGGAGGTGAAATATTTTCAGCACAAAATGGTAAATCGTTATGAACATCATGTAGACTAGATGGATATTCTAAGTCAACTTCTAAGACATATCCAATATTATCATTATCAGTAACATTATATGGATTGAATTTTTTAATTTCTGTTTCATCCATCCAACGGAAACCACCATATGGTAAATATTTTGACATAGCCCAACCGTAAAGATTATTAGCGTCAAGATAAATAAGATAATTTGAATCCTTAGATTCATCGTAACCATCTATATATTTATTATTTGCTTTACCGTATCTATTTGAACATTGACTTATTCCACCTCTAATTCCCATTTTAAAAAAATTAACCATATCAATGTCACACAACTGTTCAATTTTTATTTGTGTTAATTTTAGCATTGCATCCCAACTTAATCCCGGTGCTGTATAATAGTGACATGGATCTAAATTATATATTCCCATACAAATTGATCGAAAATTTTCGAAGATATCTGTTAATAATAATACATCCGTTTTCAAATAAAAATCTGAATATTCACCTAAGTTACGAATTTTAAAATTTGTCCACACGTTTTGTGCGTGCTCATATTCAGATATCCTAATGTTTTTATTTTGAACTTTACTGAAAAAACATTCAATTGATGGTAAAGATTCATTTCCAAATTTTTCCCAAGTATCTATAAAATCGTATGGAAAAACTCCTTTACGTGTTATTAAATTAATATGATTGTCATTAAATATTTTCCTCAGTTCAATAAACTGCGTAGAGTTTAAACCAGCAGATAAATTATCGATACTTGTTGACATAAACCGAAATGAATCCAGAAATCTCATTTCAATAAAAACCGATTTAGAATTTATTTTATCAACAAATATCTTCTGACTAAAAGAAACATATTTTTCTTTATTATTAGGGATCACATTTATTTCATCATTAAAATATTTGGCTAGCTCGGAAATAAATAAGTGTGAATCGTAACCACTCAGATTGTGAAAAAAAATCGGTATAAAATTGGGAACTTTTAAATTTAAATTACATGAATTATGTGCACTTCCACGAAATTTACCAGTTAGATGACAATGGTCCGGAACTTTGTCATACAAATCTAGATCTTTATTACAAATATGACATTTTTTAGAATACAAATAATGTTCTTTTTCCTCAACGGTTAAAGGTAACATAGCAACTATTGGTTTTAGATATGTATGATATATAGTTTTAACATCCGATCTTAAATTTTTAACAAACGTTTCAACACAGTCGGGATTTCGATAACTTACATATTTCGACAATGATTGATTATATTCACACTTAATATAGTAACCGAAACTACAGGGTTCATGACGTTGGATAGTAGTTGTTGATGAATTTTGGGGATTTGGAATGCATGTGCTAATTGGTCTTAAGATCGATTCAAAGTCCGCGTAAACGACGAATGGTACTTTGAATTGTTTATAATGATTTTTAAATTCAATTATATCACCTTGTGATGGTAAATCCGTTTTTATTTTATTGCAATTATTTTGATGTGATAATAATCCATTTTCTGAATTAAAAAATAGAAGACATCCATCACAAATCCACTTCCTATGTTGAGTTTTTGATAACTGATATCCAATTAATTTCGATAAATCTTTGATCCAACAATAATGGGATCTTTCTCCATCTTCAACGTAGAGTAAATTTATATGCACATCTTTTTTAGTTTTAGTATAATGTAGCGGTCCAATAACTTCATGAACCCTTAATTTATGATTAAATTCTAATCCAAATATATTTATACTTATATTGTTTAATAGTTCTATTTTATGCACATCTATTAGTTTAACCGGAAACTCAACACCACTAAAGTTTAAAATTTCACTAAAATGTGGATAAGATGAAACACGATTAATATGTTGTGTTGCTGGTCTAAGTGCAGATACTATTGACCAAGCAAAACATTTATTATCATGATTCACTATATTCACACATGCATGTTTTTTTTCAATATTTTTGGGAAGTTCAATAAAAGATGAACCCCTCAGTGGATTATATTTATTGATATTAACTTCCAAATGTAAAATATTCAACAAACTCCATCCACTTTTACGTTCTTGAAATTCTTGAACTTTATTGTTTATCATAGAACACATTTCATCATAAATTGTATTGATGTTCGATGACTTTGTAATCACTTGGTTTTTCGTGATGAAAGATTTAATGTCCACTTCATTTGTTGTTGGAATAGAATAAAGGGAGAATAGTTCTAGATGACATTTAATTGTATTATGAATATTTAATTGATCACTAAGCAATGGAAGAACAATGTTTTTTATAAACTGTAGAAATTCAATAGGATTTAGTAATTTTTCATTAGTGTTTTTTATTTTGTATGAAGCAATTCTACATTTAAATGCATGTTCTATTAATTCAACATTACTATTGAAACTTTTACAACAATTTGCTTTGTGTGTATTAGTTCGCAAATGAGCTGAGAATTTAAATATAGGAACATCAATTTGACACTGTAAACACTTTTTATTATTAACACTATATTGGGCTCCAGATGTAGATGGCATTGGATTAGATATTGTTGGATCAGATGTTGATGGTACATGATTGGATGTAGATGCCATTGAATTACTAACGGAGCCCTTACCATTGTGATTCACTATATGTCTTTTTAAATTATCATTTCTACTAAAACTTTTCTTACACAGATCACACGAAAATATAACAGATTCACTAGTCATATGTCTTTTCATATGTCTAGTTAAATTATCTTTTCTTCTAAATTCTTTTACACACACTTGACACTTAAACATTATTATGTTTTATTATGGTATTTTTATATAATGAAAATAAAACTTATATATTCAGTAAGAGATTTTTAAATAATGAACGAAATCAGAGAAGTTAAAAATATATAAGCCAAACAAATATTTGTTTGTTTGCTTTTTCACATTTAGGTCTTGTACAAATTAAACACGTAAAAATTTTTAAACAGTGATCTATAAACCGATGCATGTTTTTAATTGAATTAAATAGATTTAATATATTTATTTGTGTATTATCAAAATATCTTTTTTTAAAAGAACTTTCATAATATCACAAAAAAAAAAAACAATAAATTTGTATACATTTTTAATGAATTTATTTGTATATTAGTCAATAACCTTAATCGATAAAGCGAATGCTTAAACCATAAAACGGTGTGTTGAATATTAAGAATGGATTTTTTTATATATCTATGAAAACAACTCACCTGTAGGCACCACCTATTATTAATATTTTTTAAAAATTAACTCACAATTCACCTCATAAATATCTTAGCTATACAACACACCCACCAGCTCCACCCATTATTAATGTCTGTAATAATTACTTCACCAGTCACCTCACCCCCTCTAGATCCAAAAACTGTTGGATAATTGTGTATTAGATAACACAAGTACCATCAACACCACCAGTTGTTAATGTTTTTAACAATTATTACACTATTTACCTCACCTCACTTAGCCCCCCGACCCCCTCTCCCTCCCCTAGCTTATCAAACTTATGGATAATTGTGTCTTGGATATTAATCCGTTATTTTAAATATCTCAGACTCAATCCTTTGTGGTAAAATATCAGAGACATCAACCACTCCTCAAAATATTGAGGAGGAGGAGGGTCCAGGACCGGCCTTTCCTATCTACTATTTTGTTTTGACTTTTATTTTGCTTTTTTTTTTCTTGTCGATAGAAAACAGCTGATATTTTGTAACTTAAAAAAAATAGTTCATTTTAGAAGACGATGCACGATGTTTCCTTTCTGTTTTTAAAGTGTACATATTTTGTTCATTTAATAATTTTTGTTGAGAAATTTAATTAAGTTTTTTTTTGGATTGAAAAAATTAGAAATTGCATGAAATATGTGGATCCGGCAAAAAACCTAAAATTTTTTAGAGAATTAAATAATAACTACAGTTCTACCTAAACAGAAATTGGTTATTTTTATTGTTGTTGTTGTAAAATACTGGAGAAAAAACGCCTAGTTGACACTGGCGCCTCCACTTAACATAAAAAAAATTAGTTGAATATTGTTAGTAAACAATTCTAATACAGAAGTAATTATATATAACAATGTATATAAGTATAAGTAAGTAAAATGAGGTGAAAATATAAGTAAAATTGTATTTAGGGTGTAAAATGTAAAGGCACTTTTAATTCGAAATAATACAAACAATTTGAAAATTACTTAATACAATTAATTATATTTGTTTTAATCCTTTATACAAATAGATGACAAAGCAAAAATCAATTTTCCTTTACATTTAATATTTTCATGTTGAATCAAAAGAATAAAAAGAAGAAGAAAGAAAATAAAAGGGGTTTCTCCATTTCTTCGCATTTCACCATTCATTATTTTCTTCATTTTCTTTGTTTTTCTATTTTTGTACCAATAATATTAAAGAAGGTACTTATTTGGTTAATAAAATAAAATGTTTATATTTGTGTGTGGGTGTTTTCAGATATTTGTAAGTAAATATACATTTATGTACGTGTGTGTGTGTGTGTGTGTGATTATGTCTTGTAAAAATAAATGAGCATTATTTCTTTTTTTTTTTGTTGGTTCTCTAAATACTAAATTGTTCATTAGTCCAATGTCCAAAACCGATAAATACTTTACTAAGTAATGTACCTAAAATAAGAAAATGAAAGGAAAAGGAACAAAGAAAAAAGTTTTAATTTTCTTAAGATCAAATTTCTTCTTCTTTTTCTTTTTTATCTTCTTTTTTTTGTCTCTAGAAAAATAAGACAGAAAAATATATTTGTAAAGTTGTTATCTGAATGTTGAGAAAGTGAGTGAATGTCATTTAATGGAAATTATTAAGTGCACTTTTTCTAATTGGATTGAATTAATTTAATAGAATTTTATTAGATCAGGTTAAAATTGACGATGACTAGTGACGACTAGAAAAAATAACTTAAAATAATTAAATCAATGTTTTCGTTAAGAAAGTCAAAAATTTGAAATGCATCAAGGGAACTCTGTTAACTACGCCGCATATTCACATAAAGTTGTTAAATTTAATGATCCTACGAACGTTTGAACTCTTAACAATAGAACCATCAGTATAAACTGAGATACACACCTCGATTAGTTGAATGAATAATTATTTAGACACATCTACATTAAAATTAATAATTGGCTGGCTGACTCCCCTAAATTTATGTCATGATAAAATTTGAATTCTAGTTGTTACTCTTAGATGTGATCAAAAGAAGGGAATGGATTATCTAAAGTTATCATCTCAAAATAAATGGATTCTAATCAAACATTCTCATCCAAAAAAGAATTATTGTCGAGTTTTGTTTTCGTGTCAAGGACTCCTTTTTTTTTTTTTGGTTTTTTTTTTCTTAAAAGCCAGGCAAACATAATTAATAAACCTTCGTGACTTCAAACATTCAGTTCTTCTTCTTCGTTCTTATTTTTTTTTCTATCTATAAAAAATTTTAAAACCCAAAATTTTTTTGTATTTATCATCAGAGATGTCAGATTATATAAGTCACCGCATCCGTTTTTAGATCTCTACACGACCCAAAGTTTAAGCGTTTTTTTTCTTCTTCTTCTTCTTGTTGTTGTTATTGTGACTGTGTTGCGTTTCATTTTGTGTTGACCCAACACACATTTTTTTCTTATTTTGCTTTTTATTACTCAATTTTTATTATTTTTTTTAATTTAAAAAAAAAAATCTTCTTCTTTTTATAAAAAAAAAAAAATTGTAGAAAAATAAGAAAGAAAAAAAAAAACTTTAAAATATTTAAGAAGAAAAACAACATTACGATCGCGTATCACACATCTGTCACATTTCACAAAACAAAATAAAAATTATTTTAATAAATCACAAAACTCTATCGCTCTCTCTCTCTCTCTCTTTCGTTCTCAGTCAAGGCGCATTATGTGTTTGTCTGTATATTTGTTTGTACTTTATTTTTATAAATTCTTTAGTTGAATTAAATCAAAAGAAAAATTATTGTTTTTTGCATTTTTTTTATTTGTTTTTTCTTATTAAATGGTTGAGCTTTTTTTATGTGAGCGCCACAGTCACAGTTTACAGTCAGAGTCACTGACAAAGCCACTAGAAGAGAAAAAAAACAAAACAAAAAGAATAATAAGTCTAAAGCCAATAATATTAATATTATAAGTGCATTGACTTTGTCTTAACCGAAACAAAGAAATACAATAAAAAAATTTTTGCTTTAAAAAAAAACCAATTTTTCCTTTCTTTCTTCTTTCCTATTTTTTTTCCTTCAATTTTTTTGTTTTTTTGTTTTAATCAATTTTCTTTCAATTTAATTGAATGATGACGATGATAATTCGACTTTGACAATTTGACACATCACGCGCGTCACAAAAGAGCACCAACAGCAAAACAATGGCGTCTATCTTCAAATGTTTCATTTTTTTTTTGTTGTTCTTCTTCTATTTTTGGGTTAATTTCAATTATTCAATGGGTCATCAAACATATATGATTGTTACACACACACAACCATATATATAAATAAATTTTCCAAAAAAAAAAAAATTGTAACAAATTTAGAAAGAAAAACCAAAAAAAAAAAAAAACGAAAAGAAAAAAAGTTAAATTGAAAAAAAAATTGTTTTTTTGGGTTTTTTTTTTGTTTTTTATTCGTTCAACCTAAAATGTCACAGAAAAAAAAAATGTGTATAAGAAAAAGTGTGAGACAGAGAAAGAAAATGACAACGGAAAATATTTTGCATATTTTTTGTATTATTTGGGTCAGATGCTTCTGTCTCATTCGAATTTTAAATGAACTCATTTAATAATGACTCAATACATTGAATAGTTTTCGTCTAGTAAAGAATGACAAGTATTTGTGTGTGTGTATTCTGTGTGCTGTAAGTACAAACATTTAAAATTTGATCGTAAAAATAAATTGTTTTTAATACACAAATGTAACAACAACTGAAAGTAAAATTTGAATATTTTAAAGAAGAAAAATTGATGAAAAATATTAGTTTAGTTGAAAAAAAAAATGTATTTTTTATGAAAATAGATTTTTATGTGCACATGTGTGTGTGTGTGTGTGTGTTGATGATCACATGTAACTGGTTCATTTGCAAGTACAACAGATTATACTGATTGCAAGCAGTGAAAATTAGTTTTCTTTCAATTTTGTTTTCTTTTTTCAGAATTTCTTGAACTTACCTCCTCATGTGTAGCAGGACTCAATGTAAAAAAAAAACTCAATAATCAAAAAGTTCCCATTGTGTTTCTCTTTCTCTCTCTCTCTCTCTCTCTCTTTGTCTAAATATATCGACTTTAATTTACATTTTCTTCTATCTATGTTTATAATTCTTCATATTCATAATTTTTGAGTTGTGTTGTGTGTGTGTGTGTGTGTGTATAATTTCTAATAATATTTATTATAAAAATAAATTTGTGTATTGTTGGGGTTTTTATGCATTTTTTTTTTTTGTTGGAATATATTTTTGTACGTGTTTTTTAGATAACAAAACATGTGTTGAATATTAAACAAGTCGATTATGGTATAAAAATAATATTATCGTAATATGTATATGTATGTGTATGTGATGTATATATGTGTGTGTGTGTGTGTGTGTGTGTGTAGGTAGTGCCTACATAATTGTATATTTTATTTTTATATAATTCAATTTATTATGATAGTAGTTTGTTGTTGTTATAATTTTTGTTAAAGATAAACATTAAAAACAGGGAAACAGCCTTAAACTTTCGACATAACTCGACATAACTAAGAACACACACACACACAAACACACATGAAACATAAACAAACAAAAAGAAACGTACCTTAAAAAATATAAACAATCCAAGAAAAAAAAAAGTGAACCTTTAAAACATTTCTCCAGCCAACAAAAAAAAAAAAAAATACAAGAAGAAGAAATCTTTTAAATTTTATAAAATCTTTTAAAAAAAGAAAATAAACAAAAAAAAAAAAAAAATAAAGGAACAAAAATTTGATTTATGATTTTTTTGTTTTATTTTGTTTTTTTTTTTTATAAAATCATGATTTTTTTTTTATTGTCCGTTGTTGTTAGTTGTTATTGTTGCTTTTCAGTTTAATATAAATAAAAAAAAGACGAAAGATGTAGTTAGGCTTAGAAGACACAGAGTAAGCACTAAGACGATAGAATTAAAGTCAAAGACCGCACAAAAAAATAACCAAAAAAAAAAAAAAAATCAAGCTACAATTTTTGTGTTGAAAAACAAAAACAAAAAAAAAAAAAAATAGGAAGACGAGAAGAAAAGTCCACTCAACACCATTTATACCCAATCTCATATCTTTTGATTTTTATTATTTTGTTTTTTAATGATGATCTCTGAAACATAAGATAAAAAAAAAACGCACAAAAATCTTCAATTCAGTCAGGGGAGTCAGTCAGCACCAATAATTATTTGATTCCTCTTTTTTTTTTTTTGTTCTTTTTACCATTTTGAACTTTAGAAATAAGATGCGACAACAAAAAAATTCTCGCCTTATTATTTTTTATGGTTTCGTATTTTACTTTTTTTTTTCTTTCAATTCTTAACTTTTTTTCACTTCAATTTTTTTTTTTTTTTTGTTTCTTGAGGTTAAAAACTTTTAATGTTTTGACATTTTCAAACGATAGAAATTTAAGAAGAAATAATTGTCATATATGTTATAAAATTTTAATTATGTCAGAGACAAACGATCTAACAAAATTTGTTAGATGCAGAGAGAGAGAGAGAGAGAGAGAAAGTTAATTATTTACGCATAAAAATTCTAAAAAATTTAAAGAGAAGTCAACGATCTGCAAATTTGTAAACAAAATTTGGTTCTATCTTTAAATTCTGTAAATTGAGAATTGTTTCTATGAAGTAATACGATTCAAATTTCTAAGTAAGATTGAATTGTATAAAGAAAAGCGTACGTTTTTAACAAACTGAAGTTTTGTGTCCTTCCATTTGTATTTAGTAGATCTTCAATTAAAGGAAGGAATTTCCCATTTAACCTCAAAACTAAAGAATTCGATGACTTCTTAATTTTCTTTCAAGTTAAATCCGAATGTGTGTTCATCCCTTTTGTTTTGTAATCCGATTTTTTTTTTTGGTCTGTTTAGTTGTTGTTTTTTTTTCGCACTCGAACACAAGCTAATTGACCCGCATTTGGTGAACATCCTCCCCCTTACAGAAAATATAACAGAAAAGAAAAAAATGCTCGCCTTTAAAGGTTTTTTTTTGTTATTTTGTTTTTTTTTGTTGTCTATATGTTGTTGTTGCTTTTTATGTGCGCGGTTAAAAAAGTTTACTTTAATAATCTAAATTCCATCTAAAAATAGCGAAACTTTTTTCATGTTGTTGTTGTTGTTGTTGTTATTATTGTTATGTTATTTAATGAATTCAAAGTGAAATCATCACACGCATAAAATTCCACCCAAATAAATCCCAAAAACAACAACAACAACAACACCATCAAAAAAAAAAACGAAGTGTTTATTTTTTTAAGTGTGTATGTGTGTGTGTTCTGTGTTTTTCGTGGTCTTCAAACCAAATAAATAATAAATAAAAAAAACAATGGCAACAACAACAGCAACACAATATTTGACGTTAAGAAACGCTAAAACATATTTTTTTTTTATATTTGGCGTAACAAGAAAAAGATGTTTAGAAAAAATTTATTATTATTTTATTGGTTTTTTAGGAGACGAAGAAGAAGAAGAAAAAGACGACGAAGAATAATAACCAAAAAAAAAAAGGTTTTTAACCTCAAAATCGGTTCATTTTAATTGTTGTTGTTGCTGCTGCTGTTGTTGTTCAGTCTTTACGGATCTTCTCTCTTCTCCTGGTCTGTTGTTATTGCTGTTGTTCTAACACAATAACGGCGTATTACGTTACGACACATCAGAGAAACTGGTGGCCGAGGAATATTTTTTTTTTCGGTCGCGTTTATTAAAAAACATAACCAAAAAGCTATTGACCGTATAAAAAATAGCAACAACAACAACAATATCTAATTTTTTTCTGACAGGAAATATAATGTCTCTCTTTCTCTCTCGCAATTTTTTTTTCATTTGTTTAGTTTGTTTTTGTAGTAAGAATGGCCATAGTTTATTATTTTGTTTACCTGTAAAAAGGTGTGTTTATGTAATTCAATGAAGTATGCGTATATATATTTGTATGTGCGTATATAAAGTCAGACAAGTAAATTAAAGAAAATTTTGAACAAAAGACGAAGAAAAAGAAGACGAAATGTCATCTCAAATAAAGAAAGAGAGAAAAAAAGATGTGAACTTTTTATTCAAATTTTGCTTCTCTTTTTTTTCTTGAATTGTTTGTTTCAAAAAAGTTTCCCGTTACTTTTTACCATAAAATTATAATTTTCTGTGTCTTTTTTCTATATTCGTCGCTCTCTTTTTTTTCCATTTTTTTAATGGCGCCAGTCCGTATCAATCGTTTCCCCCCCCTTCCCCCTCCACCAAACTACTACCCCTTCCAAAAGCAATTTAAACGAAACTATTCATATAAATATTTATTGTACGTCACTGGCCTCTATAAGTTTTGCGTAACACACGCATATAACGTTACACAAAAATAAACTTTCAATTCGATCTGTCAGTTTTGAATTTCTCTCTTTTCCTCACTCTCTCTCTCTCTCCTTTTCTCACTCTAACCGCTTATTCATTATTATTTATTTTTCTTCCTTTTGTTCCCACCGGATTTAAGAATGAACAGTAGGTACCTTTTATTTGTTGTGATAAAAAAAATGTCCCAAAACACATAAGAAAGAAAAAAAATGGGAACAATGACAACAGCAAAAACAAATACAACCTGCGTCGGGAAAAAAACCAACCGACACATTTAATATTTTAATAATCAAAAAATCAACCATGTGTGTGTAAGTGTCCCTTTTCTAATTATAAGGGCATTCTCTTAATCCACCAATCCCTCTATAAATAAATAAAAAAACTCAAACAACAGCAACACTTATTTATTTAAAAATACAAAGCTTACACACAATCTGCTAGTAAGTATAGGAAGTTAAAGGTGACAACTATTTAGGATATTCCTTTAGTTTACTTAGCTAAAGTCTATTATTAAATCACAAGATTAATTCTCTTGTTGCGCATAATGATTCTGGTTACCCCTAGTAAGTAACGAATTATCTATTTAGTTAATCTAATTAACGTTAATTAGTTAACTAATTGTGGATTGGCTATAAACTTAAGTAAAACTTACTACGTAGTTAATATTTATGTTTCTTAATTTATTTGACCCAAAAAACAAATCTTACCTACTTCCTTAATTACTTACGATTATTATTATTATTGTTTTATATTATACTTTAAGTACTAAATGCAAAGTAATTAAAAAAAATAGTCAGTGAATAGAAGTGCGGGCAAAACTTTATTTGCATATATATTTATTGTAGAGAAGTTTACTTTCAAAAACTATAAAATCTAAAACAAAAACGAAAAATAAAGTTTAAAAATTGTTGTTATTTTAAGTCTAAGACAAGAAGGTCCAACGAGTCAGTCACATCAAGAGAAAAAAAAAACACCAAATCGTACGTCACATGAGAGGAATATACAAAACACATTATACGTCATATCCATATATAATACACACTGACATACAGATAAGCGTATGGAATTGATAAGAATAATCAAAAATACCACAATATATTTTTGTTTGTATTAATAAGAAAGAAAAACAATAAAAACATATTTTAATTATTTTCGTTGTTGTTGTTGTTGTTGTTGTTGTTGTTATTGTCACATGACCTTGAATTCGGGCAATACTATCATTTTTTTATAAATAAATTTTTAAAAAATAAACCTTCGGTTAATAGCCTTTCACTTATAAGTACCTTGACTAAGTATATCTGAATGTTCCCGATTTGACTTAATTTTTTTTTACTTTACTTAAGTTAAGTTAAGTTAAACTTATAATAAATAAGTTAATAGTGTTTTTTTTTATTGTGATAACGATTTTTAATCTTTAATCGCATATAAATTAACTGTAATCGAAAAAGAGGAAATACAAAAGGAAAAACTTTAAAGCTAACAACAACAACAAAAAAAAATAAATAAGGACAATTCTCTTAGAATTCAATTTCTCATTTTATGATCCATTTCCTACTCTCTATTAATTTACTCATTCAACTCTTATAAAAAGAACGAGAATCGATCTCTTCTTGATGTTAATAAGAAGAAGAAAAAGAAGAATAAGAAAAAGAGAAAAAAAAAAAAATTTGTAAATATTTTGATAAGAAATTATTCACTTAGTCATCCTCATCTCATTTTGAATCAACAACAAAAACAGACGGAATACAAAAATATCGAAACAGATATTTTTCTTCATGTTTTCTCTATTTACTTATTTTTTTTTTTCTGTTACTTTTTATAAGAAATTCATTTTTTGTTTTTTTCTTATTTAAATAAATAAAAAATTGCACACACACACACACACACACAATTTTTAACAGAAAAGACAACAATAAGCTAAATTATCCTCTCGAGAATCGAGAAAACAGAATTTTATACATATATTTTTTATTGAAATTTATGCAATTTTCCGTTTGTGAAATTTTTCATTCTAAAAAAATGTTTCAACATTTTTTTTATTCTTCAATTTTTTTTATTTGTTGACGATTATTTTTTGTTTCCAATAAAAATGATTTGCGATTTAAATGAAAAACAAAGAAAGATCTTCGAGGCTTTTTTCTATCAATAGAAATAAAAAAACAAAAGAACGAAAAGGTTAAGACAAGAATAAATTGATTTTGATAGAAAATGACGATAAAAAACCATGATTTGACCATGACTATAATTTTTAACACTTTCTTTATATTGATGATTTCATTTAATTCTCGTAGAATATCGAGTCTAGCGAGTATATTCAGTTTGAACCATTAGATGGATTTACAAACTTTACAGAAATGATTTAACCTACCCCATTCCAAATACCCCACAACCCCGCGCCCATATAACTATACATCTAAATTATCTAAATTCTAAAACTAAATAAAATAAATTGAACATCAACAAGAAAATTGTTATACGAGCAAATGCACAAATCTAGACTTTTTCATTTGTTTTCTCTTCTGTTCTATTTTTGTATTGTTGTTGTTGTTGTTGCTATAAATTCAAAAATGAAAATTAAATGAAAAAATAACAACCGATAAAATTTTTTTATTTTTGTTTTTTTTTCCCCCGATTTTTTGTTAACAAATAAAAAAAATATTAAATAAAAATTAATTAAAAATTATCAACAATAAAAAAAAAAGACAAAAATACATTATTTTTTTTTTAGATTTGATAACAAAATAATTTTTTGAGCAAAAACAAAAAAATTTAATAATAAAAATTTTTGCCAACAATAAAAAAATTTTCTTATCAGTAAAATAAAAAAGTAAAGTTGAGATATAATTAGTAGTAAGTAATTTTTGGTTACTAATAAATTGAGCACAAAAATTACAGTCCAAACAAAAACAACAACCAACAACAAAAAAAACGATCGATTTATCAGACTTATTGTTGTAATAATTTCTATTTTTAATTTTCGATAATTTTACTAAAATATATTTTTCCTTTAATATTTTGTTTGTTCAGAAAAAAAAAAAAAAAAACACACACACACAATTACTTAGACTTAGAGAAAGGGAGGGAGGGAATAGAAAAAAAAACACCGATTGTAAGAAAAAAAAAAAAAGTTTGAAAGAAAAAAAAAGCAGAACGAACTGAAGAATATTCAAGTCATACCACGTGATTTTCATAATGCACATTGTGTGTCGTCAATAAGTCTACAAAAATAGAAGAAAATTTTAAAGACAGAAAGAATTTTTATTTACACAAATTAAAAAACAAACACACACAATTCAAAGTGTATTTGCATGTGTGTGTGTGTGTGTGTGTGTGGATGTTTGTGTTTTTTGTTGCACTTCACTTATTTATGGTTGCATTTTTTTGAATTGTAGAATTATTTATAGTTTACTTGTTTTCTTATTAATTCTTTGATTTCATTTTAGAATTCAGAATTCCGAAACCTACAAATATCAGAATCCCTTTATAAGTCGTAATGTTATAAATGGATAATGTAAATCGTTTTGTTTCTTAATTAGTTTTAATTGATCATGTCAATTTCTTTGTTCGTCTCAGATGTTCCCAAATAATTCAATAAAAATTTGAATTTTTCAAATTTATAAAAAAATTGAAAAATCTGTGACAAATTCAAATCTACTTTTTCATAATTCATAGGTTTTTCACAAAAATTATTTATTAAAGTATTTTTCACTTAAAAACAAAATGTACTTAAATGCTTGTGTTAGTGTGTGTGTGTGTGGGTGTGTGAATGTATTTTTAATGCGAAGTATTTTAACCAACACTTAAGAACAATCTTTCATATTTTTTATTTTTTTCATTTAATCGGAAGAAAAAAAATGTTATGTAAGAAAATATGAAAGAATCATAATAAGAGTAAAAAGAAGAAGAAGAAGACGACGAAGTAGAAATATTTTATTGCATAAGATTATTTTTAATTTTTCTTTTGATTAACTAAGTATAAGTATATGTAATAGTGACTTGATTTGTATGGTTTTGAATCTTTATGTAACTATGTGTAGCTATGATTATTCTTAATTTTTCAAGGACAAGAAGAAGAAGAAGAAGAAGAAGAAGAAAAAATGACGTTGAAAAATTTATACTTATGAGAAAACTTCATTTTAATCGAAATTCAATCGGACCTCTCTCTCTCTCTCTCTCTGTCTCTCATTATGTGAAACTACCTTTTCTATAATCCGATCAAATTAGCTAAATACAAAAAACTGTTTCAATTTATTACATCAAATTTGTTTATAAAATCGAAAACGGTCCTATTCGACAAGAGGCTTTTGTCTGAGTACCTTTATTTGTAAGTATGTATGTTCTTATGTGTGTGTGTGTCGAATATTTATATTAAAAGACGTTAAAATCTTAATAAGAATAAGAATCTCTAAGTATAGTTTATTTTATTTGTGTAATAAAAATATATTTAAGTATTAAAGGAAAAGCCAACCAAAAATTACAGAGAAATTTAATTAATTTCATAAATCAAAACAACAAGAAAATGTGTAATGGGTGTTGTGGAGAAAGGTTAGAGAAGTAGAATGAAAGAAGGAGAAATGGAATCCCTAAACACAATATCCCGCGTGGCCATTACTATACTACGATACTCTTCGACTTTACCTACCTACTTAAAGATAGATCACAATAAATCCGGGTAGTTTGAGTAAATTCGGGTAGGTGGGTATTTGGTACGAATCTTACATATTTTAATGAAAAGCGAGCAATAAAATATGGTAAAGAGAGAGAGCGGAAATAATATTCTTAATGATTTTTGTTATAACTTACTGGTTTTAGGTACAATTTTAGGGGCCAAATTATTTGTGCTAACTTTATTTTTATAGAAAAATTATCAAATCCCAAATTACCAAAACATTTTACTAAGCAAGACAACCTTTAAAAATGATTCACAAGCAAGTGGTCGCTATGTAAACTCTATAATTCCCAAAAATAATTCATCATTCTAATTTTAGGCCGAAGAATAAAAATTGAGTCCAATCCAAATGGCTGGAATTTGATTAATTGAATAGATTTTTTTTTCTGAAATTTTAGAAACAAAAAAAAACTAAATTTCTTTCCACAATTTCTTATCTTTAAAACAAAAACAAAAATAAAACGACGTGTGAATGTGACTTTTATAATTCTGAATTTCAGCGTATGCATCGTTTCTTCTTTTGCCTTTTTTTTTTGTTCGCGAATATTTATTTTTTCATAAGACGCGATAAAATTTTTTATTTTAGAAAAAAAAAACCAAATATGTATTGTACAAATGACAACAACAACAAAAATGTGATCTCATCATCATTATTATTTAATCTTTTGTTGAAACAAAACAAGAACAAGAAAAAAAAATTATTGAATTTTGTTTTGTTCAAAAATACTTTAATCATTTGTTTTATATTTCTGTTTTTTTTTTTTTTTGTTTTTCTTTGTGTGAAGAAAAATTAAGTCATTATAAAAGATGCCTGGGCGTTTTGTGTAAGTTTATCACTTAAAGTGGTTATTTTTATATTACAGAATTCCATCACAAGAATTATCCAATTGAAACTCCTTTACGCGGCGGAATATTTTACATGTTTTGAACAAGAGACTACTGACGAATTGGACCAAATAATCTTAGTTAAACCGATGGTCCCATTACAGAAGTTTTATTGTATAATTTTACTTAATTCTAACAACAACAAAAACAATTCTTTTCAATTAAATGAATGTCAGACATCATCTAATCATCATCATCACACACAATAATCATCATCATCAACTAAAAGTGTTCCGTCTACTTAAAAATTTTATTTAAGTAATTTTTTTTTTGTAAATTGCAACGACCCTGTAAAAAAAATTTACTGTGTGTGTGTGTGTGAATTTGTCATACGACAAAATCATCATATTATATCATCAATCAGGTGATTTTTCTTGTTGTAGTTGTTTTTGTTGTTTAATTTTTTTTTATTGAAAAAGACGTGTGACGTTTTGAAAAACAAAAAACAATAAAAAAATAAAATCCATTAAAAAATTAATTTCAACAGCAACAAACAACAACAAAAAAGTCAAATTTCATATTTGAAGTCAAAAAACGATTATACAAACACAGAGGCACAAGTCTCCTATAGGAAACACAAATATTGAAAAACAATTTTCAAATAAAAAGAGGAGTGGTGGTGGTGTTGATGGCTTTTTTGTACACTTAGTTGGAGTAGGAAAGGATTTGTAGGTACATTTTTTATTTTTTCTCAACACACACAAAAAAAAAGTTGTTATCAGGAAATTCCACTAAATTCAGACACACACACAACAATTCCAGTTATATAATGCGTTGAAAATAGAAAAAAAAGGGAGAGAGAGAAACAGAGTCTCAAGAACAAATTAAATTGTTGTTGTACAATTCTAATTTAAATTATGAAAAAAAAAGAAGAAGATTTAACACGCGGCAAATTGACTTCGTTAAAGTCGACTTTAAAATTGTTGTTGTTGTTTTGTTGTTGCTGTTGCTGTTTATAAAAAAAATAAAGAACTATTAAATTTTTATTAATAAATTTGCACAAATAAAAAATACAGAAATAAAACAAATGTTCGTCCGTTTGTCTGTCAACCAATCAACCTAAACTAAATACACACACATACATACTTACACAATCTGAGCGTACTTACTAATTTTGTAGATACAGAACGCACACTTAACGTACTTCAACTGAACTAATAGACCTAAACACACACACACATACATACGTGTAGACATTATTTTTATCAAAATTAAATTTTCAAAAGAAAAAAAAAATACGAAATTTAAAAACAAAAACAAATTTTGTTTTTTTATGTTTATGTTTATTTGGTCATTGAACTCTTTCTCTTCTATTTTTCTATCATTTCTGTTCTTCTGTCTCACTCTTACTAAAATCTGCGAGCGAACACACACACACACAAAATTAATTTAATAAAAGAAAAAATAGAAAAATAAAAATAAATTTCAAAAATTGAAAAAACGCGCAATAAAAAACAACAACAACTCAATCACAACAATAACAAATAATAAATTTACTTTCACTTAAGATTAAAAATAATAATAATAAGAAGAAGAAGAAGAAGAAAAGGAGAATTATGTTTTTTTGTGCGTTTTGACCTGACAGATAAAAACAACAACAACATTAGTCTTCTTCTGTTTTTTTTTTTGTAGAAAAAAAAACAAAAATTGTGGAATGTCAGTTTATTTGTTGTTGTTTTTTTTATTATTTTCAAAAAAAAATACAATTTCTTTTTTTTTATTTGTTGTTGTTTTTATTTTTGTTTTTGAATAAATTAAAAAAGAAAAAAGTAAAAAAACAAACAAAAACAAGTCACACAAAAATAACTTCTTCTTTTTTTTTTTAAACAAAAATTGAACTTTGAATAAAAAAAAAATTTCAAAAAAACAAAAAAAGGAAAAAAAAAATGAAAAGAAGAAAAACTTTTGAACTCTAAGGAAATTATGTAAAAACGAAATAAAAATTTCTTAATTATTAAAATTGAATTGAAAGAACGTGTAGGTAGCCAAGTAGCAAGCATCCTTTTCTGTCCCACTTTAACCCAACACCCTTTTCGTATTATAAGCCGCGCAATATCCACTGAGGGTGGCTATCTGCTGTTTAAGTTTTTCACTTGAATTCTCATTTTACGTTGAATTAGGTGAGTGAGTTAGAGGGAGTCTTGTATTTAGGATTGGACGTGTCTTAACTTTAGAAGACTGTCTAACGAGTAACAGCTAACTAGATAGGTTTAGGTGGGGTTAGAGAATGGGAACGTTTAACATCAATCAACTGGCTACCTCAATGTAATTCTAATTAGATTCATGTTGAAAAGATTAATTTAATTCTGAACCAAAAAAAATAAATTGAAAACGAAAATATTTTATAAAAAATGACATAATATCAGTGTGTGCACACACACACACAAAAACAAGAATGCAGAACGATATTCTGCTTAAGGTCACACAACAGAAGAAAAAGTAAAACTGTTCTTATAAAAAAAAAAGAAGGAAAAGAAAGAAAATCAATTCAGTTCAACCCACAAACCATTTTTTTTTTCTTTTGCTTCAAACATAATACACTTTCGGATATCAATCTCTACACTCGACGTGTTTTTCTTCTTCTTCTACTACACCTCACACCCACCTACCCACACCCCACAAACAAACAAACATACACACATACATACGCCCCATTATGCCACCACCTTTAACCGCTAACAGCAACATTTTATACATGCACACATACACACACACACCATACATACGTACAAACGTACCTTTTTATACGTACGTATTTATATCGATAATTTCTAATCTTTTTCTAGTCACCTTCAGGCAAGGTTATTAAGAAAACAAATTCATCCCTCACTCTCAATAAAAAAAATTGTTTTCTCTCGTTCACACTCTTTTCTCTTTCTTTCTAATATTGGAAGAGGTTTCTTGCTATAATGACTCGTATGTTCTGTCTCTTTTCAATTTTAAAACTGATTTACATACAAGAAGTAAAGACATCAAAAAACGTAAAACATTGATCAGCTGTGAATGATCTTTTTTCTCTCTCTATTGTATATTTACCTTTCTTTCTTTCTTTCTTACTTTCTTACTTTCTTTGATTAACACGATTTTTTGTCTTTTGGATGCGGGTAAAAATTAAAATTAACTATAAAGTTTTGTCATAGATAAAGGTAAAATTTCATTTACCTAAGCAAAAGTACAAGTTCTGACCATAAAAATCAATCACAAGGTTCAAAAAATTTTCACATACAAAACTTAAAATAAAAAATTCTAAATCAAAGTTATTGTTTTTATTTACCTAAAACGCGAATTTTCTTTTAATCAATTTTAATTTTTTTTTTCAAGTCAAAAAACAAACATCAATAACGTAATTGACCCTTTTTCTCAATTCTTTCTTACTTTTGTTGTTGTTGTTGTTGTTGTTATTTTATTTTCACGATTCTCGTACTTTTAATTGATTTGCATTTTTTTTTCGATTTTTAGTTTTTTGACCCGTTGTGTTCTTTACGAGAATTTTTTTTGTTTTTTTTGATGAAAAAAATAACAACAACAACAACAACAACACAGCAAATGAGTATTCAATAATTCAATGAAATTAAATAGTGACACGTGGCCTAAGTAAATTTACACGTTCAGTACACGCGTGTCCCTAGTTATCATTATTCGGTTTTTTCATCAAAATTTTCACATTTTCTAACTAGATTTTTTCTATTACCATTTTTTTTTTTGTTTTTAATTTTAATTTTTTAGAAAAAATTTTTATTCGATTTTTAATTTTTTTGGAAAAAAAAAATTTTTTAAAGAAATTTTTTTCACTTTTTAGCCAGAAAAATAAAATGAAAGAATTTATAATTTTTTCATACTTTCTTCTTTCTTTTTCATCATTTTCACAATTTTTTATTTTTTTTTCCAATAAGAATCACTTTTTTTTTTTTAAAGAAAAATATTTTCCTTTTTTTTTATTTTACAGATTTCACTTTTAACTTCACAGATTTACGAAGAAAAGAAGAAAAATATTTGGAATAAGAAAAAGAAAGAAAAACTCAATTCAAATTTACAAGAAAATTTTCTTTTTTCTTTCTTTTTATTTTTTTCTTTTTCTGAATTTCACTTTTTTTATAAATAAATTTTCTTCACTTCAATTTTCACAAAAAAAAAAAAAAAATTTAAATTAGATTTTGTTCCTATACGATTTTTTTTTTTTTTTTTTTTATTTTAAAATTTTCTTTTTTTCCTCGAAGATTTTTTTTTTGTTATTTCCCCTTTTTGTTTTTTTTTTTTTTTTGGTGAAAAAAAAAATCAAAAAAATTTTTTAATTTTATTTTCTTACCTGTTTCCTGAAGTTTTCTTATTCGTTTTCTGCTTTCTGTTGTTAACGGTCCTTAGGATTGTTTCTGGCATTGGCAGACTTGAAGCGTATCCATGTTCTTGTTCTTAAAAGGAAAACAAACACAAAATTAATTATTATCAATTATTTATTTGTAAATACAATTTTCTTCTTAAATTCATAAATTGATTAATACAAAAACAGACACACACACATTTATAAATTTTCTACCCATTGATAAATTGAGATAAAATTAATCATCTATTAACGATTTAACTCAAAATAATCAGAGAGAATAAATTAATTAATTAATTCAAAACGTCAAACGTCAAAACCATTTCAATGTCACTTGTTTTTTTTTTTCTCATTTTATTATTTTTTCTTCTTCTTCTTCTTCTTCTTCTTCTTCTGTTTCTGTTTTTAAAAAGTTTTTAAAAATAGAATCAACAAAAACAAAAAAAGGAAAAATGAATTAATTTAAATAATAATAAATACTAGAATACCAGTGATTCATTATCGAGTATTAAACAACAGTCTACTAAAATTGCAAAATAAAAACAAACAAAAAAACAAAAACAAAAAGCACACAATTAATTAATTACTTTACAATAATTTATTAAAAAGTTATCTTCCGTATTACTCTTGTACACACACACACACACATCCATTCATACACATACACACACACACACATACAACACAGATAATTTTCCTCATTTTAATGAATTTTACTCATTTTAATTTAATAATCAGATGAAAATACAAAAACTCTACTGTTTTGTAACATAATTTTTTTTGGTGACAAATGAACAGCTGATTTTTTTAGTGACTAGTAAAAGAAGAAAGAAAGAGAAAGAATATTTTTTATATATTTGATGTTGAACGCGTGGAAGCCATGTTTTCCTTTGTTATAGGGAAAAACAAAAAAAATGTTAAAAGTCAGTCAGTCAAAAAAAATAAATAAGAAAGCACAAAAAGTAGGTGGAAATTTTTTTTTTTTATTAACTAAAAATGACAAAAGATGAGGAGACGTCAGAAACTTACCCCTTTCACGTCTATCCAAATATTCAGCGGCTTCAAGTAAAGCAGCAATGCTCATTTTTAATTAAATTTTTTTTGTTGTTGTTTTACTATTTTGAAAAAAAAAAATTTTTGTTTTTTTGTTTTTTTTTTTTGTTTTGTTTTTTTGTTTTTTTTTACAAGAATTTAATTCGATTTTATTAAATTGAACTTTTCTTGTTGTTGTTGTTGTTGTCGGTTTACAAAAAAAAAAAGAAAAGAAAAACACGATTTTCTTTTTCAATTGAAATAAAATAAAAAATAATAAAAAATTACGAACATTTATTTATAAATTTTATTTTTATTTTTTTTTGTGCTTTAGAGCTTTTTTTTACACTTTTTACACTTTTTTTTTTGTTTTTCGTTTGATTTGATGAAGGAAAAAAAAATAGATTCAATTGTTGTTGTTGCTGTTTTTGTTTGTTAATCGTGTTTCTCTTGTTTTATTCTCTTTACTTTTTATTTATTTTTGATTAAAAAACAAAAAAAAAATCCAATTTTTTTTTTTGTAATTTTGTGACGAGAAAAATAATAAATTCAAATTAAAAACCAAAAAAAAATCACACAATTTTTTTTAATGCTTTTTTTTTAGATTTTCTTTTTTTTATTTTTCTTTTAATATTTTTGTAGTTGTTGTTTTTATTGTTGTTGTTGTTGTTGTTGTTGTTGTTGTTGCTAATTAAATAATTCACGTGCACTTGAGAAAATTTTCTTAATAAACGAATTCTCCACCTAACAAATTATTTATTTATTTTTTTAGTTTTAGAAAAAAAAGACGAAAAAAAGGTAAAATAAAAATTATTTCGTTAGATTCAAAAATATTTTTCTTTGTTTTTTTTTTTTTTTTCTTTAAAAAATTTTTTCTTAATACAAAAAAAATTAAGATTTATAATAATTTATTTCTTTTCTTTTTACTTAATTTCTTTTTTTTTTTTTTTTTTTAAATATTTTCAAAGTTTCAAACTTAAAAGAGCTCGCGCGCCCGTCCGATTAAAAAGACAAACACACAACTGAAACTTTACTTTTTTAAAATGCATTTTATTGACGAAAAGAAAAAAATAATAGAAAAAAAAAACCGGAGAGCGAGAGAGAGATTGAGAGAGAGAAAAAAAGCTAAAATAACCCAAAGCCAGCAGTTTTCCTACATTTTATTCATGTATTTAGTTGAAAATACACGAGAATTGTTATCGTATTTTGTGTTCGTGCGCAATTCGATTATAATCGACTACGACTCTCTCTCTCTCAAAGTAAATCCGAATACCAACGATTTTGTCATCACACTCAATACATACACGTGGAATAAACATTTCAGAGGATTTTTCCAACTGATCGAAAAATTATATGAAAGAATTTTATTCATTTATTTTTTGTTACCTTTTTTTTTTACCTGTAATTTAGTCATTCATAAGAAAAGAAATATGTATATAATAGATTTTTAACTTTGTTCAAAAGGGACAAAATATAATCCGCCTTTTAATGACACCCTTTTTTCTTATTTGTTATCGGCCATTCATCCTTCTATCGCACAATAAAATTAAGTCGGCTTAAGTTAAATTATTAAACAAAAAGAACAATAACAATGATAAATTTTTTTAAATTTTGACAACTCCTTTTTCTTGCTATTTGTTCATCAACTTTTGTTATTATCATTTTACGATCGCAATAAAATACAAAATAAAGGCAGCAAAATTGTAAAAAAAAATTTTTAACTTAGCATAGCAAGCATGCCTATATGATCCTGAATATAAGTTTACTTACAAAATATAAATTTTGTTTAATTTTATTTTTCTTTCAGAACAGTAATATAACGTAACACAACATAATATCACATTGTGTAACTCAACGCATATACAAACCAAACCAAACTAAAGACACATGGCCAATTTCTGTAATAAAAACCACCCTTTTTTTTTTGTTATCTAATGGGAAATAGTTTATAGGTTTTTTTTCTTTCGTTCTTTCTTTCTAAATGGGGAAATACGACAAATATAATATCCCCTAATTCATGTGACTTATAGTGCCATAAATATTAACAACGTCTAGTTTCTTTCCTTTGTTCCTTCATTTAATTTATATCTAACTCGATATGCATATTTATTTTTTTTAAAAAATTCAATTTTTTTTCGACATCCATTGAATTCGACATCAATATCAAAAGTGTTATAATTTTTTTGTATCGGCCGGCTCTCGCGCAATTCTGTTTTTATTTATCCAAGATTCGTACATTTATGTGTCTGTTTTTCTTTCTTTTCTTTTTGGAATGCATTATTATATTTTCCACACAATAACAATATTGTATTTGTGTTTGTATTATTGCGTACATGTGTGTGCGAAATCAATTAATGCCTGATGTTTACATTTTTGTCTTCTCTTGTGCGAAAATATGGAAAAGAAAAGAAAATCAAACACGTTGAATTTTAGTAATCTTTTTTTTTTTTTATAAAAATAAATTAATTATTCTAAAGTTCTTCTACACATTTTTCTGCACCACCCCTCTACCCAAATCTTTTAAAATTCCATAATGAATAAAAGAAAACGTATAAAAATTCATCAGCACGAATATTGTGATTTTTACACCGCATCAAATTATCAAAAACAATAATAAAACAACAAGAATATAAAATAACTGGAAAATGTACATATAAAGGCAACAACAACAACAACAACAACAACATGATATAAAATAATTTTCATCAATAAAAAAAAAAAAACACGAGTTCTTTTCTTTCTTTCCCTGTTATGTTTGTCTTTTTTTTTCTTTTCACTTTAGTATTGTCTCTGCTTTATCATTGGGTGGATGTTTTCCAATAATATTCTTGATTTTCCTTTATTTATTTTCTTCTTTCTTTTTATAACGTAATTTTAATCGTTTAATATTTCGTGAAAATGTTCAAATATATTTTCCGTTTTTCTTTGTTTTTTTTTTGTAAAAGAAAATTAGTTCACTAATTTACATAAATCTATAGATCGAAAAAGAAAAACAGAATAAAATTAAATTCTCTTAAAACTTATATAAATTTTCTTTTTTTGTTTTACAAAAAATAAATAAATGAAAATTATTGTAATTGAGAAAAATTATTTGTTTTTTGGTTTCTTACGATTATTGTTGGTCTTGTTGTTGTTTTAAGTGTAATAATTGTAAAAATGATTGTTAATTGTCGTCGTTTTGAAAAAGAGAAAAAAAACAGAATTTTCTATGCAAAAAAAAAAAAAAAATTAAGTACTTACCTAATTAGTGTAGTGTACCGAGTGTTAGTGTCGTACTTGACACTAACGGACACACACCAAAATAATTTAACACCAATTCTCTCATCAATTTCATTTTTCTTCATTAAATTTTCTTCTTTTTTTTTTTTGCTTTAATTTTGTATGAAAAACAAATTTCCTGAAATAAATTTTTCTTGCAATAAAAACAAAAAAAATGCATTTTCCATTTTATGTTTTCTGTCTTGAATTTTGTTTAAAAAAAAAAAAAAGTCAAGAAAAAAAAAATAATAAAAATAAATAAATTAAAATTTTTTTAAAATTAAAGAGAAAAATAACGTTTCGTGTATTTTTTTTTCATCGTCAATATTTTGTTGTTTAATTTTTTATTTCTTGAAAAAAAAAAAAAAGTCAAAATGAAAAAAATGGGAAATTTATGAAAGAAAATTCAAAAAAATAAAATGCAATTTATTATTATTTGTTTTTTGAAAAATTAAAAAAAAAAATCGTGTAAGAAAGAGAAAGTTAAAAAGAGAGAGAGAGAGAGAGAGAGAGAATATGAATAACATAAAAATAATAATCGTGTCAAATATTCGAGTTTAGAATTAAATTCAATTTGGAATTCAATTGGAATTTGAAATTAAATTTGATTAGGCGATAAATTTCAACAGTTGACAGAAATTAGACATTTTCATATTTGTTTCTATATTTTATTGAAAAACTAGAAATTGAATTAATGAAAAAAAAATACATTTTTTGCTCTCATTATTTTATAGACTTGTTTTGCAAACACAAATGAAAAATTGTATTTTTGATTGAATTTTTCTTCGATTTTTCTTAATTCTTTTTTTTTTTCGTTGTTTTTATTTGTTATCAAAAATTATACAATTTATATGAAATCAGCATTCATCTTATCGAGACCATAATGAGTTTATTTATATACGATTCTTTTCTATCATCATCAGCAGCCAGTCAACAGCAGAGAGTGCGAGTCCTTGTTCTTCTTCTCATTCATTTTATTCTTATTATTCTTATTCCACGTCTTCATCAATCGCAGTTACTTCGTCACCACCATTCCATCACCTCATACACACACACACACACACACACATACATAGAAATGTATATGTATAGATAAAATAATCCTACCACAAACATTGTGATAGCTTAGTATCATGATTTTGGCAGAATTATTTCCTAATCTGACATATAAATTCATAAAAGAAGGCAATAATGCCTATATTTATAGGAATAGGGGTACTGCAAACAAAGAGGGGTGGTACTTTTTGTCTCTCTCTCTATATATACAAATAAAATGTAAAGACGGGTATAGAAATAATGGTTTGTTCAGATTTCTTATTTCTGTTTTTTTTTTTTTTTTTTTTGTTAAAGTGAAATTAGCAAACATTCCCATCTTATGATATAAATATTAATGGTACAAAAGGAGGAAGAAGAAGAAGAATGAATGAATGAAAGAAAGAAAAAAAAAATATTTCGAAATGAAATTAATTGAATTTTTATTATATAATCTTGAACTTGAAGAGTTTGAGTTTAAGAGAGATTTATCTGTAAGAAGAATGATGTAAGACACAAAAGACAAATAGAGAGAGAGAGAGAGAGAGAGAAGTACGATAGAGTGGGCAAGGACAATTTTTATACTAAATAAAAGATTTCATTTTTTTCTTTTTATTTGCGTTTTATTGTTAAAATATTTAATCGATCGTTTCATTTTTGTCTTTATTGTTCTTTCGTTTTATTTTTCCCCAAATTCAATTACACAATTATACATTAATGCATCTTTTAAATGCTTTAAATTAAGTTGTATCTATTAGGAGGGAGAGGGGGTCACATTACAAAAGGTTTTACTTTCTCTAAATTTTATTTACTTAAAAAAAAAAAAAAAAAAAACAAAAACAAATGAAAATCTTCTCTAAATCACATTTAATTTTGTTTTCTGCTCATTTTTTTCTGTTTTTACTTTTTTTCTTTTTTTTTTTGTTGTAAAAATAGAAATATTTTCTTTTTTAATGAAAATTTTCTTTAGAGACCCAGAAAAATAAAAGAAAAATGAAAAATAATTGACGATAGTTTTTTTTTTTCATTGTCACCGTGCTATTTGAAGCAGGTCATCTTTTTTGTGAAAATTACCACAAGACAAAATAGAAAAATAAACAAAAAAAAAAAACACGGTGACCATGGATGAAATATTTTCAATCTTTGAGTAAAAATATTTTCTTATTGTTTTTCTGTTTTTAGAAAATTTAAATGTCAACACATTTTCTTAAGCATAATTATAATATGTCCTATAACGGCGACAAGTTGATTTGACTCTCATTTACAGTGACATGAATTCAATCCGGCGTTATAACAAAAATATTTAAGATCAAATCATTGTACAAAATCCAGAATGAGTAAATACATAGACACGATTAATATTCCATAATAAAACTCCATCATAATACAAAATTAAAGTTCGATTAGTTTTTAATAAAAAATAAACAAGAAATTGTTGTATTAGGTGGAGGCGCCTCATTTTACCATTTTTCATTCTTTCAATATGAAACTCACAAATTAAAATGAATTAAAACAAAAATCCACATTTTCAACGTAAAAAATTTCAATTACTTTCTAATTAATTAAGAAAATTAGTTATGATCAAGAGTAATCAGTCAATCAGGGTTTTCTTGTTGTGTAAAAAAATTTCTTAAGAAAAATGTAAGAAATAACAACAACATATAATTCTTTAGAAAACACGATGATAACAGAGATAATTACAAATACAACAAATATTAATTAAGGAAATGATAATAATTAATTAGCGTTACGTATAAATTTTAGTCTAAGAAGTAAAGCACATAAATGTTGTTGTTTTTGTTGTTGTTCTTATTGATTGAATTTCAAAATTATTTATTTTTGAATAAATAATTTGAATTTAAAGTGTCACAATTCACATAAATCAAAACACTGTTAAATTAAGAATGTCCTTGTGTTTTTTCTTAATTTGTAAAGAACACAAAAAGTTAATCGAAACTTTTAATTTTGATTGAAAATAATTTCTTTTATTTGATTTAAAAAAAAAAAAAAGTACAATTAATAAACAATCAATGTGTAATCTTATATAATTGTCAATTCAATCTTGAATTTATATTTAATTTCACATCTTTTATCTAAAACACACAAATTTTATCTTTTATAAGAAATAAACTGAATTGTAAGCAAAATAAGATTTTATTATTAAAATTCGAACGCAACGTTTAAAAGATTATTTTATCTTAATTACATTTTTATGTGGTGATCAGAAAGGAAAACGAAAAGAAAAAATAAATAAACAAAAATTAATGACAAACGACGACTTCTTATTAAATAATAAAAAAAAATTAAAATGCGCAATGCATTATTTCTTATATTAACGTGAATTGTGTTTCGTCACAATCTGACTTTCCTAATGTAGAGTTTTTTTTTTTTGTTTTTTTCATTTGAAAAAAAAAAATAAATCAAAATAACACAAAACGTGTGTGTGTGTATGTGTATGTGTTTTGGCGATTGTATACCTCTGCCTCTACGTGCCTAGTTCATATAAACATCACATGTGTATGTGTGTGTGTGTCTTATGTGGTTTTGTATGTAAGCGCATTATTTTTTTTCTGTTTGCTTTGCATTAAAATAATTATTAATAATTTTATTTGTGTAACAAATGAAAAAAAAAAACAATTTATTAAGGTCATCGCGTTTGTCTTCTTATGTTCGTCTTCAAAATGTACAACAGAAGTTGAAAGAAAAAAAAATAATTATATTTTCTATAAATTATAGCTTAAAGATAACAGCTAGAAAGAGACAACAATAGAGATTAACTTTAAATAATTTGCATTATTGATTTTAATTTCTTCTTCTTACTAAAATATTTAAGATAATATTTTTTGTCAGTTCTAACTGTCTAGTCTAGTAAAAGTGACAAACACTAGTCACAATTAACTAGAATCTAGTTACTAAAAATAAAAATAGATTTTTTTTTTTTTGTGTGATTTCATTTAAATTTTCTAAAAACAATTGAATAAACATTTTCTTATCGTCATTCTTATTTAAAAATTATTTTATTGCATCAATTCAATGACAACAATTTAACAAAAAAAAAACAAATTATAAATAATTTTCATAAAGAAAAAATATAATTGGCGTTGGGATTTGGGATGCACGTTGCAAAAGAAAAAAAATATAAATAAATAAAAAGAAGAAGAACAAATTTAAAAACGAAACAAAATAACAAAAAAAAATGTAAAATCTATTTTAATAAAAAATTATTTTTTTCTTTCAAAGCACACACACACACACACACATGCAAGTATACCGACACCGACCGACACATATATGGGTAATATGTGCAGTGCAGTGTGTTGGGTTTATAATATGACATACAAAAAAAAAATAGTGGACAATAAATAAATTATATAGGGACAAAAAACAAAAACAAAAAAATAAAAAAAAAACAAAAAAAAGTTTAACAAAAACCAACCAACCAACCAATCAAGCCAATCCAACCACACACATAATTTATTTTTTCAGTTTTTTTTTTATGTTTTGTTATTTGTTGTTGTTTTTTGCATATGAATGTTAATTTTTTAACACAAAACAACGATTACAATTTATTTATTTACTTTTTTTATTATATAGATTTTTTTTTTGTTTTGTACTCTCTGCATTATTATAGAATCAACACACATACACACACACACACACATACGCATACACACACAAGTATATAGAAGATAAACGGTGCAAATTGTTTTATAAATTTAAAAACATTTCAATTTTAATTAAATTAAAATATTTTTGTATAAAAAGTAATTTAATTTCTTCTTTTTTTTAAATAAAGAGAGATAAAGAGAGAGAGAGAATAACACACCAAAATCAAAAAAAAAAAAACAATAAAAATATAAAAAAAAACAAAAACAAATGAGGTTAAAAATATAATGAAAATGAAGTTTTCAAAATTATTGTGTGTTGTTGTTGTTGTTGTTTCATTTTTGAAAACAATTTCCTTTTAAATCAATCGGTATAGGTATAGGGAAAAAATACGTTTGTTGAGAGTATGTCGGGGTCGGGGGTTGTTTTAATGACAACATTCACAAAATTTTAAATCGAATAAATGCGGTCAAATTTAAATTCATTTTTAGACTTCCAGTGGTGTTCTCACTTTTCTATGTGACGGGGGCCGAACCTTTAAAATAATTATCTTTGTCTTCTCTCATTAGAAATACAAAAAATACAGAGTGGGAGTAAGAAAGATAGAATGAGTGTGACAGAGTAAAGCCTTTAGGAAAATTTTTGAATAAAATAAGGACAATAACCCTTTAACAACAACAACAAAAAATCACCCCTAACAATAGATTAAAATCCGATTAAAAATATATTTTAATCCAACTTCATTAAGAATTTAATTGTAATTTTCAAATTAAAATTTTATTAAATTACAATTTTAAAAGATATTTTCCTGTTTTCTTTCAACAAATAAAAAAAAAAAGAAGAAAATAAACGAACGTCCCCATAAAAGCGGATAAAAGAGGAAAAAAGAGGCTATAATTATTTAATCATAAAATCTTTCATCATTTAACAAAAAAATAAAAAAATATATAAAAATTAAGAAATCCTTAAACTATGCAAAAGATTTCAATCAATTCAATTTTGACATTCAAATTAAATGTGAATTTTGTTGTTGTTTTTATTTCTTTATCCATAAATTATAGCAAATATAGCAGCATCAGAGGAAAAAGGAAAAAGACAAAAAAAAAAAGGACGAATAAAATTTTGTGCAAGATTTGCAATGATCAAATTATAGTTTGTATTTTTTTCCTTTCCTTTCTTTTCATTCATTCATTTCTTTTCTTTCTTACATTTTCATTTTTATTCTTCTTTCACTTGTGTATAGAGAAAAATTATATATATCAGTATATATAGAAGAATAGGATCCTTTTGTGTTCACTTTCTTTTCTATATAATATAATAATAAGAAACCTTCAATTCATTATCAAACAGAGTCAGCAAAAAAAAAAAAAAAAGAAGAGAAAAGAAGAGAAGAGAACGAAAAAAATAAGATGAAAAAGAAAGAAAGAAAGAATGAAAGAAAGAAAAAAAAAGAGTTTGACGCGAATGGATTAAGTGAAATGAATGAAATAAATTTTCTTCGTTGATGTATATTTTTCCTTACGTAGGCTGAATTTTTTGTAAGATGATTATGATGATGATTATTATGATGATGATGATCATAATGATGATGATGATGATGGTTAGTATTGCGGTTGCGGTCTTGACTATACTGTGTGTCATTAACTCAAAAGTCACACAATGACGTAGACTAATGTTTTTATTTTATTCCCTCTTCTTGATTCTCACATTTTCTTTTCTTTTCCTTCTTTTCTTCTTCTTCTTCTTTTTCTTCTTGTTTTTTTTTTGTTTTGCTAAAAATGGTATTTTATTTTCTTATTTTACCTCTTTGGGGAAATGTCATTTTGCTTTGTGTGGGCTGATCCCTATAATAATAAATTTAAATGTGTTTAACAGAAACATACTTTTTTTTAGTTTCAAAAAAACATTTTTATTTTATATAAAATCAATTGAGTGTAGCGTGTAATGTGTCTCGGAATATTGAAATTCAAGTGTGTGAATATTAATTATTATATAAGGATTTATTGAGTCATTGTATGATAAAAGGGTAAATTTTCATTCCCATATAATTTTCCATGATTCCAGTAATATTAGTAATTATTTATTTAGTTTAAAACAAAACAATTATGAAGAAAAATGACAGAAAAATTTAAAACTAAAATTATTTGACTAATTAATTAAAAAGCAGAGCTCGTCATACATACTAATGGATTTGTACAAACCACTAACTGCAATATGAATTAGGTCACAATTTTAGTTTAAAATTCAGAACAGAAAAAAAAAATCATTCTCCCAATTTCACAATGTCCATTCGCGCACACATCAAACATCAAGTGAATATTATTTCTTTGTTGCTATTCCATTTAGTGGGGTTAATGAAGCTAAATGCGCTCTACTACATTTATATATACTTTATCTACCCTTTCACCTCTAACATCTCACACTAATACAAAATACCCCCTCTGACACCCAAAATAAAATAAAAAAAAAAAAAAAAATGAAGAAAAACGAACAGAAAAATAAAAAACGTAAAATTATGCACATTCATGTATATAAATGTAGAACAGAACCGCTTCCTGTTTAACGAGTTTAATCAAAGTTTAACCGGTAAAGTGTTGCACAAACATGACTAGAAGTAATTTATCTTCGTTATAAATACTTACATACATTTTTCTCTCTACTATACTACCTACAACTACAACTACAACTACAACTACACAAACATCCATCCATATATTCATAGTAACTGACTATACATATATAACTAACATGAGTATTATAATACAAAACGTGCTATTTCATTTGAAAAATATGCATAGTTGGGTTCTAGCAAAAATGAAAAATAAAACAAAAACAAAACCAAAACCAAAAAAAAAAAAAACAAAAACACAAAATAAAAATAAAACGTAGAAGACGAAAAAGAAAAAGAAGAAAGTATAAAGAAAGAAAAACTTGAAGAAAACAAAAAGAATTTGATTTTTTTTTTTTTTTTGATTTGCATAAATTTAAAAGAAAAAAAAAAGACGTAATCCATTTAATAATTTATTGCATTGATATTATATTTTGTGTGTAGAGTCTAGTGTGTAGAATTTTATTTTTATGTCTACAATAACTAATATGTGTAGACTGTTGGAAAAGATTGTTGGATTAACGTAGAATATGTAAATTACAGAGAGAAATGCAACAAATTATAAATGACCGTATTTATTCATTTTATTTATTTAGACAGTTTGAAAAATAAACGCAAACAACAACAACAGAAAATATAGAAAAGCACAAGACAAAAGACAGACAGACAAATTACTAATTTACATAATACAAATAAAAAAAAAAAAAACAAAAATAGAAAAATTCAAAAGTTAAAGTCAACTCTTTCTTTTATTAAGAATTTTCGTGGGCAAATCTAGAAATTTGATAAACTAAAATTTTGAAACACGTTATTTGCATATAAAGTGCGTACGATAATGACAATAGTTTTATGTATACTCACTTTATAGAAAACTATAATATTTGTACTTGCTTTTAGTCTGTTAGTTGTAAATAGTAATTACAGAGAATTATTAAAATTAAATTCTAAAAATAAAATTGATGACAAAAACGGAAAATTGTTTCAATTAAAATTATTATTTTCTCTACACAAAATGCTTTTGTTTCGTTGAAACATTAAAACTATTGAATTTAATCGATTCTATTTGTTTACATTTTGTAAGATAATAATAATAATAATTATTATTTATTTATTTGAATTGAAAGTTCTCAATTTCTCTATTTCTATCTATAACTACAAATTTCTATGACTAAAGGTATCCTCTTTTTTTTCTCTATTTTAATAATATAGCCTAAAACAAATATCAATAATAGTGTTTTTGTATTAGAAATACACAGTGTAAGAGAGATGAGGAAAAAAAAAAAATAACCAATAGAAACGAAAATAGAAGAAAATAACATTTTTGAATTCAAAGCACGTTCGTATTCCAATATAAACCCAACAGCAAAAGCAGAGATAAACGCAGATTGCACGATTGCACCAATTAAAGGATTTCACTGTTTTTATTTCTTCTTGTATTTTCTTGTTTTCTATTTTTTTTTTTCTTGTTTTCTTTTTAAACCACTTTTAGAAAAACGGTAAACAAAAATGAAAGATGAAAATGGAAAATATTCTTCTCTTGAATTCACCCCATTTGTATATTTTGTATTTTCTCTTGTCTCTATATTTGTGTAGACATTTTGTTGTTAGTTTTTTTTTTTTTCTTTCTTTTTAAACATTCTCCACTTAGTTCTGTGTTTGTGTTTGAAAGAGAAAAAATATTATACATTCCTGGGCGTTTTGAGTTTTTCTTCTTTTTATTTTTACATTAAAAAATATAAAATACAAAAACAAAACAATATAACGAAGAAGAAAAAAAAAGCGACTAAAATTAAGGCATGACTTGTCACATTAAGCACAATAATTACTTGACTGTTTTGTTTTGTTTTTGTTGCTAGAAATTGTCTTCTGTATTTTTTTTTTCTGTAGCTTTTACCTTCTTCCACTTCTGCTCATTTTTTTTTTTTTCACTATAAATTTAGTTAATGTGACCACTTTGTATGTGTGTGTGTGTATGTTGTATTTTTTTGCTTTAAAATTTAATTAAGTTAAATATATAATCCAGTAGTTCAACATTATATTTAAAGCTACTCAATAATAAAAACTAAGCTACTTAATAATAACAATAATAATACTGTATGAGAAGAATGTAAATTAAGTTAAAATGAAAATCTTTTATGAGATGATACACTCACAGAAATTTTCTCAGAAACGTTATTCTTCTTATACTTAGATTTTTGTTCACTTTCCTTTTTTTTTCTCTATAAAATTTATCTTTTGATGGAAACTCTTAAAGGAAATTCTTTAAAACAGAAAAACGAAGAAGAAGAATAAGAACAAAATATGAAGATAACAAACAACAAACCATCAAAGAATAATACAATTGTACCCGGTACAGTCATTTTCTCGATGCATGTTGTTTTTTTTTTTCCTTACCGCACCACACCCTTTTGCACCACAAGAAAAAAAAATTTTCCTTCTTTTAATATATTTTGTTGGTGTAAAATAATAAAATAATGTTGAAAGGTGAAAGAAAAAAAAAAAAAAAAAAAAGAAGCAGAGTAGAAGAAAAAGAATAATATGAGGAAGCTAAGGCTCTGATGTACCTAAAAAAAAAAAAAGCACAAAAAGCACTCACCATAAAAGATTCCTTCATATATGAGAAGAAAAAAAATGTCTATCTCTGTTTTTTTCTTCTAGAATCTAGAAGGAAAAATATGAAACAAAATATATTTGTTTTGATACAAAAAAAAAATAAGAAGAAGAAGAAGAAGAAGGAAAATGTAGAGAAAAAAATCTAAAGAAAACAAGAATTTATGTAATTATTATTTATACCTTTGGAAAAGCTCATCATTTTCCGTACTTCCATCTTTTCTTTTTTTTTTTCTTTTCCGACAAAAAAAAAATAATAAAAGAATGAGTACTAAAAATGAAAATAAGGGAAATGGGGAGGAGGTAAAAGAAAGAAAGATGAAAAAAAAAATGAATGTCTGTATACGTTAATGACGAAAGCTGAGCTAATTTAGAAGAATTTTCTTCTATTTATCTCTTCTTTTCATTTCCATTCAAAAAAAAAAAAAATATAAGAAGAAGAAGAAGATGTGAAAAAATAGAAAGGAAAAGGGGTGAAATTATTCTTTTTTTTTTTTTTTTTGGTTGTTTGTGTTAATGAACAAAAAATAATAATGCGTATTCTAAAGGAAAAGAAACAAAAGAATAGAAAAGAAAAAAGTAAATATAATTTTTGAAATTTTTTATAAATGAAGAGAAAGTCTTTCTTTTTATTTATAAGAAATTTTTTCTTCTGATATTTTTCTATGCTTTAAAATAAACATGAAACGTTTGCCTTCTTTTTTCTTTTTTTTTTTTTGTTCTTGTTGTTCTGATGGGAAAAATGTTTCATCATCTTATATGTAAGAAAATGTCAATATTTATGATTGAATAATTATTGTGAATCAATTTCATTTTGTACTAAAAATAAATCATTCTTCAATCATTCAAGTATTTGTGCCATAATAATTGAAGATACATTTTTTTTTTCTTTGGATATTCAACAAAGAAACTATAATTTTCATCTTCAAAAAAACAAAAAAAAACAAACAAACTTCATCATCTTGGTGATGGGTACAAACACACAAGATGATTGAATCATTTTTTTCAATAAAAATTCATATAAAATTCATTCTTTCTCTTTAGACAAAAAACAAAACAAACAAAATTTCCGTTAGTCAATTTCTTTTGATATTCTTTCCCGTTTTATTATTTTTATAATTTTTTTCAAAAACAAAACACAAAAAAAACAATAAGTTTTTTTTTTTATTCTTTTCATTGAAATTATTTTCACAATGAATATTCTTCTTTAACGAATGATTGCATGTATGTTATGTATGATAAATTTTGTAAATACTGACAATAAGATCAATCACTTTTATTTTTTCTTTATTATTCGAACATATAACTTCTTCTTCCACTTCTATATATCTTCTAATCTTATATCGTCGTCTCTATAATATTTTATTTATATAAAGGAAGAAAAAATATAAAAAGCTAAAGTGACGCAGCAACTATCAAATAATAAATATAAAAAAAAAAAAATGAAAGAAAGAAAGAAAGAAAGAAAGAAAGAAAGCAAGAAAGAAAGAAGAAAACTGTATAGAAAGAAGAAGGAATGATTCGATTTTTATCAAGTTATGATAAACGACAATTTATTATATGAATGAGTGCTGATTTTCATGATTTATTAAACTTGAAAATGAAAAAAGAAAAAAAAAAAAGGAAAAAAGGAAAAAGAAACTGACTAAGGAAAAAGGAGAAAAAGACGAGGAAAGACACCCAGAGAAAAAAAAAATATTCAATTTTAAAACTATTTTCCTTTTAGTTTTCTCTATAACAAACTTCTCTTCTCGTTCTATATTTTCTTCTTCATCCTCTTCTTCTTTCTCTTCTTTTTCTTCTTCAGTAAGGAAAAATTGAACATTTAATATATGCTAATGATTTCCCTTTTTCTTGATTTTCTCTATATTTAGGTCAAATTTTTCAATTTATAAAAAGAAAGAAACAAAAAAAATTGTATTTTTATGTTTGAATTTTCGATTTAATTTTTCTATTTTTCTATTTTTCAATTTAAGTTTTAAGTGATTAAGAAATTTGGCGTCCTCATTGTGATCATAATTCAGATTCGTTCATAATTGGAGCGCGTAACGTTTTAATTTTGTATTCAGATCAACTGAATTAAAAAAAAAAAAAGGAATTATGAATTCCTACTGGCAGGATTAAAAATACAAAAATGCAAATAATTCATAAATTTCCCCAACAAATAATTCTGTAAACATAAAAAAAATGTTGTTTTGTAAAATAATTTTCTATAAAATGTTCAATTTTACGTGAATCTTATTCATGAAATGAAAAAAAAAATAATCTGTCAAAATGAATAAAAGTTTAAATAAATAAATCTAAGGGGTGGTGTAACGTCATTTTAATAAAAAATAATAAAAGTTGACGATGATAAATAAAGAAAGAACGAAAAACTTTTAGATAAAGAAAAAAAATTTTATAAGATTTTAAGAAGGATCAATGAAGCAGAGAAAATGTGCAACTCTCTTATATAGAGAAAATTTTACTTTACTTGTTTTTTTTTTTTTTTTGTTATTGTTTATTATCAAAAATGTTTGTCTTTAATATTAATATTTTGTTGTTAGTTGTTACTGTTGTTGTTTATGTTGTTTGTTATTATTATGATTATGTCAAAATATATGAAAATCTAAAGAATAAATTAGCAAATATTATAATATTATTTATTTATGTAAAATTTTGCATCTTTTAACAACAAAAACGTCATAATATGGATTCAGAAGATGTGCGATATTATATATTAGTTTTGGTAGTTTGTAAAATATATATAGATATGTATGAAGGTATAGGTATATGTACATATGTATTATGATATAGTGAAGTAAAATGAGTGAAGTAAATGATGTTATATGATACTTTCATACTAGAACATATCTTCTAAATATAATAATACACGTAGTATAAAGAAAAGAAGACAATAGAGTAGAGAGAGTAGAGAGAGAAAGAGAGAGAGAGAGTGAGAATTTAAATTCCCTAAAATATATTATTGTATTACAATACAACAAACACATCCTTCCTATAGCACAACAAATACTATATAGAACTTAATATTCTAATTCCATTTCCTTTACCATTTGCACAGTTGAATTGATCTAAATATATATGTATTTATATATCTAAAGACAGACAGGCAGATACATAATAATACTACAAAATACATTTTTCGTATATAGGAAAATGGAAATACCCAGCTGCTTTTCTGATGATACTTTAAATTTCTCTATATAGGAATTAAACTGTAGACATTAAATTTCATGTAGCAACAATCCTTCTCTTCTTCCTCTTCATCTCTTTTTTTCCATGTTTTCTGCTTTTTTTTTATCTGTAAATGTGTGTGTGTGCATGCTCTCTTCATACTAAATAAATCCTTTAAACGAGGACCAACGAAAACTATATACCCCGGATTACTCTTTCACTGGTACATACCATTCAATGTGTGTGTGTGTATGCATTTCAGTGTGTATATGTATGTTTGTGTGTGCATGTGTGTATTATAAAACATCTAAAGGAGGCTAGGGAATAAAAATATACCTACGTGATTCAAAGTGTATATTCCTTTTTCCTACAAAACGAAAACAAAAATAAAAAAAAAGAAGAAAATTCATCCATGAGGATACATTTAATTGCTTTTTTAACATGAAGCAAAAAAAATAATATAATAATAAGAAGAAACAGAAACTGTTAAAAGTTTAATCAAAAAATTAAAGTTGAGCTTTTTATTTTTTATAATGTCCTCATTAGAGAAATAGGTTAATGTCGGTAAAGGGTCTTCTGAATTAAGAACTTAACAACAACAACAACAACAACAGTCACAATAACAAAAAACTATATAATAAAAATTGTGGAAATTGACGCCCCACTGATTGCATACTGCATATGGTGGTTAACCTTTACCTTCCGCTTCTGTTACTCCTCTATTCTTCAGCCTTACATTTTTAAGGGTGAAAACTCAGAAAGCATATTCACCATTATTTGTTACCTCTAATTATTTTTCGCTCTTTTTTCTTTTGTTTTGTGTTGAAATAATAATAACTTCATGAGTTTGATTACAACGTAAACATACATTACGCTTAGTAACAAAACGATAACAATCAAAAAAAAATTTCTTTCTTAGTTTTTTTTAATGTCTTTCTGTTCAAAATTTAAGTCGATTTACACGCATTTATTTATACCTGTACTATGTATTATGCGACTAAGTTATCTTCCTGTAAATAAAAACCTGCGACACATGAAAATTATAAATTAATAATTATCATTAACAGTACAATCATCAGTATCAATCATCATCATCATCATCATCATCATCAAAGACACTAAAACCAAAAAGCTCAGTTAGACAAAAAATATATTTTTTTCTCAAATGAAAAAAAGCTTATTCCAAAAAAAGTTTGTTAATCCTTCTCCAATGTCATTAATTCGTAATTAGTAATTGGCAATAGTTCAAATAAATCATTAGAAGTTTATTTACCATTAAATGAAAAAAAAAGTCCTAATTTTTACTGAATAAAATTTTCATTTTTACTGCAAATATTTACTAAGCGAAAACTTAATTAAATCGCAACAAATTAATTTGTAACAAAATGGGCAAAGAATATGATAGAAAGAGATAAAAATTAAAAATATATTCAGGGGGTGAGAAAGAGAAGGAGAGAGGATGTTTTAATTAATGTAGAAAAAAAAAAAAGGTTAAATTTTTTGTTTTAATTTTTCACCATTAAAATTAAAACATTGTATGCATACATACATACAATTATACCCACACACACACACACACACACATATATATATACATATAGATATATATATATATAATTAATAATGACATAATTATCATATACTAATCTGTACATAATTTATTAACTAAAAAGACAATTAAATAGTAGAAAATAGAAGAGTATTTTGTCTGATGGTATGGTGATTCTTTAGTAAATGGGTTGGTTTGGTTAGATGGTTTAACTATTTTTGTTGTTATTTGCCATTATTGTTGGTGTTGTATTGTTCGTGTATTAAATATAATAATGCTGCCATCGCATGAGATATATTATTATTATAAGTTTAGATTGTTCAATTATAATTCATAAGCTCAAAATAATTAATATAATAATGTGAATAATATAAAATAAAATCTTTATGTCTATATTTATGTATGTGTGTGTGTGTGTGTGTGGGTATATGTGTATCTATATTAATGTTTATTTCCTTTTAAAATATTTTCTATGTATCCATATATATATATATATATATGTATGTATATATATATGTATGTGTGTACGTTTTACATAATATAAGAAAGCGACAGATGAGATTAATTTCTAGAAAATGTTTGAATTCTAATTGTCGTATAATTACTTTTTAGTTTTAATAACTCTTCATCTTATATACCTTACAATATGAACTATAATATAATATACGAAACAATTTATATCTTTTAAGCTATAAAACCAAAAATTAAGTTTTCATAAAAGATACATACACTTTTTTTTTCTTATTTTCCCTTCTTTTGTTTTATTTGTTTTTGTTTTTTTTAATTGTTCAAACATAACTACACAACTACACAAATACTAAAACTAAAACTCACAATATTCTCTGTAATTATTTCTCTTTCTATTCTGTTTTTGTATTGTGAAAATTATATTTAATTTTCTATAGAAGAAAAAAAATTAAGTAAGGTAATATAGAGGTGTGGTGTTTATAAGGTACTTTACCTAAACATTTTACTAAAACTACAATAAATTTATCTACATATTAAATAATATATTATTTCACATTTGTCACAAAATTTTCTCTATTTTATTATATTATTTTGTAATAAATTTCCTATAAATAAAATTACAAATAATATTTCATTTTTGGTTATAATTATTTTCATCATGAAAATGATGAAAATTCAAAATCACAAATATATATACACACACACACACACATACAATTATATGTTTGGAAAGTTAAGGAACATAAATGAAAGAAAATGAATTTTTTAGTATAAAATAAATTGAATAATACAAAAATTATTGTCTTTATTATTATGGCAAATATGCTATAATTTATAGTAGGTTGTAAATGTTTAAAGAAAAGCCTTCATTAGATTATGTACAAGTACAATTAATTGAGGAAAAAATATAAAATACAAACAAAAATAATTGTCAGATTCCATATTTATGGCGACTACTTTTTATGTAGATTTTACAAAAGATGAAACAAAAAGATAAATAAATTTTTTGAAAGCTTTTTTTATATTGTGCTTTTTATTTCTTTCTTTTAAACAATGTACAATACAGTTATTAAATTATTATTCTTTGAATATTGAGAATTTTTAAATAAATCAACAAAAAAACCAAAGGAGACACAAACACAAAATGTACACACACACACACAAACACTCACATAAATAAAGAATAAAAAGAAAAAGAGGAAAATTGAAACAAAAAGTCAATTATTGGAGAAAATCTAGAGAAAAAATAAAAGAATATTTTTTATCGTTCCAAAAATCAATTTATTTATTGAAAGTTTTTTTTTTTGTTTTCTTTTTGTGTTTGTTTTTTGTGTTTGAATATTTTTTTTTTCGAAGAATTTACCTTTTTCATCATCATTTTTCACATCATATTGTAATAAAAAATAATATTGTGAACGTCCTTCCTGATTACACACACACACTCATACACACGCACATAATTAATAATAGAAAAAAAAAATACAGAAAATTAAATAAAATAAATTGCATTGAATTTGAAACAAACATAGACATTATGTGTTATTAAAACCAAGAGGCCTAAAGGGATTTAATTAAATTTCATCAAACAATATTGATTAATTTAAAAGAAAAAAAAAAGCATATGAAAGCTTTTCCTCTTCCATTTATTCTCCTTTCATACACTGTATACCTAACTCTATAATTTTAAGTAAAATTCTATAAAGAGGAAATGATTTTCTGTTGTTGTTGTTGTTTTTGTTTGTTTGTTTATTACAAAATATATTTTTAAATAGAAAATCCTAGATAAAGAAAACAGAACAAAGATTCATTAAAAAATGTGTATTAGAGTGAGAAAGTAATATAATTATAATGAATGGATAAATTGGAAAATTATTATGTTAACTTTTTTTTTTTTTATTAGGAAAACAAGAAATAAGGAAAAATGTTAAATGTTCAACCACATTGAATAATAATAATCGTGTTTCGGTTATAGATTTTAATTATAAACTTTTTTGTTTTTAATACAAATATTTAATAACAGAAAGATAGGGAAAAAATAAGAGTGAGATAGAGAATAATAGAGTGAAAATGTTGTTCCATAATTTTAAAAAAAAAAAAAGAAAAGGAAGTAGGAGGAAAATATTGAAGAAGGATATGAAAAATTATAGCAGAGCAAAGTCAGCTTTATTTTGAATTTTTGACTTTGAAGTTTTTCTACAAAAAAAAAAAAATTAATACTGATGATGTTGATTATTGTTGATGATGCTGATGATGATGATAATCATTAAAATGATTATTTAGAGAAATTTGATTATTATTTTATAAAGAAAAAAGAAAAGTCTTGAAAATTTTCTTGAAACTTTTCAATCACACAAATAAATTCATTTTATAGAATTCTTTCAAAAAGAATAAAATTAAATTAATCCAATTTATTTATGTTTTTAAAGGAAGTAAAACATTTTCATCTTACTTTACATTTACTTTTACTTTTGTTTAATTTATTTTGATATTTTATAATATGGCCGCTAAGGATATCGCTTACAAGTCAGCCTAAAACAGATTAATTAAATTGGATTGGGATTGAAAATACAACAAAAAAAAACTTTCCATTTTTAATCAATAAATTTTGAATGAACAGAAAATTTAACATTATGAATTTTCTAGTTTCAGATTTATCCAGATTTTTGAGTTTTTCAAAGTGGGGTGAGGTACAAAAATCAACTGGGTATACCCCACCTCTAACTTAACCCATGAAAAATCCCTTAACGTACAAATTTTAATAAAATAAACAGAGAAAAATATTAAAGAGAATAATTTAATAGTTTACAATAATTTTCGTTTACATTTAGTTCCTCTTCAATCGAATATTTATTTTTATTCATAAAAGGAATAGAAAAATAAATCCAAAAGATGAAAAAATATTTCACTCTGAATGAAGAACATTTGTTCAGTATATTTTGTTTTATTTGTTGTTGTATTGAATAATTTATGTATTTATCTGTATTTTTCATGTGTTGCTGTTTGCTGCTAGTTGAATTTATACAGAGACAGTACATATAATAACCCTCCTCCACCCAACACTAACCATAAAAACAGAAAAAAAAATACAAATACAAATACAAATATATAACAAACTCCCATACTTCATATAAAACCAAAACCATTCGAAAAGATAAATCAACAAAATGTGTCAGTTGAAAATGATTTAAATGGAGTCCACCAGATTTATTAGAACTATTATAATAACGGAATTGTTTAACTGAATACCACCAATACCATTACCACTATCATTATTACTACCCATCACCAACCATCATCATCATAACTATCACCACAGAACAAACAATACAAGAAAAAAAATATAACAACACAATATTCATAAAACAAATAAAAAATATATATATATAAATTTGTCAGCATCATGATCATCGTCATCATCATTATTATCGTCCATTGAAATTGTGCAAATAAAGAAGTCTTGTAAAGAGTCTTGTTTTTGTTACAATCATAACTACTTAATCATTTTTCATACTTTGACCATTTTTATTCATCCTTCCTACAACATTTTTTTTTGTTCCTTGTCTTACTCCACTCGGATACTTTTGTATAATAAATTAATTTTATTGAATTCATTTCATTTTTTTTTTCTCACATTTTCAGTTTTTATGTTATTGTGCAATTTTATTGTGCAAAAAAAAAATACAATAAAATGTAAAAAAAAAAGAAAATGAAACAGGAAAAATTGTGAAAAACGAGGAAAAACTCTTTCAGTGTATTTTTTTTTCCAAGTGATTTGATTTATTGTAATGAACTATTGAGTGGGTTTCTTTTCTTTTTTTTTTTTTGGAAAAATAGGATGGAATAATTTTTTTTTGTTTTGGAATGAGTTGATTCAGCTTAAGAAAATCAGTTTTAGTTTTGTCTACACAAATATTATTGTCGAATTTAATTTAAGATAAATGAATATGATATATTTTGTGGTTTACTGGTGTTATATATCTACATACAGACACACACATATACACACAAATATACTTATGAAGACAAATAATTGTTGTAAAAAAAAAGAAGAGAAAGAAAAACAAACAAAAATCGAATGAAAAAAGATTTATTTTTGAAGATGAAATTTATTTATATTTTTCTGTTTTTGGTTTTTGTATTTTTTTTTTTTTGTTCTTCTTCGTTCTACGAACAACGATTATGTTTTCCTTCCTTTCGGTTTTTGTTTTTGTTTTATGAAGAGATTAATTTTGTTCATGTTTGAATTCTTTTAGAATTTTTCTTTGGATTTTATGATTGTTGTATCATCAGCGATAAAAAAAAATCTCTATTTTTTGTTATTTTGTGAGAAAAATAAACAATCAATTATTTCTTTTTTAGCCATTATTGATCATTTTTCTTTTAATCCTTTTCTATATTTTTATTTGATCCTTTGCATGTTAATTTTTCCCTATCACATTTTCTATAGATAATTTTTCTCTCCTGACAAATATTTTGTATATTTTTTTGTGTCATTTCGATTTTAGTATTGTCTCCTTTATTTTGTTTGTATTTTTGTAAAAAATCGTGTCGGGATGCTGTGAAAAAAAAAGAGTGAACTATACTTTGTTTTTTTTATTCAAACGAATTTTTCTGTTTTTTATTTTTTTTCGTTTATTAAAAGTGTTTTGTAAATAAAACATTTTATTTTGCAGAAAAAAAAATAAATGAAATAAACGAAAAAGTTGACAAAAGGCTTTCATTTGTGAAACTTGAAATATTTGGAAAATTTTTGTATTTGAAATTTTATTTTTCTTGTAGAGAGAAAGAGAATAAAAAAAAATTGGGAAATAATCAACAAAATTTATTTCCATACGAAAAGTTTTACATTTTTTATTATTTTTCTGTTGAATTTTTTTTTTTTACAGTAAATCGATTGGCCCTTTAGCAATTGGAATGCAGTTGTTTTAAATAATAAATATTTAGTTACTAGAAATGAAAGTCACAATAATTTATTGTCTTAATAAAATATTTAAGTTTTTATCTTTTGAAATTCTCAATTCTAAATTCTAAATAATCTTAAAACAAAACATAAAACTTTAAGAAAATAAAATAAAATATCTTCGAAATTCATTCTCGTCTCGTTATAAATCAAATCGAAATTTAATTCTAAAAGAAAATGAAGAGAAATTCACTTTGATTATAATTATTTTTTTATTTATTTTTTCTTCTTCTTCTTCTTCTTGATTATTAAACAAATACAAAATCTTATCTAAACTTTCACAAAATATACGTATTCTAAGAGAAGTTGCTGCAACAGAACTTTTCAACATGATATAGAAACGTATACGTACTCTCTATCTCTATCTCTCTCTCTCTCTTTTTCTCTCTTAGAGGTTCTTACTTAACTAATAGACAAAAGTTAAAAACTTTCATCAAAAAAAAAAAAAATAAATAAATAAAGAAAGGAAGAAAGAAAGAAAGAAAACAAAACTTAAAATATAAGAACACAAATATTGTACTCTCTCTCTCTCTCTCTCTCAAATAAACTAAATAAATAGAGAGACAAAGAGAGAGTTTTTGGAAGTAAAGTTTAAGTAAATTTTAAGCTTAAAGCGTTTCTTATAAAAACAAAAATGAAAACTTGTTTTTTTTTTTTTGTACAAAATTTGTATCGTTTCGATTAAAAAATAATTAAATATTTTTCTAAAGACAAAAAAAGAAAAAAAAAAGAGGAAAAAACCGAAAATTAAAATGTTTACTTTGTAGATTTTTTTGTTTTTAAACTAAAACGATGTGACGTGACGTAAGAATTGTCGCGTAACAGCAGCAACAACAACAACAACAGAAAAAAAAAATCATAAGAAACAAAATGGAAAAATAAGCGATAATGTTTTTATTTTTTTTAAGTGAAATTTCTTCCTTCTTGTCTTTCTCTACACCCTCTTTTCCCTTTTACTTTTTTTTTTGTGATACTAATTTCATTACTTTTAAATACAATTTTTCTTCTTCTTCTTCTTTGGTGTAATAAAAAGATATAAACTAAAACCGCATAAAAACAGGATCACGTACAAGAAGAAGAAGAAATAGAAACGACGAGAGTTATCCTTTTATATATTGGGTGGATTGGTGAGGTTGGTAGCTTTTCTCTCTTTCTGTTTGTGTATTCCTTTTTTTTTTGGTTGAGGATTTCCCATTACCCTTTTCTTCCGTTTGTTGGTTTATTTTTTATACGAATACAAATCGTTTTTATTTTTTTCTTTTGGTTTTGGTTAGAAGAGAAGATTCAATTTAATCACATTCACGGTACTTATATATTCTCCATCCTTTTATTATTATTCTTTTTTTCTCTTCACTTCTTCTTTCTTTCATCGGAGGGGGTTTTTTCTCTGTTATCATCTGGGAGTGAACTAAAGTCATCAAAATACGGAATTTCCTTTTTTACTTTTCTTATTCTTTTCTTTTATTTTATTTTCTTCTGTTTTCTCTTGTGTGTGCGATTTTTTTTCTTCCCATTTTATTTTTGTTTCTTTTTTTTTTGTTCATGAAGCTTTTTTGATTAATCAGGATAAGCTTTTAATGGCCAAGCTTTTTCAATTATTAGATAGATTCTTTGTTATATATAATTCTGACCGGATGCATGATAATCTTGACCTTATATATATACGATGATGAACCTTCTACCATTTATTTATTTATTAGATTGAATGAAAGCTTTAATCCATGAATGTGAATTATTTGCTGAATTGAAATTTAGAGAAATTCTATTTTATTATTATTAATTTATAAATGTTTTATACCTCTGTTATCCGGATATAATTCCGTTAGTTTGAATTAATTATTTTTCACCCATTCAGACATCTAAATGCGTGTTTTTTTTTTATTTTGTTGGTGGCGATGAGAAATTCAATTTTAATAGACGGAAAAATTGGCCCCTATTTATATTATAAAGAAAAATTGTAACAAATAGATTTTGTCATGCCAAAAATATAAAATACCAAAATTTGAATAAAATGTGAAAATGAAAAAAGAAAAAAAAATTCAAGTCTGGTCAGTCACAAATATAGTTAAGAGTTAAATTATTGTTTTTAATTTACATGCACGTTGCTAATATTTCCGTTTGTTTTTTATTTTTCCTTTTTTTAATCTTATTCTGCTTCTGTATTTTTTTATTTTGTTTTTTTGTTTTTATTTTCTAGTAATTATACAATTTTCATACATTATTAAAATACATTTATAGAAAACAAAAACAAAACAAAAATATTCTGTAGTTTCAAGTATATTAGAATATTTTCGTTCTTTTTGCCAAAACAGAGACGAATTTGTTGTAGATTTTGTCTTCATGCTTTTTGGAGGCAGTGAGCTAATTATCTTCAACAATCAATTTGATCCTTGTTAGGTGAAATGTTTTGATCCATTCACATACAAAATGTTTGTTAGCTGCAAAAATATTCATAGGAATAATAATGTGGAATACTGGTGAAAATTCTGTTTTTAACTGATAAACGTCAAAATCATATAAGAATAATTTGTTACTGATTTCGGTCCTGATTCCTGTTAATCCGAATATATAAATTTTATAAATAATACACAAAAAGAAACAAAAGCAACAGTATGTATTTTTTTTTTCTTTTTATTTCTTCAACGTTTCATTGTTAGTTCCTGACTTGTTTTGCACGATATGTGAACTAATGTTTATATTTTTATATCTGTATGTGTGTGTATGTGTTTGTGTAAAGCACTGAAAAAGGGGTTAAATAATAACGAAAATGAGTATATATGGAGGCTTTAACATATAAAGTTGCATTATCGCAGTTGAGTATAAATTACAGTTCCTTAATGTTTTTACGTGTTGTTATGACACGACAAAAAAATTCATTTCCTTTTTTTTTTTCGTTTTTTTGTTCCCAACTTTTTTTCTTTTGCCATGAAACGAAATATTAAAAATTTGTACAATGAATTTTATTAAATTATGTGCGGCTTGAGTGTGGTAATGAATTTAAATCTATTCATATTTAATAAAAATAATTCAATTTAAATTAATTTAATGGGACCTCGATATATCGAATTCATACTTTTTTTCTAATTTAATTCGGATTAACGAATAATGGTTTTTGATTTTATAAAATTATGTTTAAACATCAAAACGCTATAATGAAATTAGAACCACCCGTTAATACGAGATCATATCTTTCCATTAACTTTAATTTAAACAGTAAAGAAAATATTTAGCAGTGACTACTTGAACTTGAATTCAAAATGTGATGAAATTATTCGTAATAAAGAGGTTATTTTTTATATTTCTTACCCAATGAACTACAGTTAAATTAATGAGAAATTTAAGTCTTTTATATAATCAGATTTGTTTTTCAGTTAATTTATAAAAGTCATCAACAATTTTTTTTTGTATTCATTTTATTGTCGTTTGTCGTCGTCCCCTTGCATGATTCTTTTTATGTAATCAAATTTAATGATTTTCTAATGAGTATCCCTCCTTTTTTTACAGAACATAAAAAGAAAAAGAAATTTCGTTATGTTTCCACAATTTTTTTTTTTTTTTGTTTTTTCATTCAATTGGTTGGAATTATTTTTTTTATTAAAGAATATGGATTTTTAAGATCGGTTTCTATGATTTGACCTGTGTTTAGTTAATACTAAAAGCGAGACAAAGACAGAGAGAAAGAATAAGAAAACAATAAAATCATGTTGCACGCAAATCTTATAAAATTCAAAATATAATTTATTTATTTATTATTATTTTTTGCTATTCAAGAATAATGAATAATTATTGAAATTAATTATTCTAAAGAATGTCAATATTATACAACAATTAGTTCGTCAAATAATTATAAAAATATTTTATTTATTAATTTCTTAACAAACATAAATAAAATTGAAATTTTTTTTTTCCCTCAAAATTAGAAAATGTTAAACTGATCTAAAGTGGAACAGAAAAAATTTTAAGATTAAAAAAATGACAAAGACAGAAAAACTTGAGTCATCGCTGATTTTTAATGAAAACTAAAATAATTTCAGGAATAATAATTTGAAACTTTAATAAAAAAAATTCTCTTTGAAAAATATAAAGAATTTTATTTTGTTTTTTAATCTTCCTCTTTAATCCTTTTTGCTTAATGGAAACTTTGAATCCTTTTTCTAAAAATATTCATTTTATATACTCGCCCCCTTTAATAACGCTTTTATTATGTTTTCTTAATTTACATAAAACAAATGAATTAATATGTTAGTTTAATGACATTCTATTCTATACTGTCTTACATACACACACACACAAATATATTTTCACATAATTACATAAGATACATGACGGAACATATAATAAATGTTATAATAATGCACGGATATTTTGCTTTTGATGATATGCTTTTTGATCAAAGCATATAAATCATATCAAAATAATATTCAAATAATACAAAATATGAAGATGAATAAAGGGGTGTGTGTGTGTGTGTGTGTATATATATGAAGATGATCTCATTCTCAATCATTCTCTACAAACTATAACGCTAAAGCTGTATAGATGTATCTATTTATATATACAGGATATATATCCTGTGGGAAGTCACATGATTATGAAGATATGATGCCATAATAATAATAATAATAATAATAAAATATAAAATCAAAATCAAAAATAAAAAAAAAATATATCTATATAGAAATAAAAGAAAATCTGTCTGTCTCTTTCACACATACACAAACATTTGTGTATTTGTGTATAAAAATTTCTATCGCACGTTACTTGATGCTTTTGAACCTCTTGAACTTTTACTCTTCTATATATATACCTATGTATACAACACTGTATACACTACTCTGTGACAAGATTAATAAAAACGAAAAACGAAAAACAACAAAATAAGGATATAAAAAAAAAACGTAAGCAGGAAAGCTTTATAGAAAAAAATAAAAACAAAAACAAGACCAAAAAAAAAAAACAACAGAGAAAAGTTTTGACACACGAATTCAATAATATATTAATATTGCTGTTGTATTTATATCAACGATATCAACACACACACACACATACACACACAGGCAGTCAAATATACAGAAAAAAACGTGTTCCTATAAAAGTATTTTGTGTCGGTATAGTAGAGGTAACGAACATAGCCAACAACAAAAAGAAAAAAAAAATAAGCTCAAGCCTAAAATGAACAGAGAGAAGAAGAAAAAAAAACTTTCTTTCCATGTTTTTGGTTTTCATTGCACAAAAGAAAAAAAAACGATGACAACAACAACAAATTCATGTGTTTTTTTTTTTTGGGGAAAACATGAAAATAAAGGAACAACAACAAGAAAAATAATAATAAAAACATTGTTTTACGTGTGAAAGTTTTCATTTTCTTCTGCTTTGTTCATATCAAAATTGTCACGAACATCTGCAATGAACTTAACAGTTTTCTTCTTATTTCTTTTTGTTCTTCTTCTTATTTTGTTTTTCATTTCTCCTCTTTTCTCTCCTTTTACTCTGACAAACTTTTCTTCCTCTTTTTTTCATGTTTTTCCATGCTTTCTCTTCTTTTTTTTTTTTTGATTTAGTTTTAATATTATTTTTTTGGATGGATCTCATAAATAATATTATATTTATTTTCACTTTTTCCATCCTCACTCTCCTCCTTTTACTGCTGCTTCTATTTTTTCTTCCCTTATAGAGTGACATTGAAGGAAGAATGTAAAGAGAGAATCACAAGAAGAAAAAGAAGAGAAGAAAAAAGTCATATGAAAAAGAAAAAAAAACCGCAAAATAAGTACAACAACAAAATAATGTCCGCAAAAGGAGGAAAGGCAAATAAAAGGAAGAAAAGAAAAAAAAACCAAACATATATTCGCTTTTTGATGTGAAAAATGAGAAGGCGTGTAGGAGTTTTCTTATTTTTTTTCTTGGAAAAAAAAACAGAAGGAAAATTAGATGCTTTTAGTTAAACTCAAAAAATATTCGGCACGAATACAAACAGGAAATCTTTGTTATTTTATTTTTCTTGTTCATCTCTCATTGAATTGATCAATCCAAAGTTAAAGTTTCAGGCCAGTTAAATTCTTGAAGTTACAATTATTAAAATTTTTCATTCGGCAGATATTTAAAGTTGTTGATTCAACCTTAACTTTAACTTTCGTTTTGTTGTTGTTGTTATTTTTATGTTTTTTTTTATAAAAAAATTCTTGGTTGCCCAACTAAAAAATTTCATTTATAAAAATCTGGCCTGAAGTAAAATAGGGACTGAATAGACTCATAAAAAAAAAAGATCACACACATATATAGACACATAAAGATACAAATATATACATACACATACACACACGCATTCACATAAATATTTTCATCTAATTTTCCTAAACTAAACTTTAATGAAACGAACATGTTGAAGAAAATGACTTTATATATTATATATGAAATGGATGATGGGTATAAAAAGACGAAGAGAACGAAGAAGACGAAGAGGAAGAAGATGTTGGGGAAGAAAAAAAAAAGGAAAATGAAAATGGGATACTTTGACCCGAAACCAAAATAATTTTGTATTAAATACATGAGAAGATAAAGATGAAAATGACGAAGAAGAGGAAAGAAAAAAGGAGTAAAAGAAAAATAAGAAAAACGAAAAGAAAAAGAAGAAAAAGAAAAAGAAAAAAGGAAATGTGGAACAAAATTGAATACTTTGTATTATTATACAATTTTTTGTTGTTGATCAGTTACAGGCCAAAATTTGTGGTCAAACTAATCCGAATATTTAGCCATAAAATATTCTTTAATCGGAAATAATCTCACTGAATGTAACAATTCAAGAAAATATTTTTTTCATAAAAATGAAAATGAGAAGAATTGGGCCTGTAATAAAATATTGACAATGTTTTAACTTAGTTATATTATTATATGAAGAGATAATATCGTAATCGTATAATACAATATAATGAAGAAAAATTGGTATGAGAGAAAGTGAGGAAGTACAAAAAAAAACTAAAGAAGAAGAAGAAGAAGAAAAGAAAAGTAGAAAAGGTTTATTGAACTTGACATGCGTATTTATCTATAGAATATTACACTTTCTATGTATTTGTTTAGACTTTAGAATATAGACTTTTTTGTTGTTGTTGTTTTGTATTAATTAAATACAATTAAAAACAATTACAAATGATTATGTATTTATTTTATATTTTATTTACGTTTACAAGTTGGTTGTGTTTCTTCTTTTTTAATTTTTTATAGGATTTAAGTGAAAATTAGTAAAATGATATTATTTGGTTCAATTAAATTTTTGCTATAATTAATATTATTAGTTTTTCTTCTTATTCCATCATTAATTTAAATTATTCAATATTATTTATTGATTTTATATTTAATTGGAAGAAAAGACTTTTTAATTTATTCTTTAGAAAATTTTCATTTTCATAAATAAATATTTTGTGGTTTCAATTAATACCAGGCGTCTCCACCTTTTTTCAAAATTACATTTTATAGTAATTTTCAGAATAATTTGTTATTTAAAATTTTCAACAATTTCAAATTATTTTTTGCTTCTAGAAATGAAGAAATTTTTCTACGAAAAAGTAAATTAAAAATTAATTATTATTGCTTCGCTAATTCTTCTCTAATTTTTTAATCAATTTTGAAATTATTTTAAAAATTCTAACAATTCTGTAATTTGGTCTGTTCATTTTTTATTTAGTTTTCTCTAAATTTCAATTAATACCTGGCGCCTCCACCCGTGAATAAATTTTTGCTTAAAAATCGTTTTAAAACTTTAATCAAATTTTTTGAAAATTATCTTTAATTCATATTTTGTTGTGTATCAGACTAAGTATATTTACTCTACCCAGACTAGTAAGTCTTGCAAATTACTTAGTAGTAAATGAAGTTTTCAGAAAATTTGCAAAAATTATTTTAAATTTAAATATAATTTTCTATAAATTAAAAATCTCACGCCATAAATTATTATTTATAGAACAATTAAGGAATTTAAATAAAAAGTCAACAGGATCTAAATAATTAATGAATAAATAAGAAAAAAAAAGGAAATATGTACAAAAATTACAAACAACTAAAAATAATTTATCTAAAGTTAAACAAGAAAAATAAATTGAAAAACTTTACTCTTGTATTTCATTAAGTTAAGTTTTAGTTTTACTTGTTTCTTTCTTTCTATTTTTTTTTTTTTCTAGTCTATATTTTGTGTTGTTTATAGAAGAGAGAAACGGAGAGAGAGAGAAAGTGAAGACATTGACATATGACTAATAAATTAATAGTAAAATTTGTGTTTGTATATTCTTTCGTTCTATTCATTTTGTTTAGTTTCTTTTCTTTCATTCTTTTATCGCATAAATTTATATATTTTTATGTATGTATTTAGATATAAATATATAGCAATTTATATTCACATCCATCAAAATCTAAATCCATTTTGTTATTGCCTTACTTAAGAATGTCACAAATAAAAAGTAATAAATCCTTATCTCTCTCTTGGTTCTACTCTACTCCTCTACTTATTTTTCTTTCCTTCTGTTTGTTTTCTGTTCTGTATTTTCTTTTTTTTTTTTTGTTTTGTAGAGAAAATCCAATTGGTCAAAAGACGACATAATTTGTGGTCAGACAACAGTTGCAATAAATTTGTAGTTTGGTGTCCAAATCGTTCTTACTTCTTTCTGCTTTTTTTCTTTCATTTTTTTTTCTCTCTTGTTTCTGTTTTTGTTTTCATGTTGGTTGGCTCATACGTTCGTTGTATTCTGCTGTTTTCTTTTTTTTTTTTGCCCTTTATATTTTCCATCCTTTTTATACAATATCAAAAGTCTAGTTGAATTATACAAAATGAAATGACACATAAATGTAGTGTGGGTATATAGAGGGGGTTGAATGGGAGCGCAGGGAAGTAGAGTATGATGAATATTTAAACCACTTTTTCTTTTCCTAGTTAATATTATACAAAAGCATAGACTTAGACTTTAGCAATAGATCTAGACTACATAAACACATACACATACAGATACACATTCACATATTGTATGAATTAGTTTCAAATGTGAAATATGAATTATTACAATTTTCTATGACAAATTATGATTTCTTATGCGGTTTGAAAATTGATGGTGACACCTTTTTGAATTTAATAATATACAAAAGAAGAAGTAAGACGAAAATATGGCGTCAATTGTTGTTATAAGCTTTTTCTGTGTATACAATTTTCCATTGTACTTTTTTTTTTGCTTTTATTTGACTTTGTTGCTTTTCATTTATTGTTGTGATTGTTGTAAAATTGCAATTGTCGCGGTTTTCACTCTGTAAATACATATTTTTATATCCAATGAAAGCTTTCTTTCTGTTGAATTTTTATTTTTTTGACAGAATTATTATTGCAAGCAATAAACGTCTTGCTTTTTTTTTTCGTTTTGTCGTTTTCTTTCTTGTTTTTTTACCAGCAACAAAAAAAAACACTTAATCGTTTCTATTCTTATCATTTTCTAAAAGGAACAAAAAAACATTGGTTGAATTTTATAAATAATAGAAATAATAAAATCGTACAAAACATAAATTTCTCTACATAAGAAATTAAAATATTTTGACAATTTAAATTAAAAGAAATTAATTTTTATTCTCAGGTTTTTTTTTTTCACTTTTTCAATTTTACATTAAATTAGTCTAAGACACGCGATGAACATTCGTTCATTTAATAGACTTTGGACTTTAGACTTAAGGCAATAATAATCGGTAACATTAATGTTTTAAAGTCTGTATCATTAAAATGCTTAACTTTTGCTTCATTCTTAAAAAAATCTAACTTTTTTTCCCCATTTTCTCTTATTAACCGTCTTTACTAAATGAATTTCCAAGTGAAAAGTCTTAGATTATTCTATGTAAGAATATTTTTATAAAAGTTAAAAATGAGAATATTCTTAATTTATTCTATTAATTCACAACCAACCAAACTTTTAGTTTACTTTTTCTACATTTTCTACTTATAAATTATTATAGACAAGAAAAAAAAGTAGAAGAACAGAAACCACATTATTATTTTTTTTTGTTTTTGTTTTTGTTGTAAGTGCAAAACTCAATTATTTATACACGAAAAAAAAAAATGGTTGGAAAGAAGAATTTTTTCCTTTCGTTTTTTTTTTTGTACATTTTCCATATACATGTAAAAATTTTAAGACGAAATGTGAAATTAATTAATCCATTTCACTTCAGATACCGCAAGCACAAAAAAAAAAATAGAAAAATAAAAAAAGCAAAATGAAGAAAAAGTAGAAAAATTGAAAAAGGAAAAAAAGGACTAATAATTAATATTTTAATTTTTCATTGTTAGTTTTTCTGCTTCTTCGTCGTCTATTTCTTGTTTTATTTTTTTGTTTGAGTCAAAAATGAAAGATAATAATTAAAGAGGGAAAAAAGTCCAAAATCATCTTAGAAAAGTTTCAGTTTGTTTTTTTTTTTATAAGTTTTTAATTTTTTTAAACTTTAAAGGAAATTCTGTCGAGAAAAATATTAAAACTTTTTTTTTCTTGTTTTTTTTTTCTACTTTAAAACACAATTTTAATTCTTTCATTTTACGATGATTTTTAATTTCATATTCAGTTTCATGAAACTTTTAAATGTCTATTAACAAAATGGTTTTTCTCATTCATAAATTATTGTCATCTTTTTTGTCCCATTGTTGGTTTTTATATTAGAAGGTGAAATAAAACTCATCATTGGTGCATGTATTGTTAAATAATTCAATGAAAAATTATTGATTGATTTAATGTCAGCTTATGAAAATTTTTTTTAAAAAAAATTTGAACGCAATAAAAATTAACGTTAACTAAAAGCAAACAAATTCGTATCAACAATATTAAACTTTTAATTGGTTTCATTAATTAAATGTGCAAATACAAATAAATACCAAAATTAATAACAGATTTTATCAGACATCCTATTGTCAAGACTGCAATGAAAAAAAAAAACGATTCGAGAGTGAACAAATTTTCTGTAACCAACGTTCATTGTTTCTCAAAGTATTCCATTTTTTTTTTTTGTTTAATTTTAAAGAAATTTTGAACATCATTAAAAAATCTATAAAGCTTAAAAATGAATAAATGAACAACTGAACAAATTGCGGATTTTCTTTTTATTATTAAAAAATTTTCAATTAAACAAAAATTAACAATTAAAATTATTATCCAATAAAATGAAATATTTTTGTTATGTGAAAAGTAAAAGGAAAAGGAAAAAAAAAATAACGGAAATGAAAAACTGTTCAAAAAAACCAAAAGTCTAGTGTAAAGTTTTAATGTAAAAAAAAAATGTGTGTGAGTGTGTGTGTGTGTGTGTGTAAAGACAATTTAATAATAGTGTAGAAAATTTATGTACAAATAAATTATATAGAAAATAACGTCAATAGACAGAAAACCTATTTTAGATGATAGTCTACGTTTGTGGTTGATCTTATTTTTTTTTTTGTATTTATTTACAGGATTTGTTGTATGTATAACTGTGTATCGTTAAATTTTTTTTTTTTTGGTTTATATGTGTATAAGTGTATAATTTTCATGAACCTAAAAACATAAGTTATTAACCTAAATCGGTTCTATCCCAAACACATTCATACATACACACATACATACACACACACACACACACACACACAATTGTATACACAAAAATGTATAAGGATATACACGTAGATATAAATATATTTTAGATTATCCTTTAAAACCAAAAGTTTTACTATAAAACTGACCAAAATTTCATGTTATATCTACTGCATCCACACATTTTGTATAATTCGAAAGTTTATCGTTTTAAAACAGGATAGTTTTTGTATCTCTACAACATAGGTACATGCCCCTATCATTTTCTGTATATATATGTACAGATGTATAGATATTTGTGTGTGTGGGTGTATATATATGTATATCACTATATGTAGATTTATATGTAGATTTATGGTTTTGTGAAGGATTCCACTTTCTAGAAATATAAACACAATTTTATGTACCGAAATAAGTGCATATTATAACAAGAAAACGTAAATAAAAGTTTTATTAATTTTTGACTTTGTTTGAAGGACGAACGTTTTTGGTTTTTTTTTTTTGTTTTTAATAAAAACACAAGTACAGAATATAATTTACAAACAATTTTAAAAATTAAACGATGATATAATTTTATTTTGTTTTGTTTTCTTTCTTCTTTTGTTTTGAAAATTAAAAGCTTTTAACATTTTGACGTGCAAAAAAAAAAATTAATATCCAAAATGTAAAAGAATTCATCAGCTAAATGAATGAACTGTGAACTTATCATTATCATTTTGTATTAATTAAAGATTTTCTTATTATTTTTCTTTGTATTATTGTACAAATAAAATTGAATTGAATTGTGTTTTTTTTTCTTTTTTCTTTTTTCTTTTATTTAAAATCTCGTCATTATCAAATATCAATCTTATTCTCTTAATCTTTAATATTCTTTTATCTTATATAAATTATGCATAAGAAACTCCTATAAAATAATTATCATAATTTTCTAATAACTCATCCACACAAATACAATAAAAAAAAATACGAACACATAGATGCATACACACACGCACACACACAAGGAAAGAGAAGAAAGGAAAATAATATTATAATATTTTAACGTCTTCATATTTATTCTTTGTCTTTCTCTCTCTCTGTTTTGTTTTGAGAAAATAAAATTCGATGAGAAAAATATGAAGTAAGAAAGTAAGAAGAAAAAAAACAAAATAAAAAAAGAAGAAGAAAAAGAAAAAAAGAATGAGGAAACGGAAAGAACAAGAAGAATTGTATTTAGTTAAATGATGATAACTGCCAGTAGGTAGATGGACCCGCACCTCAATTTATTATCATCATTAATCACTTCCTTACGGATGGGTATGAAACTATTATACTTAGTTCATGTTAAATAATTTGGAAGAAAGATAAATGAATCTTTTTTGTCATGATAATAAAATTAATTGATTCAAACTCATTTAATTGTTTGTGGTTTATATAAATATAAGGGTTGTGAAAACTATATTCGTTCGTTCGTTTGTTTTTTTTTTGTGTTTTGCTCTCTCGTCTCTCTTCGTCAACTCTAGTTTTTATTCCTCTCTTTTCATTCTTTACCATATACAAAAATATTATTTATCGTTAAACAAACACATGAAATCAATTTCACTTAGTACAATTGAATCATCGATTAATCGTTCTTATAATGTTTATTTTGTTTAGACAATTTGATTCATTTACTTTTTGATTGACATTGAATTAATAGTTGAATGATTTTTACTTAGACTCCTTAAATGGATATTAAATTTTCAACTTTATTTTTTCATTTCTATTGGAATTCAATTAAATGAATAAATATTTTTGGAATTTTTCTTTGATTTAAATTTTGTGTTTAGAAAATATTTAATTGAAAAATTAAAATTTTAAAGAAGTTATGACAACCCTTATTTTTATCAGATAAACAAATAAACTTACACACATATATAAATTGGAGACAAGTGAAATGCATTTGAAATAAATTCTAATAATGATGAAAAATAAACTCTGATCAATTTTTCAATTGAATTTCTGGAAAAATAAAATTAAGGAAAAACAATTTTTAATAATTTTCTTCTTGAAAATTTTCTCATCTTATAAAATTCTGTTCGTATTCTTTTGGTTTCTTATCGAAACTAAATATTTTTCCTCAAATATAATTTTAAACTTTCAATATTGAAAGAAAAACTAAAAACAAAAAAAAAGCTAGAATAATGTGTAGAAACATTAACCACCCGATAGAAAGGGGGGGAGGAGGGAGGACAAAAATTGAAATACAACCCTCTCATGCACACATCTAAATATTAATACATTCAGAAGGTTTTTCTTTCTTTCTTTTTGTTTAATTTTAATTAACCTTCCATCATTGAAAATTTTTCCCTAACAAAAATACAAAACTTGTTATAAATTAATAAGTTAATATTATATTTCTCAAGCATATAAACTCCAAAAAATTAATTTATCCCATAATATGAAATATATTACAAATGTGTATATATGTGTGTGTGTGTGAATGTAGCTAATAAATATGAGTAAATATTTTAGTTTTGTTACACGGTAATTTTTTTTTTTAACCAAGCAAAATGTTACAAAGATCGTAGGTTGAGGTTGATGGGATATATATTCAATTCTAGTTATTAATCTACAAAATATTTCTAATTGTCTTACAAAAAAAAAAGTGTATCACTGTTTTGATGCGTTGTTAAAATATTATTAAAAATATTTAAGAGCTTTGACCTTTTCATAGTGAAGTTTGAATTCTTAGTTAGAAAATATTAAAATAGAATTATTCTATGAAACATATTATTAAAAATGGTTTTCTATTTCTATATAAGGACAAATACAAAAGTATTCTTGGTGAAGAAAAAATAAAAACTTGTTAACCATTAAAATGTTATTTTTCTATAGAATATCTAATAATTTACTAGCTTTTTTTATTTACTGTGTAAATAAAGAATAAATATAATAACAACATAATACAATACAAATATATATACATACATAATGTATAAAATAAATATTACGTCACATGTTACGTCACATTAAACAAGAGTATATATTTTAGGGATGTCTGTATTTATATATTCACAAGATTTAATCAAACAAAAATATATGCAAGGTTTTTCATCTTTCATTTTTATTTATTTTTCTTTTTATTTTCAAAATAAAGTGTGTGAGAAAAAGAGAGAAACATAGAAATAGAGAAAAAGAGAGAGGGAAAGAAATAGTAAAGCTTTATAATAAAGTATATTATAATAGTATAGGACCCTAAGGGGTTTGGGGTCAGTTATCCGTTGTTAGATGGTTTTTGTTACATATTTTAGTATATATATACCATCATCATATACATACCCAACAATAGCAACAACAACAACTAAAAAAAGAACACATAATATACACATTTTTCTTTTGTTTTATTTACATAATATAAAATAATAAAAAAAGAAATGGAAAATTATTATTATGAAAATGTTTTCAACAAAAAAAACGAAACGAAATGAAACAAGGATCAAGGATACAAGAGAAAATCTTAAATATTTAAATAAATTAAAATTAAAGGAAAGAAAAGAAAAGAAAAGAAAAATATCCTTATAAAATTTTCTGTCACAATCAGTAAAATCAATGAAAGTGATAACCTTAGAATAATAATTTCAATCTGTTCGTAAATAATCATAAAAAGGAAAAAATTTTTTTTTTTTTATAAAGAAACTTTCATTATGAAATGAAATAAAAAAAAAACGTTAGGTACTGTTAAAATTAATGAACTAATTTAATGAAAAGTAAAAAATCTGTGTTTTTATTTCATTAACAAAAATAAACAAACTAAAAATAAGAATAATCAGCAAATTTATCTACCAAGACGAGAAAAAGAGTTTTCATGGTAGATATAAAATGGATAAGAAGAAAAAGTATGATAGGATAAATCAGGACTAAGTACTTATATTTTGGGCCAAGTTTTCCTTTATAGTCCCAAGAAAATTATTCTGTTAAAAAAAATATTTAAGATGTGTGTGTGTATGTTTTAAGTGTATTACACATATGAACATCAGAAAGATTTTGAAGAAAGCAATGTAATAATAAACGTAATAACGTATAATAACGAACAACGAATAACGAATAACGAATAATGAATAATAATATTATAATGACACTTTTGTAAACTAGTTTTTGGACACTAATTTAACATAACACCAGACATTTAAGAAGCGTATAACACTGGCTTTTTGCCATAATGTTTTTCAAAGAGAGGAAAAGAGAAACAGAACATAAAATAAAATAAAGGATGTTGCTTATAAATAAATTAGGTGGAGACGCCTTTTTTTTTATTTGTAAAATTTATTTCTTTTAAATTAAGTTGGATCCTTACGATAACATTTTACAAATATAATCAAAGAAAATATTATCTTTACAGATTTGAAAATATTAATTGTTATTCGAAACATTTCAAATTTAGTTTTTAAGTTTACCAAAAGGGAAGCAACAAGTCTAAAGGTCAAATGATGAAAAAATTTAACGATTAATAATTTCAACTTTTGATCATAAAAATATTACAATTTGTAGAATAAATTATAAATCGTGTTATTATTGGAATCTTCCAGTTTAAAAATTTAAAAGTACGAAAAATATGAGATAGAAGCTCAACCAAGAAGCTTATTATATTAATGTTTTAATGGATAATGAAATCATGTTCTTAAAATAGTTGGTCTCGAGTAATATGAAATGTAAATGCAAATGAGCATTAGGTGAATTAGTAGCAATATTTTATAATAATAAAAATCAACTTGGTACGCTGTAAATAAACAAATGTCCGTGGTAACAATTTTTTTTTTTAAATTAGTCTTAATGTCAATATCACAGTGCATAAAATAAAACAAATAAATTAACAGTGTCTCAGTTCATTTTATATTTTTTTTCTGCCGTTATGTTTTATGACATTTCCTTAGGCAATTTATTCAAAAGTGTAATGCCAAAATAATCTGATTTAAAATATTTCGGTTTTCTTTTTTTTTTTTTTATTCTTTAAAGAAATTTGGAAAATTTTTCATATGAAAGATATCTTCGTCTTTTCCTTCTTCTTCATCATCATCATAATTTTTTTTTTCGTCTCATAAATCATTAAATAAGTTATATGTAAAATTTCAGTTTAAATTTCAACCCAAAAGGTCAAATTTTTCGTCAGAAAAGAATAAAAAAAAAAAACTCCAAGGTTATTGAAACACATTTTTCTTTTCCTTCACCGAAATTAGTTTCATTTAACAATAAAAAAACTGGGGTAAAGAAAACTGAAATTCAGTTGAACTGAAAATATTTTGTGGCTAAAAATGGGTTTTAGAAATTGGACAAAAATAAAAGTATAAAATAAGAATTGACCCTACTTAGAATGATCAAAGATCAATTCACTATAATAAAATATAATAAGGAAACGATAGAAAATCAAGAAATTTTTAATAAGGGTTATTAACGTAATAAGGATCTTTTCGTTACATTGTGTGGTGTTACGTCAATTAGTTTAATTATATTTATAGTAATTATTCGTCATTGTTGTTTTTCCAATTTCACGCCATTATAATTATTTTCCTTTTGGCTTAGATACAGTCAGCCAACAAAAGGAAATAGAAGAGGTAACACAAAAACTGAACTTTTGTTAACTTCAAAAATACCTAACATTTTTAAACAAATCAGAAATGACGTCAGTTGTCAAACAATTGTAATAATTATGCCGTTAAGAAAAAGTAATAACTGCCTGACGCTAATTAGACATATGAATATAAGTTTATTTCTTTTGAATTTTTCCAACTATTAAAAGAAATATTCTGCTGATGATGAGCAAAAGAATGTTCAAAATTACCTTAGTTGAATAACCAATCCATAAAAAAGAATTAGATAGAATGGAGAAAAAAAGTAAAAACGAGAAAATAAAAATGGGAAAATGGAAGAAATGAGAAAAGTTGTAGAAGATGATGCTTATGTAACACTTTATATACTCTTCTACCTCGTTTTCTTATTCCATTTTTTTTTATCCTTCAAATCCCAGAAATGAATTCGTTTTCTCAAGAGTTAATATTATCCCATCTCGACATTGTTGATAGATTTTCTCTTCCTCTTTATCTATCTATCTCTCTTTCTCATTCTAACATTGAATATTAAAATGAGAGAAACAAAAAAAGAAAAAAAAAATTGAAAAAGAGGAAAAGTAAGAATATAGAAAGAGGCAAAGGAAAAAGAAAAGTAGAAATATTCGCTTGAGAAAAATAAAAAATAAAGAAGCTTTGAAAAAAAAAAGCAAACAACCAAATTATAACTTCAGAAGAAGAAGAAGAAAAAAAGGAATATTCTTTTGTCGATTTTTGAAGGAAATAAAAAAAAAAGAAGAAATATAAAATACAGAACACAGACACACACACACACACACACGACATATACACGCATAATATTGGATGAAGACATAAGACGGAAACTCTAGAGAGAAAAGCAAAAAAAAAGAAATAACATAAAATAAGGAAAAAATAAAAGAAAAAATGGGAAAAGAAGAACAAGGAATAAAAAGGAGGTGAAGAGTGGAAAGTAGAGAGAAAATTTTCTTTATATATATTTGAACAAGTAAAATAGAAAACAAATACCGAAAATTTTCCATGAAAAGCTTTGCAAACAAATATATCACAAGCATATTCATACAATATTCAACCACTACTTTTAGTTTAAATATTTGCTAAACAATTTGAGAAAGGAAGAACACCTTTGTTGATTCTTATATATTCTTCTTCTTACACACAAAAAAAAAAAAAAAGAAGAATACGAAAGAAAACCGAAAAAGAGTTTTTTTTATTCTTCTTCTTCTTCATTCTTTTTTATCCTTTCTTTCTTATCTACTTGGTTTTTTCTATAATCCTACTCAGACATTTTCTACCTTCTCTTACCCAAGTAACAACTATGCCTATATTTTCTATGAATTTCTTAAAAAATTCAAGATGAACAATAAATTTTTGATAAAATGTTCAACGTAAAAATATAAATAAATAAGAAATAAGAAAGAAAGCAATAGAAAAAGGTTCAAGCAAAAAAAAAAAAAAAGAAAAAAATGATTGGATTATTTCAACAACATCTTAAAAGTACTGTGCTTCATTCAGTTGAATAAAAGCTAAAAATTCTGATTCATAGAATAGTGTAATCGTATAATCATATTTTCTATCCACCTGACCCATCATATGTTAGTTTTGCTTTATGCTGGACAGGCAATAAATTTTTATTGTATGTAAAAATAAGGATTAATGTTTTTATTGTATGTAAAAATAAGGATTAATGTTTTTGGACAAATTTCTGTTCATGGAAATGTCATTGTGAGAGAAACAAAATATTTAGGATGAATGATTATAATTTATAAATTAAAATTACGTTTTGAAATGTAATCAGTGAAATTAGTCAAAGTGTTTGAAGAAAAATTTGAAGTGGGAGTAAATATCTTCATTTATTTGATCTTATTCGTTCATCTCACATTTCATAATGACACCTATAAAGTTTACAATTTTTAAAAAGGAAAACAATTTAACGATGTTTTTAATACTTCTTGAAGGTATGTTACCTATAGAAAAAAAAAATTTTTTGATGATAGAATTAGGGTGAAAGCTCTTTAATCTTAAGTCAAAATATAAATATATTCATAAGAAACCACACATCTTACGTGTGTATACATCCTTCTTTCTTATAATATTTCCTACATAATATTTAAGCAAGAAGGCACCAATTATAAATGAAACAGTTTGATTAATGATATCTACCTACGTCTTGTTTTCTAACGTAAATAATTTAGGGAAAAAACTTTAGACAAACATTTTTTTTTTGCGCAAAATTTCATCAAGTAAAGCAAATGATTATTTTTTATGATTTCCTATTTATAACTTTTTACTTAGGATTTTTTTTTTTCAGTACTATTCACTTGTTTAATGACAATTAGAGTTAGAAGTCAATCAAATAATATAAATAGAGTGTTAAAGAAAAATGAAGACCTTTAATTGGATATCGAAGCATAATGCGTATAATCTGTCTATAATTATTAATTAATTTAATGATAATAATAATGAGATTATTAAAAAAAAAAATTATGTTATCGAGATAAAAAAATAATAAAACAACAACTTTTGAGAAAGTTTCAATTAAAAATTGCCAATTATCTCTTCCTAATTAAAAAAGAACAAAACAATTTTTCTTTTCTGTTAATGAAATTGTTCAATGAAATTCAACAAAAATTTCTATAGGAATCGTTATATTTTGTTGTACGTTTATTATTTAAATGGAAAATTCAATCAAAGCTCTTAAGTAAAAATTGTGTGTGTTGAGATTTTTTTTTTATTTTCATTATCAAAAAAAAAAAAAATTGACAATTTTCATAATCTTACTTTTATTCAATTGGAAAAATGTGGTTTATTACAAAAACGATAGAATTTTACAGAGAGAAGGCAATTGGAGAGTTTATTAAAAAAAATTTTAATGGATGTCCAAAACAGTCATTACATTTTTCTTCTTTTTCTTTTTCTTTTCTTTTTTTTTTTTTGTTGTGAAGAAAAATAGAAAAGTTCAGTTTAAAATTTTTTGATAGAAAAATATTTGTAGAATAAAATGAAAGAATTTTGTTAGAAGAAAACACTTTCTTTCTTATTCTTTATTTTTTTCTTCTTCCTCATCTTTTTTGTTTTGTTATGTTGTTTGTGTTGGCTGTTTATTATTGTTTGTGTTGTTTGTGTTAGAGAGAACATGGAAAAAAAATGATGAAAAATAAATGAAGAAAATGAAGAAGAAGTTGAACCCAGGCAACCATTGTGGCAGGTATTTTTTTCTTTTCTACGTCTTCTTCTTCTTCTTCTTCTTCTTCTTCTTCTTCTTCTTCTTTCTCTTCTCATTTAATAAAAAAAAATATTTTTACTTTCCTTCTTTTCTATAGAATTCTAATACAATTGTCTAAGAAAATATATATTCTTAAGAAATCTTTCGTGTTATTTTTCTCTCTTCTTCTTTTCTTTTTTTTTTCTTCAGTAGAAAAATGTCATTTTGTTACTTTTTTGCTCGTTCACATATTTTTTTTTTCTTTCTCTCAATTTTTATTAAATATTTCTTCGAAAATCATTTTTTATTTTTATATTTTTCTTTCATTTTATTTTTTATTATCGATAACGATTTTCTTCTTTTCCTTTTTTACACTTTTCTCTAATAAATAGATATAAATTGACGCCGAAGTAAAGAGAAATGACAGTTGAATAGTTCAACTATAAGGATTCCAAAAAATGAGTTATTAAAAGTTAGGTAAAAAGAAGGAAAAATAAGAAATAAAACAAAAAAAAAAAAATGTGCGAAAGAATAATTTGGGTCGTTGAGAAAATTTTGTATTTGTGGCATTTATAAATGAAAAGAAATGAGAGAGACAGATAGAGTCATTATTTCTTAGATTAAGAACAAACGAACAGAATAAGGTTGTTTTCTGTGCTGGATATTTTGTTCATACTTTCTTAAAGAATTTATTACCTAATGTTGTTTTTCCCAACTATTTTTTTTCCTTCAGAAACCGAAAAAAATTAAGAGAATTGGGCTGAAATCATTGGAAAATCTCTTATTCCAGTTCAATGGAATTAACACCTTTTATTTTATTTTTTTGTAAAACAAAATAATCGATTTTGAAGAAAATCCTTGGAAAAATATCTTTTGATTTCAATTAAAAATTTAAGATTTCGAGTTTTTTATACTTTTGTACAAAATTATCGTATAAGAAAAAAGCTTCATTAATTATCATCAATTTCTTTAAGAAAATTGTTCATTTAGAAGTTAAAAATTCAAAAAATTTGAAACAATAAAGAAAAGGCAAAATTCTTGTCTTTAAAATAATGAGAAAAATGTCCATGACGATGATAACAATATAAAAGGGTACATTTTATTAAATTGCCTTTAGGCCTAAGAGTCCAATAATTAGTATGAACATAAATTTTATCGAAATTCTTTTCTCTTTTATGTTTTTTATTGATTTTAAAGTTCTTCCAGGTCCTAGAGTCTAGGATTAACACTGAATTAATCTGTTGCTGTTTATTTTAACAGCATAGATATAGACTTCGCGTCATCTTGTGTGTGACGATTTAAATGACAAGTATTCAACATTTTCTTTCTAATGGCTTTGAAAATAGAAATTTAAAAATTCATTTGGAAATCCATTTGCTGGTTATAATCGGACCCTTTTTTTTGTCTTAAAATATTAACAAAACGTAATAAAAATTAATATATTGGCTTTCCTCAATTTCTTAATTATTCATTTTTCATAAAACCTAAAAAAAAACCTTTACGTTTTTCTATAATTTAATCAAAAGAAGGGACTTTCCCTTTTTTTACAATTTTTCTGTTTCTTAGAAACGCACACCCACTTACAATTGGAGAGAAAAAGAGAATGTAAAATAGTAAAATTTATGAAATGAATATATTTTCCCTCTCTGTTTTATTTTCTGTTAAAAAGAAAATAATTTACAATAAAATAAAATTGACTAAATGCAAACGGGAGAAAAAAAAATACTGAAAATGGAAAATGTGGTAAAAATTGTAAAAAAAAAAAAAAAGAAAAGAGAAAACGATGGTTGTGGATATTGTGTGTATTGAAAATGGAAGAAGAGCAAAAAAAAAAAATAGCAAAGAAAAGAAGAAAGAATGAAGAAGGCACCTTTGGGATTACCACCAACCAATGTGGATTTAGAAATGTGAATGTAAAAATGAATGGGACACGTCCATTTAGGAAAATTGAATTTTGAAAAAAAAAAAGAATAAATAGAGAGAAAGAAAAAATAAACGTAAACAAAATCAGTCGATAATTGAGGAAAATCTTCTTTTCAAAAAAAAAATAACCTTGAATTATTTGCTTTTATACTTTAGTGAAAATGAAACTAAATCCTAATAGAAATTTATAAAAGGAAATATTTAGCAACAACAAAAAAAATAAAGTAGAATATTTTTTCTCTTCATACATAAAAATTATATAATTACAACATTAACTCATTCATTTTAAAAGGATATTTTGGATTTAATCCCTTTTTCTTTTCTCTTCTATCTTTTAATAAAGAGAAAAATTATTTATTTATTTCTTTAATAATCTTCTCAATTCAAAATCTCTTTTCTGTTTTCTCGACTAAAGGGATATAAGTGAAAAAGATTTTTTTTTATCTCAGTGACGCAATAATTAATTAAATTTTAAAAATTAATCAAAATTTAATTTTGTGCAAAATATAAAAAGTTTTAACTACTTCAGATAAAATTTCCGAGAAAATTTATAAATTCAACATTCATAAATTCAATAAAATCCAATAACAAAATAAAATTGGTTGACTTTTAAATTGAAAAGTCCTGACCCTTTTTCCTGGAAAATGTTCAGTGAGGAAAATCAGAAAGAGTTCACTAATAAATATTTTCATTTCAAGTTCTGAAATGTTGAGAATTTAATAAAATGTTTCAATTAATTTAAAACAAATAAAACTCTTGCCACATTCATATTAAACTGCAACCAACTAGTAATGTTGACTCTATTATTTTTTTTTTCCTGTCTTACATCACCACATGCAATCAAACATAACCTCAACCTAAATAGAATTGAATTTTATTACATAAAATGAGATTTCTAATTATTGATTGAATTCTATAAATAGTAAATTGTTTGTTTTGAAAAAGTAATTCAATTAAATTGTGTAATTATAGAAAACAAAACTTTTTTGTATGTTTGAGTGAAAGTATGAGTGAGTGTAAAAGTGAAGTTTTATTAATATGAGATTTTTATTGAAAGCTTTCGATTTTTATCTGATCATATTAAATTTATTTGGTATGAATGCAGTTCAAAATGTGCATTAAACGATTTTTTTATTAAATATTGACAATGATTTTTTTTTTATTGTTGTTCTTTCAGTTAAGAAACAATTTTGTAAATAAATCTTTATTTTAGTTTATAAAATATTCTTGAACTTTGACCTAAAAAGTAAAAACGTTCAATCATAAAAGTTCTTCCTCGATCTCCTTTAACATCCCTTTTGTCTTTAGTATATTTTCACTAATAAAACAGACAAAATCAAAATCAAAATAAGGAAAAAATATGCAAAGAAATAATCTGTTTTTCTTCCTCTTCCTCTCCAACTCCCACACATTTTTTCTTTTTTTAAAAGCACATTTTAAATATCAGCACATCAGACGATTTATTATACTTTTATATAAAAATGTATGTCTTATTTATGTTATGCTAAATTATTCCATCCAAGTTTTAAAACGAATAATGTTTTATCCATCGCCGTGTAATCATTCTTCAGGGGTGAATCTACAATTTTAAATCTAAGAGAAATATAACAAAGAATAACCTATTAAATGATTTAAATTTCACTTGCTAACGTAACTAACCATTAAGTGAACATCCGACTAGTTTTTTTTTTAACGTGTATTTAATTATGGTCTAATACCTACTAATAGCAACAAAGATTACCGGTATATTTGCATTTTCTTGTCTTGACTTAAAAATAGATTTTTAACAATTAAATCAATTATTTCAGTTCAGGAGATTATTAAAAAAATTCATAATTAAATTAAATTCTTTAAACTGTCTGTTTACACTCAATTTAGACTGTTAAGAACAAGACTCAATATGGAATAAAATCATGAAATATCGGATTAAAAATTAACAATCGTATAATTTATTTTATAGAAAAATTCTCAATATTTTGTTGAGTTTAGAAAATAACTTTGGTTTTTGTAATTTACCTCTGATTTTTTATAATACAATTTTTTTCTTTAAAAATATTTTTTCAGTTGTACTAAACATAAACAAAAACCGAGGAAAACACAAACAAAGGAAGTATAAAAAGCGCATACATAGAGTAAAGAACAAAAAAAAAACAAATCTACGTTTTTATATTAAACAATAACATAAAAAGATCGAAATGTTGCCAATAGATTTTTGTTCAATATTATTTGTGTTGCATTTGGAAAAGTCAAAAGCAAAAACAAAAAAAAAAACACCACATCAATTCTCATCCCTCAAACTTCTCTCTCTCTCTCTCTCTCGCTCATAAGTCTGTGATGTGTTTAGAAAAATATATTTTTACAAAATTTAAAATAAAAACAAAAGAAATAATATTTCCTCATTGTACATTTTTCAAGTATTATTATAGTAAAAAATGTACCATATGTTTTTCTGTGTTTTTCCTCTTGTTTGTTCCTCACATTCTTCCAGTTTTTCTATTTTGTTTCTTGTGTTGTTTTTGTTTTTGTTTTTGGAAAAAATCGTTTGATGTTTTCATGTTTGTTCATATAAATATTCGGATGTACAGACAGAAGAACATATATACACACACACACACACACACACACATTATACAAAACCTTTTGCAACACGTTCGTATATTATAGAATATATTTTTATTTCAATTGTAAATGGAATTGTTCACCTATTCTTTTATTTTGTTTTCTTCCTTTCTTCTCCCATTTTTCCTTTAATATTTTTTTTAAAAATGAATTCCACTTAAAATGAAATATTTTTATAATAAAAAAAATATATATTCATTCTATAGATTTCCTGTCGTTGAACAAAATAGTTTACAAATGTGTGTGTATGTGTGTGCACTTCATTGAAACGATGAAGATGAAAATTTAAAATGTGACAATAATGTAAAAATATATTATTTCACTTTTAACAAAAAATTTATAATCAAGTCATTCATATAAATAATGCATCTCTATTAAATGATTCAGATGAAACAATTAAATTTATTTTCTATGAAATAATTACAGATTTTTATTTAGTTTTGAAAAAATATTATCCGCAAACTTTATATTTTGATTTCAATAAATAAATATTTTATAAAGTATGATGAAAGTTAATTAAAATAACGATCATGGGCGCATACTTTTTTCATCCATCCTTCATTTTTTTATATAAGGGATGTTTAAAAAAAAGGGATGAAAAAAAACATAAGAAAAATGTGAAAATACTCAAATTCTATCCTTTTATTATAAAAGATTTATGAATTTAATTTTTTTTTTCTCTTTTTTTTTATGGTAGGAACGATATGAAAATATTTTGAATACCAAACACCCTCTTGTGTGAGTATATAACACAAAGTTACAAGGCGCAAAAATTAAAGGCGCCACAAAATTTCATAATAATGTCCTTTAAAATATATTAAACACATACATACAAACATACATCACACACACACACAAACATACACATAGAACAAAAGTGTTAAAAAACGATAGTGATTTATTCAATTTTAATTATCTTTTTATTTACACAATAAAGTAAAGAAAGTTAATTTATAAGATAAGAGAAGAATTCTAGGATGTATTCTAGTATTTAATATTTATTTATTTTCTTTTCTCTTGTTAAAGTCGTCCATAATACACAATAAAAACACTTTATAGATCAAATTTTCTATATAACTCATTATTTTAGTTATGTCATGTGACTCAAAGATAATTGGTAATTAAATACGTTCATTCGTCCATGATGATTTCACTTACTAAAATAATTTTACAACTGATGAATATATGAAAGTATCATTTTTCTTAGAAAATTTCATTTTAGATTTTAGTTTCGAAACACAATACAATATTTTCTCTACCATCAATTTGTCTATGGTTAAATTTTTCTTCTATTTTTTTTTTTTTGTTTGTAAGGACAACATTAACATTTCATCATAATTAACAAATGATTTAGTAAAAAAAAAAACTCTTATTTTTTCTCATTCATCCTCCTCATTACTTGACTAATAATTTTTCAACGACCTTCTTAAATTAATACCACCACCAACCTCACCCCTCTCTTCGCCAAAAAAAAAAATTAAATAACAAATGTTTTGTAAATATAACAATAAAAAATAATTTCTTTCACTTGAATTTCGATTTCATGAAAAGCAATTAATTAGTCAAAAAAAAAAAACGAAGAAAAAGAAAAGGAAAAAAAAATAAATAAATAAAAGTACAAAAAAAGAAGAAAAAGAAAAGAAAAAAAAAGGAAAAATTGTATAAGAAAAAAAGGGAAACATAAATAATCGAGGGGTTGCTAAGGATTTTCTTTATGTACTATATAATATCTTTATATATAAAGTAAGTAAGTAAGTAAGTAAGTATAAATATATAATATAGATTTTCTTAGATCTAATAATAATATTCAACGGCGTTAAGATGAAAAGGGGTTGACTGTGAATCAACATTTAAGGATCAATGATTTGACAATTTTGGTATTTCTTCGTTTTGTTTTTTTTTTTCTTTTTCTTTTTTTGCCTTTCTACCACGTTCCCACTCCTTCCTTCCTCATTTTTTTCTTCATCATCATCTACGCACAAATCAGACAGTAAAGGAAGCTTAAACTTAATTAGTCCTTTTATATATATTTTTATTTATTTTTTTTTATTATGGGTTTATTTAATTAAAACGAATTTATTTATTTTTTCTATTTGGACGCAGGGCAAATTATTAACATTTTGGGAGTCGGTCAAATTCTTTGATTAAGTTTTCTTCTTCTGTTTTTCTTTTTTGTTATCAAATAGTTAACCCATTTAAACCTTTTTTTCTACGTTTTAAATTAAAAGAGATTCTCTCTTCTTCATCCATTTATGAAACCCATTTTGTAGAGGGTGGCAAATGGTAAGAAGAAGGGTGAGAAGAAGAAAAAGAAAACGGATCAAGGATTAACTCAGTTTATCGTATTACGAAACAATTCAAATGTATAACACTTCGTTTTTGGGTGCTTTAAAAGCTCATCTTTTTTCTTTTTTTTTTGAAACAATAACACTTTTATTACTGTACAGTTACTTAACCCATAAAATTCCGGCCTTGAGTTCAAATCCAGGATAAAAATAATATTCGTTTTTCTATGGATAATATACTTATAGTAATTGACATAGGATACATTAAATACCCCAATTAATATAAATTTTTACGAATTCTATGGACAATTCAAACGCATATAATCAGGGGCTGCTTTTGAAACATGATAGCCCTAGACAGAATTGAATTTAAGGCTCATATTAAATTTGTTTAATACTTTCTCTTGTTTATTAAATCATTTTTCATATGAAAATCTATCCTAGTCTATGGGTAAATCCGCTACTGCATAAAATAATATTTTATTAACGGCTTGAATGAATTTTCCACCTAATAAAAAAATATTTCTATTCTTTTGAAAATCATCTCATTAAATCATGCAGACAAAATAACAAAAGACACACCACAAAAAAATAACAAATTACAAATTGTATATTCTTTTTGTCTTCGATATTTTATAGTTTTTATTTTGGGTTTTACAAGAGAATGGAGAAACAAAACTGTTCATAATATTTACAAATAAATCTTTATAAATTTTCATATTTCAAAAAGATGTTTTAAATAATGAATGTTTTACATTTGTTCATTATGTGTGTGGCAAATCCATGAAATATTTATTCTAGGAGGAGAAAAAATAAAAACGTTCTGTAAAACGTAAATTTTGAAAATGTTTTTAAATTTTTATTGTAAAACATTGGATAATGGTACCAAGTGTGGTTTTTTCACATATAAATGAGCTGTCGAAATCAACTGTATTATTGCAATTATGTTGTCGTTAGACTTTTACAGATACAAACATTTAATCATATAAAATTACATGAATGGTTTATTTAAATATTCTAACCCAAAATTATACTACAAAATAAGCGATCATGTAAATGAATCAATAAACTAATATTCATGATACACATTATACAAATTTATAAAATATGGTATATGCCATGCTACTGCACAAATTGCTCAATAATTATTGCCCCCCATTTATACCATCCCTTTTTAAAAAACACTAAAGACAAACTCAAACCAACAATTAAAAAAAAAAAAAAAATAAGAAGAAGAAAAGAAAAATAAGAAGAAGAAGAAGAAACTTCCCAAGGGTACAATAAACACAACAAACACTGTATTTTCTTAAATTATGTATGAGCATACACACAATTTTCTATGCTTTTGTATATAACTTCGATTCGACAATATACATACTTTTTATCATCGTGTCTTGTGTGTATCGTGTCTCTTTCATTTCTCTGTTTGTATTCCTTTTACTTCTTCTTCTACTCCTCCATCTTCTTCTTCTTCTTCTTCTTCGACATATTATTTTTTTTTCTCTTCTTATTTTATAAATATTGTGTCGTTCCATTCCGTTTTCTTCTTTTTTTGTCCTATATTTATATAAATTTTTATGAACATATGAAGCAATTTTAAAAAACAAGAAGAAGAAGAAGGAAAATATGGATAATAATAATAAAAGAAAAATAAAAAAAAAGTACAGCAACAACAACAATAAATAAATATTTTTTTTTATTATTTATTTAAACAATTTTTCTTTTCTTCTAAAAAATTGGAGAAAAAAAATTTTGATAAAAGATGGAATCAGAATGGTTGGTAATGTAATTGAAAAGAACGATTGAATTTGATTTACAAACAAACCAATGTTATTGTTTGTTTGTATTTATTTATAATTATTTTCTTTAATTTCAAAATTAATTAGAAAATTGGATAAAATCAAAATTGATTTCTTAAGCAAAATAAAATTTAAACACAAAAAAAAAGAAAATCTCTGAAATATTATTTCGATGAACTTTTGATGAAAGTAAAGTTAAATAAAATCACAATATTTCTTAAAGACTTTTTAATTTTAATTAAAATTAAAAAAATCTAATCAAAATATTTCAATTTTTACTTTAAAAACAAATAAAGCCAAAGGAAGATATCTCATAAAAATTTTCCATTTAAATTCTATTTTCAATTTTGGTAAAATTTAAAAATAAAATTTTCGGTTGACTAATTTTAACTTTCTTTATTTTTAGAAAGTGGTAAATGTCACACTTTATAAATGGATCCCTTTCAATTAAGTGATAAATTATTTTTTTTAGAAACACAAGCACCATACCGAAACACTTGGTTACAGTAGTTGCAATCTTCAATACAATTAAAAAAATTTAATCAAAAATTGTTCCTTAAAAAATATGTTAAAGATTCTTCATTAAAATTTTAAGTATTCTTATTTTGTTTTCTTTGTATTTTTTTTTTTTTAAAAAAGAACCCAAAAGAAAAACAAAAAGAAAACAGGAAGGGAAAAAAGAACTCACAAATAAAGTAATAAGAAATAAACGAGTTTTGTAAGTTGTTTTTTTTTTTTATATTCGAAAAAAAGTTAAACTTTACTTTTTTACTTTTGTTGCTTTTTTTTTTGTTTCGTTTTAAATTGAAATTAATAATAAAAATTTTCTTTTACTAAGAATGTGGGATTTATTCTTTTCTCTATATTATTTATTCCTTTGAATATTTTAGAAAATTAAGACATCACAATGTATATGGGAGTGTGTGCGTATGTTCTCTGTTGTGATGTTATGAAAAATATTCGATTTTTGTTTTTATTGAATTTTGGATAAATATTTTAATTTCTATTTTTAAAACTATGTACATGAACATGTACTTTGTGACTCAATTCTATGAATAACCACTGACTAGAAGTCATCGGTTGGTGTTCAAATCGAAGATAGATATCCCAATTGACAGTTGACTATGTTCAATTGATAAATTCTGGAATAAATGGAGAATTCAATCAAAAGGTTTTATAAGTTTCCAAAAAACAAAAAAATAAAGAAAAATCCCATGGAAGATTTATAATCACCAAGTATTTGCAACAGAGCTTTTATAATAAAAGTTTCACTTAAAGGACAAAAGGGCAAAAGGACAAAAGGATTGAAAGTCTACGTTATTCACTTGTCTTATCTGTGTAAAATATTTAAACACTTTAAATAAATCAAATCAAATTTTAAAATGTTTTTTTTTTTTTATTATTTATTAAAGTTTTGACGAGTTTTATTGAAAGAAAACATCAGAAAGAAAGATAGAGAGAAGAGAAACAGGAACAGACACAGTGAAATATTAAAAATTCAAAATTAGTCTTTGTTAAAAAAAAGAAGAAAATTATTTTTCTTTATGATTTGTAAAATACAAAATAAGAAACGAAATAATGTTTTTTTTTTTGTTCAATACAAAATGAAATCCGTAGGAAAAATGTTATTTCAAGAGAAATCAATTAAAAACATTTTTCTTCTTCTTCTTATTCTTTTGCTTTTATTCCATTTTTAACTGTAACGTCGAAGTATATTCCATTCCATCGATTCAATTGAATCAATTGTATTTATTTTTGTATACAGAAAATGAGTTTTTCCTTAAGGAATTTTCTCAGTTTTTCTCTGTTTTTTTTTTTTTTATCTTCATAAAATTGTTTAATAAAAAAAATATAAATTTTGTTACAACAATTATTTTTCCATTAGTGGATTTTCATTTTCAAATTGAATAAATTTCAATAAGCTATTTTATTTCTGAGAGAATTGTTGTTAAAAACATTTTTAAAAGTTTCCTGTTTTTTCTTAAAGGAACATTTTTTTTTAATAAACTATAATTAAAGTGAAAACTTTAATTTGTAATTTTCTTTAGACTTTAGTGAAATGCAGAATAAAGAAATAAGTTACGGTTTCTATAAAAAATTACAACGAAATTTGAATATTTAGAAAAATTAAAGCATCAGAACGGGTGTGTGTGTGTGTATGTGTTGTGTTTGTGTAACATTCGATTTGTATTAAAATCAATCAATTATACCAACAGAATATTTTTAGATTTTTTTTACATTAAAACCGTTGTAAATTTACATGCGTTCCACCATACATAATTGTCACATTATTTGGATCGTAGTCTTTTTTTTTAAAGAAAAAATCGAGGAAGAAAAAAATATAGCAACAATAGCAGAATAGAAAACAAAACAAAACAAATAAAAACGAAACAGGAAAAAACGGAAAAAGAAGAAAATGTTGACTTGACAAGCGAGCATTTTTTGATGTATAGTTTTTTTTTTTTTTTTTTTTTGTAAGACTTGTCTCAACCAGAAATAATCGAAATGGATTATTCATATACTGAAAAATTTTTGTGTTTAATCTTCATCAATCATTAATCAGTTTTTCCTAAAGATTTTCCTTTCTTTTCTATTCGTTTTGTTTTTTTTTTTTTGTATAGATATTTTTTTTTAACTTTATAAAAATTATAGAGTTTGAGAGGAATAAATGAGAATAAAAGGAAGAACGACATTTTCTATCGATTTCTTATATGATTATTTTTTTGTTATTTAAATAAAAATAAAAAAAAAACGAGTGATTTTTTTTTGAAAGTTTTCCAGCTTATATATTTTCTTGTTTTGTTTGTTTGTTTGTTTGTTTGTACATTTTTCTTCTTTTTTTTTTTTTGTTTTTCCTCAAGCAGACAAAATAATAAAGTAAAAATGAAAAATTTATATTCATAACCGCGTCATGCATATGACATTCAAATTCAACTACAACTGTCTGAGGGGATATGAAAGACTTATCATATTTTGTGCAATATTTTTCTGTTCTTCTATTATTATTGTCTCATTCTCTCTCTCTTTCTCTCTCAATATTTATGGGTGGTATTGTGTGTATGTATGTGTTCAGCAGTCAGAGCCGATATAAAAAAATTTCTGCCTTTTATATTCTTGAAATGAGCCGATAATAAAAAAAATAAAAGTCTTCAAATGTAAAAAAAAAGGTCAATTTTAAAAGTCGTCCAAACAATTTTCCAGAAGATTTTCACTCAAGATTATTTTAATCCAAGTCAATTTTATGGGTTTTTTTTGTGAAATCTTAAATTGAAGGACTTTTTTTTTTGATTCACCCTGTACACACACACACACACACACTCATACTTACACACACTCACATATGACAATCACGAAATATATTTTCTTTGGAAAAAAAACGCCATAGTTTGTTTGTCTTCTTTCGCGTGTATATACCAAAAACGAATGGCACAACAATATTCTTCTTCTTCTTCTTTTTGTTTTTTCCCCGTTTTTTTTCTCATTTAGAAATATGAAAACTTCATATTCCATAAGTTTTAAAGAACGGGGAAAAAAATGAAAAGGAAAAAAAAAATATAGTTGCAAAAGAATATTGCAAGATAAATAGATTTGGTGCCAGTTACAATCAAATCGAAATCGTCAAGATTTAGTAAAATATAAATTATTACTTTATGGCTAAGTTAGTTTTACCTTTTTTTTTTACCATTTGAAAAGAAAGAAAAACGAAAAGGGTTAAAACGTAATCAATAATTTATTTTGATGGGTTTTTTTTTATTTTTTTCTTTGCAAATTTAGGGAATGTTTTATTTTTTTCCGTTTTATTATTTCATTTCTAAGAAGTTTGTATGAGTTCTGAGAACTCAGTCATATATTGCTTAAAGGGGATACCAACGAATAAAATTGAACATGATGACCCAATTTACCCAATTTACATTTGTGTATCCTCTTTTTCATAATAATAATCCTAGAAATCGTTACGTTTATTTTCAAGTTCAATTTCTATTTATTTTTTTTGTTCTAAATTCTTTTGTTGAATGATTTTTCATATTTCAGGTCTCTTGAGTTTCTTAATTATTTTCTTATTATTGTGTAGATATTTTGACCGTTTTTATATATTAAAAGAATATTTTATTTCCAAACTTAATTTATTATCAATTATTGTACGTCACAATGACAATACAAAATGTCTTAAGAAAAAGGAAAAAAATTTTTTACTACAATTAATTCTTTTATTTATAATATTTTAGCAACGTCATACATTATCAAATTCTCATAAATGTAGAAGATTTCTTCTATATATAATAAAACATATCGCACGCATTTATTCACCCAGAAATAATATGAAACACACACACACACATACAAAGGTTTAATATATAATAAATTTCAACGAATTAATTTTGTCATCAAATACTTCAAAGTGAGCATTACATGAACGTCAGGACACTTGAATAAATTTCATATTATTTTACTTCATCGCCTTTTATAAATATAATATGGGGAGTTGTTTTTTTTTTATACTCATTTTACCATTCTTATTCCTTCATTCCATTCATAATATTTTATCCATTTATCTATCCATCTACTCATCAGCATCAACATCCCAGAACCCACCCAATTGCCTTCTGTATAACATAACATTATAATAATAATCATAACAACAACAAATATAAGGAAAAGGAAAACAACAGAAAATGATGTAATTTCAAAATGTTTTGTAACAAAAGGACATTATTTTACTTTTATATAATGCAAGGCATAGAAATGAAGACGAATTATGATGAAGGGCAAAAAATAGGATAAAGAAAAATTTATTTAAAGGGTTAGAAGGATAACTATTCTGTATAAATAGAATTATTATCATTTTCTTGACATTTTCTTTACGCCTTTCTTTATAAATTTTCTTTAAACATTTAATGAAAATGAAAAGGATTTTTATTCTTTTGAAAATGAAAATAATAAAACAGTTCATTTTATTTATTTATTGGAAATTTCTAATAAACGTAAGTTAATTTAGCAACAATGTAGAAGAATTTCTATTAAACAAACATCATTTCGATTAGGAATATCCCAAATTCTAATTTTCCCTGTTGATCCTTTATTTTGAACTAAATGGACAAATATGAATCATAATTTGGCTTCAAAAGATTTATTAAACTAAAAATGAGATGCAAAAAATAATATTAAGTTGCTTCAAATTTTTATTCGACATCGTCCTGGTCAAAGTATGCAAGATCTTTGGCAGTCTTAAACATATGTTTCTTTCACTTATTTTATAGAGAAAGAATTAGCGGTGTCAAAATCATTCTATTATTTCTTAGAAAATATTACAAAAGGTAAAGAAATGCAGTAAGTACAGTGCACTTGTCACCTCAAAGGAATTGACTAAAGTGAAAAACAAGAAGAAAAAAATTAAAAGGAAAAATATAAAGAAAAGTTTAAGAAAAACAAAAGAAAATAACCAAAACGCGGATGTTATTTAATTTCATTTGTTTTTTTTTTTTTTCTTCTTCTTCTATTTTATTTATTTCGTCTTTTTTTTCTCTGTTTTATCTTCTTAGAAGGAATTACTGTTTGTTCTTAAAGTTAATAAAAGCTGATTGTTTAGAAGTGCAATTTCTTCTTTTTGCTTTTATTTTTTGTTTTATCCTTTCTTTATATATTTTTCTTTAGTCTTTTGTTTATGGTTCTTTTTTTTTTTTTTTTGTTATTTTGCTGTGACTTGTTCTAAGAAAACAACAAGAACAAAAAAATATATATAAAACACAAATAAATTGTCTCGCTTTTGTGAACACAAAAAAAAAAAAAGAATATCTTTCAAGTTTTTAGCCAAAGAAACAACAAGAAGAAATATAACAATAAAAATAATAACAAATAATAATAGGGATAAAGGGGTTTTTTTTCTTTTCTTATATTTTTAATTGATTCAGATATTATTGAATGGATAAAAGAAAGTAGAAAGAAGTAAAAATACAAAACAAAACAACAACAACAAAAAAGGAGAAAACAGAAGAAAAATATTGTTCGAAGAAGAGATTAATTTGAAAATAATCAATTAGGGAGAGAATGACTGAGAATATCCGTAAAGGACCTTTTTATTTTTTGTTTATGTTGATATTTTTCTAACATTTTAATGAATTTAATAGCAAACACCATTTATTAGTCGTATTTTCTATAAAAACAAAAAACAAAGAAATAAATGGACTGTGCCAAGAATCAACAAGAATAGATATTTTGGTTAATTTTGGGAAAATCCTAAAAAAAATTGTCAAATAATAACACAATAGAACTCGTATAATGTAACCTTGTCTAATCAAACCACCTCCCAATATAAATTCTATTTCAAATGTTCTCATGGAAACTATCTTATACTTAGAAATAAATATCTTTGGAAAATCTCTGTCATTAGCGTTGTGGATACTTTTAATAATAAATTAAAATTCAATTTAATTAAAATTGTCCATATTGGTGGATTTTGTAAATTAGTTTCATTATTTTCTTTATTATTGTCAACGTACACATATTCATAGAAAAATTCTCAACAGTTTTCAATATACGTAAAGGTGATTAAAATTGTATCAGTTGAATAAACAAAATCAATATGTGGTGAACATACAATAAAAAAACTTTCATAATTTTTCTCTATTTTTTTGATTTCAATAAAAATATTCTTGAATGTTCAAGGTAAGAAAGAAAAAAATGGAAATTTGGTGTCAAAGCTTTTTGTCAACATAAAATATTGAAAAGAGAGAACGAGAGAATAAAAAAACAAATATAAGAGAACGAGAAAAATTTTCATATATTTGTTTGTCGGAAACTATTTGTGATAAAATAGCAAAACATCAAAACCAACAGAAAATTTTTTTTTTTGGAATTTCTAAATTATATTTTTCATATTTTATATGAACCATAATATCAACCATAAAGAAATATCACACAAACACACACACACATATACACAAAGAGAGAGAGAGAGAGAGAGAAGGAAAAAGAACACACAAATGTACTGGATCAAAGCGATGAAGTAAATTAATAGAATATATAGGATGGCAATGGCTATATTATGGGAGACTCAACAATATTATAAATAACTATACTTACCTATATATATTTTACATATATACAACATATACCTACATACATTTAATACATACATACATACATTTATACAAATATATATGTAAGAGTAATATAAAAGCTCAAAGAGTTTTATTTTATATATTTTTTTCTATACCATCATTAATTGCATATGCATAATAACGTTTGATTGATCAAAGCTTAACGCTTTGTCTGTATATAATATTTTTTATTTATATATGCTGACATTGACAACGACAATTTGTGCAGAAAATAAAAAGGAATGACAGAAAAAAAAGAAGAAGAAGAAGAAGTGGGAAGAGGGAAGAGGATGAAGAGAAAGAAAAAAAAGTTTATATTGCAAAATATAAAATAAACGAAACGATATTTATAAAAAATAAAAAATTTGTTTGTCGTTGTTTTTGTATTTATTGATATTTTATTGGAAATTTATTTTATTTTATTTTATTTTTTTTGTTTGCTGTATGAATATAATTTTTTTCTTTTTTGTTTCTGTGCGAGAGAAAATTCAAATTTTTTTTTTTTTTGATAACAAAAATTTACATATAAGTGCGAAATAAATAAATATGAGAAAAAAAAAAAATAATAATTTATGAATCATTAAAAATAAAACAAATGGTTGAATTATAAATGATTTCCAATATTTTATTATTAAAAATTTTTTATGGATTTTTTACTGGACATATTTTTTTGTTTTTGTTTAAATTCAAAAATTCAATAAAAACAAAAATTAAAGCATATAAAAATGATAATGAACAATGGAAACGAATTTTCTCTGTATATGAGGGCCAGTGACTCATATAGGGCAACATAATTAAAACGTATTTATTCGAAAATGTTTGACGCATTTTAAAGTTTAATGGATTTTATTTTACCACTCAAATTTTTTTTTATAATTATTCATTATTGGCAATACTAATAACAAAACATGAAATGTTTCAAATATGATCAATGATTAGTTTTCATTGCACGAGAAACTTAAAAAAAGGATAAATCAAAATAAAAAAAGAAAAAGAAAGAATTTACAAAAAATGGGAATAAATATAAACAAACCTAGAAGAATTAGCATATTATGTATATCCTATTGTCTTGCCTTGTCTTGTCTTGTCTCTATTATGAAAGAGAAATTTATAAACAAAAATTTTTATAAAGGACCGACAACAAAATGGAAAAAAAAAACAAAACAAAAAGAACATTTTTACAAAAAAAAATTTTGTTTTTTTACAATTTCAAAACAATAAACCAAAGAGAATAAAAAAAATATCTTTTATTTCTCTATACTATTAAAATGTTACACTTTCAAAACAGCACCCCATAAACACATAACCATCATTCACCGCACCTTCAACATAGAGCGCACAGTCCTTTTTTCTCATTCTTTCTTCTTTCTTTTCTTTAGAGAAAAATATAATAAAGGATTATTCAAATGCGCGACGTTTCTCCTTTTTTCTTTTATTCTAAAAGTTTTTTTTTCTTTGTTGTGAATGTTGTGCATGTAATTATTATGTATTACGAAAACTCAAATATGGATGAATTTAAAAGGATAAAATAAAAAGATTTTCTTCCATCATCCTTGTGTTTTTATCATTGTGTCTTTTGAATTAAGTTAACTTATATAAAGGAAAAACATTCAATTAAGTAAATTTTAAAATTTAAATTTTTCCTGATCCCTTTTTTCTGTTTTAGTCTTAGAAATTTGTGTTTCTGATTTTATGTTGTTGTTTTTTTTTTTTTTTTTTTAATTCTACTTTACCTGACACCCTGTGCATTTATTATCCATTTATTCGCACTTAAATTTCAATTTAAATTGTAACGCGACATGAAAGGGGTGTTTAATTTATTTCATACCATTCACAATCAACATTCTTACTATGGTCACCACCTTATTCTTTTACAAATCTCTCTTTTTTATCACTACAAAATAGAAGACAAACAAATATGCATAAAAGAAGAAGAAATCAATAATGTAGCTTTTGAAAGATGCATCGCACACAAATGAAACATGCTGACGGAAATTATTTTTCAGAAAATTATACAAAACTTTACATTTTATTATGGTCCATTTAAATTTTGAAGTTAGTACTTTGACTTCTATACCTTCTATACACTTCACCTCATATATATTTTCATACATAAAATACAAAAGAAAAGTTGAGTTATAAAATGGCAACGATGAAGAATTAAAATCATATAGAAAGACATTGTTTATAATAAATATATTGTTATGTAAGTGTAATAATGTGAAATGGATAAATGAAAAGGTGAGGAAAATTTCATTTGATTTTAAAGTGAATTTTCACTTGTGTTGTTTATTTATTTTTATATTTTTTTGTTTGTATTTTTATTCAATTGTTATTACAATTACTATTGTTGATGTTTGACGATGGTGCTATTTTATAAAGGTTATTTTGATAGTTCTTATATTTTCCGATTATACAAAGAAGGTAAATATGTTTATTATAAAATGTCCATTTAGATTTTAAAATAAATATTTAACGTGAGTAATTTTAAATGAAACAATAAATATTATGGGTCCCTATAAATTTTAAGTCTTTATATTCCATTGTTTTCTGAATTTCTAACATTTATATGTGTTGATTATACGCACTTATACTAAATTTAGTATACTCTCTATAATAATAGTATAGAAGTTTTAATTTTCAGATGGTTAAATGAAGGTTGTTGTTGTTTTTTTTTCTATGTATAGAAAGAATTTAATCCTACGCAATCTTTAATTGTTACTAATAAAGACAACAAAAATATAATAAAGGAACAAATTTTGATAATGGAAAATAATTATTTAAAATAAAGAAATAAAATTATTCTTGTAATTGTTAATATGGAATGGGTGTGCAATTATATTTGAAGGAGTTTCTATTAATCATTCATAAAAATCCTGTCAATCCTTGATAAAATTTGAACTTGTGAATGTTATTATTTTGTTTCTTATTTTAAATAATTTGTTTAATTTGCAAACTGACATAATTTATATTTTATCAGCAAAAAATCGTAAGAAAATTATAATTGAAAAAAAAAATCCTAGTAAAATGATACAATTAGATCTTAAAATGGCGGATGTTCATTCATGTAATTTATTCTTTTACAAAAATTCATGTATAATTTGTACAAAGCTAAAGAATATAATCTTAGTTAAATTATATTATCCTATTTACGTATGAATCCTTTTCTTCTTGAATATTTTAGCTTAAACAAATCGTTTTATTTTCAATAAAAAAAGAAGAAAAAAAAAATAGAAAACCTCTGACGGTACAGTTTTTTTTTTCTTTCTTATACTATTTATTTTGATGGTCTGAACATAATCAATGTCGATCTGATTATTATTTATTTAAAGATAAGAAAAAGGGACACAATCGATTATGGAAATTAACCGAACAAAAAAAGAAGAAAGAAAAAAAAAATGAAAAAAGAAAACGGAAAAGGAAAAGTAGGCAAAATTATGCATAATTTCTTTTAAAATCTAAAAGATATAATTCAGAACCTTAACGCGAAATATCCCATTTCGTAATCATTGTTTCGTTCTTTATACTGTTCTCAGATTGTTTTTTAATGCAAATCTTATAGCAATTGAATTAGAATAACAAGCAAACTAGAATTTCATTTAAAACTCATGAAAAACGATTACGATTTAAGTTAAGTTTTTCATAATATTTATCTTTCTCTATTTCACTATTTATTATAACTATCTCTTTTTTTCACAAATAAACATACACACACACACACACATATATATAATATTTGTGAGCTTTAATAAATATAAAAGGAAAAACAACAACATCAATTTATATTTAATTCCTTCTCGTTGGTTCCTTCTTGTTCTTCTTCGTTTTTATTTCTTATTCTTTCTTTTTGAACCGAACTGCTAATTGAGTAAATTTCACAAAACAAAAAACCGAAAGGAAAAACAAATCACAAGATTGTGTCTCCAAAACAGATTTCAAGATAAAACATTTTTCTTTTGTTACCTCTCATTCTCACTGTCTCTCTCTATCTCTCGCACACTTTTCATCTCTTCTTAAACTTTTCCCCCACTATTTGTAGAGTGTTTTGTTGGTGTTTTAACTAATTTTTGTATATTGCATTTTTTCCTTTCACATTTTCTAATTCCTTTAAATGTTCAGTTTTTTATTTTGCCTCAGTAATTTTCTTCTATTTTCCTCTATTACTTTATGAGGGAGAAAAAAGAAAATATAATTTTTCTTCAAATAACTAATTAAAAATGTAGAAAATATTTCTCATTTTTTTCTTTGCATTTAAAGAAACCGTATGAAAATGCATTATAAGAGTTATTCAATCAGTGACGAGATAAGAGTGAATGAGAGAGAGAAGAGAGTGAGAGAGGAATTGGAAAGAGGATGAAACAAATTATAATTGCTTTTAACCACGGACTTAATTTATTTCTTTCTTCTATTTTCTTTTTTTTTGTATTTCCGTTTTATTATTTCCTCCCCACTCATCCACAACAATACACTTTCTTCTTTCATTTATTTGCATTTTTAATATTATTTTTTTTATTCTTCCTCTTCTTCTTCTTTAACATAAAAAATAAATTTAATGGCTTTGGAATCGACAATTCAAGGAACAGAATGAAAAAAAAAATTAAAATTAAAAGGAAAGAAAAAAAAAGAAAATTATAAAAGAGAAACAACAATAAACAACAATAGCAACAAAACGAAACAAACACAAAATAAAACCGTACTTTTGTGTTTTGAATTCTTGAAAAAACACGTAAGAAAAATATTGAAAGAAAAAAACAAACCTCAAAATTTGTTGTGTCTCCATTTTGTGTGGTTGGGTTTGAAAATTTGAAAACAAAAATAATACAATGAAAAAAGAGAATAAATATAATTTTCAATTTTAAATTGTGGTCAACTTGATTTCACTGCAAGAATTAAGAAATAAATTAAATCAAAACATAATTTAATTTTTCTATTTTATTGAATTCGAAAATTTTAAAATTCGTCTTAATTTTGTAACAAAAAAATTACGCTTTCATAACAATTTTCTTATGTTCCTATATATTTAGGTCAAGTCGGACAAATTTCCTCTTATCAAATTCAACATAAAGGGGTTAACTATTTTTCTCTTTTCTTTGATTCAATTTTTCATTTCTTCCATTTTCACTTCAAAAGGTTTCGTTTTATGTAATTTTCCTCTTTATAAATATTTTTTTTTTTTTACTTGTAAAAGTTGAATGACTTTTTGAAGAGGTAGAATTATAGTTATAACTTCAAAGATAAACCTGGGAAAACATATGACGTCATCAGAAAATATAATGAAAAAAAAAAAAAAAGTTAGTCGTTTGTAGGAGGTGAAAGGTAATTCAACTGAATCTCAATTTCATTAAAGCTGTTTGTATTTTTTGTTGTGGTCGAATATTATAAAACATGTTTCTAACTCGAATTATTTTCACATTTGTTCAAAGTAAAATTTAGTAAGTATACCTAATGGCAATGAGTGGATACTTGAACCATATCTTAATCTTATATATGAAATTAAATTCATAGTATTGTTTTAATTTCTCAATTGAATAAAAGAAATTGAGAAAAAAACAAAAAAAAACCAACCGCATCCTATGAAAAATTAAAGAAAATTTTATTAGAGAAATAATATAAAATGGAATTTGTATCCTGTGTATGATCCTGAGTTTTATAATCTGGAGTTTATCAGAGACGAATTTAATCTGATCTAAAGGGTCATAATTTTTTTTTTTTTATTCAAATCTCACAATGGAAAATGTTGAACAAATTTTATTGAATTAATGAGAATCCTTTTCTATTAATTAATTTTTTATTTAAATTGTGAAAAATATTTTTATTGAAACCCATAAAATTTAAACATAATAAATCTATTCAAGTTGAATTGTTCAATTACTGTTATTATCCAATTGAATTTCTTCTTTTTTTTTTTCTTGGTATATGATCAAAAGAATACAACAATCAGTTCATTTACCATAATCATAAAATACTTGAACCCAATTGTTATATATGTCGGTCTGCTTGCCAACTAAAAGCTAAAGAAAAGAAAAGAACACAAAAAAAAAATAAAAGAAAGAATGAAAGAAAATAAAAGAAAAGAAACGGGAAGAAAGATAAATTTAACGATATTGGGTGGCCAATGACCGATACCTTTTATACTATTCTTGTTCATTTTCACTATAAAGATTTTGTGTTTTATTACGCTACTAAAAAATAAAGGAAAATTAAAGTGGAATGTCTGTCATTTTTTATTTTGTTCAATTATTTAAATTACCAATTATGTCTGTCTGTTTGGCTGTGTTTCTGTTTATACCAACTTTTAAATTCTACTTAAAATTATTTCTTCATCATTTCCCCATTTATTAAAATTTTTCATAATTTTCATTGGAATCAGATATCAGGACATTTATAAATTAAAAGATTGGAAAGGATTTTCAATTTTAATAAAATTTAAACAAGAAAATTCATTTTAAAAATTTCAAATAAAATATAATTTTGTAATTTTCCACTGGTTGACCATAAACGCGTTACAATAAATTATTTAATCAAATAATCATTGTGTTCATTTGTTTTTAGGATTTTTGTTGTTGTTGTTGTTCTAACAATTCATTATTTTCAGTCGGTTATTTATAAGAATTTTGGTTGATAATTGTCTCATACAATAACAAACAAAAATAAATTCTCAAGGATAGACATTTTTAGTCGTTTTTTTTTTCTTGTTTTTGTGGAAATTCCATTCAATCATGGTGAAAAAAATTTAACAAACAAAAATAATAACATGAAAGTCTTTCTATCGCTATCTCTCTGTGTTCTTATGTGTGCTTTAACGTGTGTGTGTTTGTAACTTTTTTTTGTGTTTCTTATTGTTGTTGTTTTTTTTTTCTATTTAGCCGTCACTAATTTTACCGCACATTTTATATTTGAAGCATTTTCGTTCAAACAATAAATGCGTGCGTGTAAAACGAATAAAATGAATTTTTCTATATCGTATTATACCAACACACACCAAAACACACTTCCATTTTTCATTGTTTTCTTTCCTTTTTCTTTTTTAGTTAATAATAAAAACACGAAAACTGATACAACATTTCACTATTTTTGTTTTTTTTTTTTTTATTATTTTTACTTGTTGTTGTTGTTGTTATTTTTGTTACTTTAACAGTCAGTCCCTTTGTCTCTACAAGAATATATCTATTCCCCCTCCCACCATCGAATTTTCATTTTCCAAGCATTTTTTTTTTGTATTTTTCTTTTTTTCCTCCAATAGATTCAATTGAACAAAATATTTTCCAATATGTTACACAGAAAAAGGAAAAAACTAAAATAAAAAAAAAAAAATACAAAATACAAAATTTCATATCGCGAAATATTTTGTTGTGTTTTGTGCTTGTTTTTCCACTCCACCCACAGCGTCTTCATTTTAGTCTTTTACCGTTTGTAAATTTTTGATGTTTTAAGTAAAATTTTAAAATTTAAAATAAAAAACAGGATGGAAAATGTTTTTGATTTGGAAAAAAAAAAAAAAAAGTTAAAAAAAATTTTTTTTAAAAAAAACCAAAAAATGAAAATCTTATTTAGAACATTGGTGGATTTTTACACCCCAAAAGGATATTTTTTATTAAGAGAATGGGGATTTATTTAAATTATCCGGTAAATTATTCGGTAAATTAATTAATTTGTTTTGTTGTTTTTTGTAAAATCTTAAATGTTTGTGTACAGAGAACAACTTTTACAATTTCACAAATCAATAATTGTATTCAAAAAACAACTACAGTCAAATTAATCCCACTTAAACGCGAATTTCACTTAAAGCGTGAATCCCACTTTAAACGTGAATCTCACTTAAAACGCGAATCCCACTTAAGAACTTATTTTCTTGTGCCAACTTATTTAATGCTAAAAGAATTCGGATAAAGCGAAACCCATTTCTCACCTTACTCGTAACGACCAATAATTTTAGGAATTAACGTCCTTTTTTTTTCTTAAATTCTCCTTTCTTTATTGCTGAAAAAAAAAAGAATTTAATTTGTTTACCAGACATCGAAATTTCGATTAGTTTTTAAGATCTCTCCCAATACACAAACATTAAATTCAACTGAAAAATAATTTCAAACTCAAATGTTATTTTCTAAGAATAATGAAATTAATTTTTGTAAAAAAAAAAAAACAGAAACAAGAAAGAAAGTAAGAAAGAAATTTTTATTTGTTTTGCATTCTCGTAAGTAAAATAATTAGCAATTAAGATTTATTTAATCTATTTATAGGATTTCTCTATAATTATATTCGTAGAAATTATTATTAGAATTTTATTGATAAGATTTAAATAATGATGGTATTGGTATTATACTTTATAAGCTTTCATTTATTTATATTAGATTTTCTTCTTATATACTTTTACTTCATTATAGATAGAAAAGCTTAAGTAATTGAGAAATTTTGTAAATAAAATAAAATAAAAAAAAAGCAATTGAAATTGTAAATCTTTTATAGAAAATATTATTCAAAATTTAATTATAGAATATTTTTAATTTTTTAAGTTTCTCTTTCATTCAAATAATTAATTTATTTGTTGTTGTTGTCTCTTCGTTGTTTTTTTGTTGTTTAATTTGTAAAAAAAAAAAAAAGATGTTCACCAAAAGAAATAAATTAATATTTGAAAATGGATTTTAATTTCAGTTAAAATCTCAACACAAATTAAAAATAATTATTGTAATCCTTTTACTTTTCCCTCAATAGATTTAGATTCTTTCAGTAGAGTTTTAACAGAAAATTAATGATTTCTAACACAATCAATAATTATTGATTGTGTCAAGTATTAACATAATAAAAAAAAAATCCATTCAAATCAAAACTTTAGAATAAAATATTTCAAAAGGATTTGTAAAAGATTTAATTTGATTGAGCCTAGCACATCATTAGAACTAAATTAAAGAGTTTCTGAACCCCTTCACATCTGCGTTTATGCGACTTTTTTTAAAAGAAGAAATGAAAAGTAAAATAAATGGATCAGAGACGATATAAATAATTTTTGTTTTTAGAAGGAAATTATTACGGAAAACCTTGAGAATCAATTCTAATTTTTATATTGATAGAAAATATTAGAGATGCGAAAAATATAATAATTTTCTCATGAAATAAATTACTTTGTGTTTTACGTTGTCTTACGTTCACGTTGTCTTACATTAACGTTTTTTGTTTCTTTACACAAAATTCAATCAAAATAATATTTCTAATAATAATAATAATAATATTGTCCATGATTAAATTCATCTTTTACCTCAGAACACCAGACATTTTCACTCCATTCACATACCACAGCAACTACACAAAGGTAAGACAAAAACAGTTTATTTTATTTTTTTTAAATTTCCACGACACAGAAACTAAGTTTCTTAATTGCTTTGTCACAAATTTCTATATTTTAAAGGAAGAAAATGTTAACCGATGTTTTCTCATTTTCTTACTTTCTATTCTATTAAATTGATGGTCGTCATAAGAAAAATGGAGAAAAAGGAGAGAACATAAAAAAAATGGAAATAGGAAAACCGATTTGAAAACTTAAATTTATAGAAAGTTTGAACTGATGAAATTGTGAAAAGATGATGAGAAGAAAATATGAAAATAAGTAAGAAAAATATTAAAAAGACTTATATTCGTATGTGTGTAAAGTGAGGAAAGAAAAACTATATAAAACATACTCAAATCAAAATTGTCACGTACAAAATACATTATGGTTTAACTGACGTGAGCTTTTCTTCTTTTCTTTTTGGTCCTCGTTGTTCTGTCTGTTACAGTCACTTTATCTTTTTCTTCTTCAATTTGTTCCTCAATTTTTCTCTTTGTACTGTTTTTCAGATTTCATTTATTTGCATTTGTTGTGCATTGTTGAATATTTTTTTTTTTGTTATTTAACTTAATCGGATCATATAAAAATTCATTTAATCCAACGTTCATGCAGAATTTATTGTAGATTGATTTATAAAAATAATTCCCTTTAACAATTTTGGTATGCACATTTTTATAGTCTCTGTTTTAAAAGTAGGTATGGCTTTTCTTTTATCTCTGATTGATTATCTATGGGGTGACAACAGTTTGTAAATAATCAAAACACTTAATTTAACTCAAACGACTGAAAGCAGGGATGAATACAGGGGGCTCAAACTTATCCAATGAATTAAAGGCTAAAAATCTAATGGAATCAAAAAGTTAAAACTAATTTTTTATTAATCCACCACTGACTCTTTAACGATCTTAGTTATATCTTTATATTTTATAAATTAGAAAAAAAAACAACAACGAACATAATAATAACGTTGATAAAAACGAAAAACTTTAAGAAGGAAAGCCAAAAAAGTTTAGTAAAAGTATATATTTTAGTCGATGGTTCGTTGGTTGACAAACAAAAAAAAAAGTTAAACAGGAAACAAAATTACTGAAAAGTTTAGAAAATATAAATAATTTTTTTTGGAGTAAAAAAGAAACATTAAGAAATGGGGAAGACAGAAAAAAAAATGGATGAGAGAAAAAATCGATAAAAATGATTTTTGAAGAGTAAAATCTTTACAGTACTGGGACGTACTTAGAACATTAAATTATAAATTTAAGTTTTATTTAGAAAATATTACAGAAACATATAAATTTATATACAACGTAAATAAATCAGATGGATTGAAATGAATAAAAAGATTTACAAGCGATTTACAAGATTATAAAAATTGTACAAACTTCAAATCTTTTTTTTTTTTTAAAGAATATAAAAAACTGCAATGTAATTGGAATAAAATTGTAAAAGATATAAAACAAACAGAAAATCAGAAAGATTATTTAAAAATTATACACCCTGGTGACCCTTAAAATAATGAAGAATAAAAAGTTTTAATTAAAAAAAAAATGTAAAACTTCGCGCTAATGACAAACAACAGTCAACAGACGACAGACAGTGATGACAATAAAAATAAACTTTATCCAGGTAACCCGTTGGCCATACAAATACAAAAAAAAAAGATTCTAGTCGTGCCTTGTAAAATATAATTAAAACAAGTCAAAAAACCTTTTAGTTCCATCATATAACCACATAATACGTATAGGGTAAAGTTTATATATTTCTGGGTGATGATATCACAAAATGCAAATACCAAAATGCATATAGTTCTTTTTTTTTTTCTTTTTTTTTTATATCAACATTTATGATAATGATATCAACTCCATAACCAAAACATATACTTCACATAAACATAAACTAGACAGAAAACAAAAATAAAATGTAACGTCTCTTCTCTACTTCATTAAAACAAAAAAAAAAAAAAAAGAAGAATTAAAATCCAATTTTTTTTAATGATTTTTTTGTTGTTGTTGTTGTTGTTACAGTTGTTGCTGTTTGTTGTATGTTCATCAAATGAACATTTTTAATGCAATGTCGCGTTTTGTTTGTTATTTACTTTATAAATATAACATTTGTTTTTTAATAGACGTACCCATTTACCTATGTACCTATTTACATTACCTGTTTTATACACAAAAAAAAATATATTTAGATGAAATCCTTTAGTCTTCAGTTCACGGTTGATGGCAAAAAAATGGTTTTGATTTCAAAGAAACATTTAAAATAACAAATTTCAAATATAATGAGAGGACATAGTTGACTAATAAATAAGTTTGTCCTAATTTTTGATTAAATTTACGAAGATCACAATCGATTCCACTAGAAACTATTCTTTTTTTGTTGTTGTATAAAATTCAGTTTCTTCCATTTTATTTTTCCTAAAGGATTTTCGTAACGATTAAATATTTTTCACAGATTCTTTAGATAAATTGAACTCATTTTTTTTAACTTTCTACTTTTTTTTCCTCTATATTTCTCGATGTGTGTGTATGTATGTGTAAATAATATGATTATAACACACTATGGATGATGATAGCACATAAAGTCAGAAGAATGAATCAGCAATACTGTCGGTAAAAAAAAAAAGAATGATTTAAACACAAGAGACTAATTTATTATCCGTATTTTTTTTTTTCCTCAACTTTTTCTACTTCTTCACAATATTAAGTTTAGTATATAAAAAATAATTTAAACATACAAATAATTATACAAAAACGTTCTTGTTGTTTAGGAACTTTTATTCCTATATAGATAATATTACATTGGAACCATTCGTTGTTTGTTGTTTTTTTTTCGTATTTATGAATAAAAACTAAAAAACAAAAAAAAATTGTTCATGGTCAATTCATATCAACAGACATGAAAGAAAAATTAATCTATGAATTATCTCTAGAGTATTTTCAATCATTGAAGATTATTTCTTTTTATTTTAATCCAATTTTCTATGATTAAACGTAGCGCTTTCTATTATATTTTCACTGATTAGTGAGAGCCTAGTCTATAAGGTTTTTTTTTTATCTTTGATGTCGCTTCTGTTCTGGCATTTGAATGCAAATGATTCAGCATTTTATTCAAATGCCTGGATGAATATAGGAATATATGGTGGATGTAAAACAATGGTAGCCAGAGAAAGAAAAATTATGGTTAATTAATTTAATTGTTATCAATCTATTTATTTTGTGCGGGGTCTGAAATAATTCAGGGTCTGAATAAGTCCTACTTGGGTCAACTAATGTTCATTCTACCAGACGTTGTAATTGATCCAAATTCTGGCAATACAAAATAAAGCCTTGCATGTTGAAGCTTCTTTGAAGAAAATTTAATGCAGACGCGAACTTTAAAAATTGGTTTTAGTTTAACTCCAGATTCTCAATGAAACTTTTAAACAAATATTCAACTGACATTTTCAACATAAAAGTGAGTTTAAAAAAAACTCTTACCGTTCACAGTTTTATTTTTTGCAACTTTTTATGGAATTGTCATTAAAAAAAAAAAACAAACAAAAATATTTAAATTTTCACATAGAAAACTTTTTTATATTTTTCCAAAAAAAGAAAAAAAAAGGTCAATGAAGAAAAATCTTTTTATCGTGCTTTTTTCCCTTTCTTCTACTTCTTCTTCTTTTTTGTTTTTAATCCCCTTGATGAAACCAAAAAAAAAAAATATAAATATAAATAAATTTTCTTATTTCAAAGAAAGAAAAAACTTAAAATGTCTTTCCTTTTTTTTTCTTTTTCTTATCAAACTTGTATGTAGTTTGTCTTCTTTTATTTTATTTATTTATTTTTTTCTATATATAAAAATATTTTGCACAAATGTTTTTGTTCTTTTATTTATTTTTATTTTTTTTTTTTTCCTTCTTGCAAAAGCTTTTTGTTTACAGAAAAACATATAAAATAAGAAGCTTAATAGTGGGACTATTATCCGGTCAGTTATTATATGATAATAACAACAACAATAACAGCAAAAAAAAGAAAAAAAATATGGGAAATTTACATTTTAATAGTTTTCCCCCCACCACCTACATTCCATTTATATTGTCGTTTTTAGTTGATATTTGAATTGGTCAGACTGACGTCCCGGAAATTACTGTCGTATTGAATTTGATTTTACAATTTTTTTTTTATAGTTTCTGACTTTATACGTTTATTTTTTCGGTTTTTATCTTTTCCGAAAAATATTAATCAACGTTAAATTTGCACATTTGGACCATTAGAATTTTATAAAGTTTAAAATTTAGAAATTAATCTTTGATGTGATTTTGTCAACTAAGCTTGTCATTCGAATGGCCTTTAAATGTAGAAGGATTTGTGTTTCTTAATAAACTGAATATTGGGCATGCGATTCAAAATGGAATAATTCTTTTCCCTCTGAATTATGCAGGGAAATGGATGCTAAACGTTAATTAATAAATACACTTTTTTTTTTTCTTCGTCACTTACAGAATTTTTCTGATTACTTAAAAGTCCTTTTTAGACTAACAAAACCCCTTACAACAAATTTAATTTAATCACTTTAATTAATCGCTTATTTTATACTTTGCATTTTTGGATATAAATTTTCTCTGATGTGTTCTCGTTTCTCTTCTTGTTTGTTTTTTCTTCATAAAACGATGAATTATCATTACATTTTTCCGTTTTTTCCTTTTTCATCTTTTCTTTTTTTTTTTTCATTTTTGGTAAAAGAAAATTAATTTCACTTTTTTTTTTTTTTGTTTTTTACGTTTTTCTGTCATTCAACATTTTTTTGTTCCGTTTTTTTTTTTTGGTAAAACATGGATTTGAAAAAAAGATCCAATGTTAAGCGTAGGAGGAAAAATATAATTTTTCTTCATTTTATTTATATACGGTTTGAATATAAACTTCACCAAAATGTGTGTATGTGTGTGTATGTACATGTGTGTTACTTCATTTATGTATATGTGTGTGTGTGTGTGTGTGTATTTCTCTTGAAGCAATATTTTATTTTCCACCCCTTAAAAAAAACGCTTCTAAGCACAAAATAAATTTCTATTTTCAGTCAAATAATTCCTAATTTTATTTTTTTTTTTTATTTTCTTTCTTCGTTTTTTTTTTTCTTTTATATTATTTTTCTTTTTCTGATTTTGGTTGCGTAATATTTATATAAGAAACGACCAATTTAAAAATTTAACGAGCTTCCACATACACATAATATGTTTATAAAAATCTTATATAGGTCAACTGTACCAAATATGAATTGGTAAAATATAAACTATAACATTATAAAGACATCCTCGACGTTCATCAATAGAGTGCCAGGTTCTAACCTAAGCGTTATTTAATAATGATTTAAATAAAATTATAATTGGATAATTTATTAATCTTCAAAAACAAATATATGCGAAGTAGAATAAGTTCTAATTATTACAATTGTATTGAATTCTAATTGTTCTTCAATTCTTAGAACTACGAAAATATTAAAATTAAAAACCCAATCAAAAATTATTTTATTTTATTATCGATTTTTTAGTTCAGCAATTATTCATATTTTTACTAAAATATTTCAAAAATTCATGAATATATTTATAAACGAAATCAAAAATTCGCTTTTTTACATATAAAAATATTGTTGATTATTTAAATTATCATTTTCGGAGAATATTTATTTTAACGTTATCAACACATTTAATATAGATTATATTCTACATTTATATTTTTCAAAAAAAAAATTTAATTTTTGACAATTTCATATATTTTCCAGTTACAAATATTTGTTAATAATTTTATAATTCTAAGAAAAATATTATTATCAAAATACGGTTCATACTGAGTTTTTTTTATTATTTTAATTTAATTTAATTATTGTTTCATTGAATTTTGGTGAACACAGTTTGAAAAAGTTAAATTAAATTAATTTTATTTAAAAATGAATAAGTTTAATTTGTTAATTGTTTTAATGATATTTCCATTTAAGCAAAGCGGTAAAGACTTACAATAATTTTAAGAAATAAAATTTGTTATTTATTTGTATTACACAATATGTGTTTACTTAATGTTATGTTTAAGTCAATATTATATGATACACGAATTTGATTAAATGTGTCACAGAACATTCGAAGTTATTATAATACCCAACATAATATAAAAGTGTATTTAATTTTTTCTTTTCAGTTACTCTTCAGTCACAAAATTATCAATATTTCTATGACCCAGGTGATTAATTATATTATTTAATAATTTGACGTAAGTTAAGTGTTTATTTTATGCAGCACCAATTCAAGTCAGTGTTACTTATCCACGTAAAGGCAGTGTAGATCTACCCGTAATTCAACCAAATGTACTTGATATCACATTAAACTATACAGCAAATTATAATTTAAAATGTAGTCATACATGGTTGAGCGCTGATGTAAGTTTATATGATTCCATTTGGAATAAAGTGATATTCTAATAATGTCGTTTCTTAGCCTCTGTTTTCCAAGAATTTATACATTATAAATAGTGCTACCGAAAAAGATGTGGGTGAATATGTTTGTGTGAATACTGATGGTGTAAAACAATTTGATATGAATTTATATACACAAAGGTTTGCTACTTCAAGTATTTATGTGTTTGTAAATGGTAAGTTTAAATTATATTATTGGTAATGTCAATAATTAATTAATCGTTGGTTTTTAAAATTCATTAAATTTAAATGATTTACATATTTAACTTGTGATTTGGTTTTGTCTAAATTTACTGTACATGAATTTAAAAGTTTGATATAAAACTAGAAAACTAACTAGGTATAGTGTTATTGTACCTACGTATCAATAAATTAAATATATATCTGTAATATTTCAAATAAGTACCATTACAAAAATTCTTCAATTATTGCAAAAAATTAAAAACCCCCATTTTTGAACAGATCCTTTCAATAAATTAGTACCGATGGTATCTGAATATGCAATTATTCAATTTAAAATAACAATAATACCATGTAAGCCAACTTCTAAAAATATTCAAGTTCAACTTATTAAAGAACGTGGAAATGTAAGAAAATTGTGTTATTATAATCAGTATAGAATTAACTTTTTAATTATTTCTTTCTGAATAACTTTGATCATTTATCAGTTCAGATTGGTGATCATTAATTACAATCCTATGTATGGATTTGAAATACTATCACTTTATGCAGATGATTACGGTTATTACCAATGTATTGCCGATAATAACATACGATATCAAAACAGGTTTAATTTAACTGTCTACTGTAAGTGAGAAGAGTGACAAATTTATAATTGAATTAAAGTAGTATATCAATAATTTAACAAAATAATATTTTTTATACAGCTGACCAAATTATTTCACAACAACCTACCTCTCCTGATGTAAAAGGATCTGTATTTAAAGGTGAAAGAATTATTCTTTATTGTGCTATTATGAATATTATACCGAATTGGGATCTACCGAATAATAATATTGCAGTCAAGGTTCGTTAATTTAATTAAAACCAGAAAGTTATTTATTACCTAAGTTCTCTCTATGTAGGAGAATCGTGCTGAAGTATTTCAGATTAATGAACATTTCAGTAAACTAGTTATAGATAATGCTGATCCTAATAAAGATCAAGGAGAATATATATGCCGCTCAGATTACAAAGGTGGAAGTTTGAGGATAAAAATAATAAATCGTAATGAAACTTATGTAAACACAATGAGTGTTGTGGGAAAATATATATTGGATGAGAAAACAAAGAATATAACTGCAATTTGGATAATACCATATCAAGCAAATTATGATCCTGATTTCATTTGGCTTGACAGTAATGAGAAAGAAATAGAAATTACAGAGAGGTCTAATAAATATATCATCAATAAAACCAAAACACACTTTACATTTCAAATCAATAACGTTGAAATCTTAGACAGTGGTAACTATACAATGAAAGTGGGTAATGGTATTGATGACGGTTATAAAATGCAACTAGTCGTTTTTGGTGATAATAAGAATTATTTAATGCAGTTTTATGTTATATATTTCTCCTAATATTTACAGACAAACCAACAGTATCAATGACAAGCATTTTAATGAAAGAAAATCAAGAAATAGAGCTTAACTGTAGTAGTATTGGTTATCCAACATCTATAATTACCTGGACCTACTCATCATGTTCGATTATTCCTCAATGGCCAAACTGCAATCTATTCAATCCCCTGCTTATTGGCTACTCGGGTTTTCAGATAATCTCATCAGTAATTCTTCAAGCTAATATAAAGTTTACACCGACTGGTCCGATGAAGGTTACCTGTTCTGCTCAGAATGCTGAAGGCGAGGATAATACACACGCTTATATTATGATTACAGATTTGAATGTTTGTAGGAAAAATAGAGAAATATAATATGGATAATAAAATTTTGATTTAATTAAAGGAACCATTTGAAGTTTTCATAATTGACTCTCCAAATCAATTTTTTGTTAATGATTCGTTGACAATTGTATGTGCCATATCGGCTTATAATTCATCTGGTGACTTAGAATGGTACAGAGATAATAAACCTGTTAAAATCACAAACAATATTATTATTTCGCGAAATGACACAAAATACTCGTACAGAAAAACAATATTTTTCAGAAGCATATCAGTAAAAGACGCGGGCACATACGAATGTCGTGGGTCTTTTATCAATCAAATTTATGAGGGTAAATCAATATCAGTCATTGTTAGTGGTAATATACCTTCTTCATTTTAATTCAGTTATTTGATTATTAAATTATACTTCTATTTTGTTTCTTAGAACCTTTGGCACCAACAATCGAAAAATTTATCTTTCCACCTAATGTAGTTACTGTCGGTGATCAAGTAAGATTTCAATGCACATTTCTTGGCTTACCAATCCCACTTATACAATGGTATAAGGTATTCCCTATCTATGTTTCCATAAAATTTTATCAAATATACAATAACATATTTACATATAAATTATTTAAAGAATGATGATCTAATTACTATGAGCAATGTCAATGTTATATATTCTAACAACACCATCCTAGATATTATCTCTGTAAAAGAAGAAGATAGTGGATCCTACAAATGTATTGGTTTAAATCGATTTGGTTCAGATTATACTGTAACGTCACTAAAAATTAAAAGCAAAGTTTTAATCCGACTTTTGGCAGTTGGAATTAGTGTCATGATCTCATTTATCATTTTATTTATCATTATTTATATGGGCATCAGAAAAAGGGTAAATGAAATTTTTTTATTATTACAATTGTATTAAATATTTGTTTTCCAGAAACCGAAGAGGAAAGAATATTCCTTGTGTGATCTTCTAAATGGGAACGGTGATCAAATAATTCCGGACTTGCCTTTTGATCAGCAGATTGATTTATTGCCATATAATGTTAAATATGAGTTTCCACGCGATCAACTTGTATTAGGTCCAAAAATAGGTGAAGGTATTTTTGGAATTGTCTTTAAAGGATTAGCTACAAAAATAGTTTCAACTAACAAGAACACTATTGTAGCTGTTAAAACAATTAAAGGAAATGCTGATAATGAGATGCTACGTAAATTTGTATCGGATTTGAAAATTATGATTCATGTAGGGCAACATCTGAACATTGTTAATGTTTTGGGTGCAATCACTCAAGATATTGTGAACAACAAGATGATGATTATTACAGAATATTGCCGGTATGGAAATTTATCAGATTTTTTGTTTAACGGCCGTGAGAATTTTGTGGATCAAATTAATCCAGGCAGTGATCAAATAGATCACAGAATTGTCACAACTATGTATAAACAACAAAATTCAGATAATTTAACTTTAGGTCAACCAAAAACAAACTACGTAGAGATATTGTATAACACTGGAGCGGAAAATGCAACAGATTTTAAAAGTAGCTCACAGTCCGAATGTGTCAGCAATTCATCTCAATGTAACCCAAAGAAAAAATCAAATTCAGAAGATAATGGTAACTTATTTTAAAAGTCTTTGCATTTACTCAGTAATTATGCTAACATTTTCTCCTTATTAAATAGAAGTTGAAAATAAATTAACAATAGAGGCATGGAACTCTAACTGCACATCAGACGACATTGCATCTGAGTTCATTATAAAAACATCAGATCTCGTTAGTTGGGGTTTTCAGGTAGCTTCTGGAATGGAATATTTAACAATTCGAAAGGTATTACATGGAGATTTAGCTGCTAGAAATGTATTATTATGTGATAATAATGTTGTAAAAATTTGTGACTTTGGTTTGGCTCGTTCTTTGTATAAAAATGGAAATTATAAAAAGGAGGGAAAACCCTTACTGTTTGCCCGCTGGCTTGCAATTGAGTCAATCATATATGGAATATTCAGTCAGTATTCTGATATTTGGGCTTTTGGTATTTTCTTATGGGAATTATTTTCTTTATCAAAAGTACCATATCCTGGCATGGCTGCCGACGATGTGTTGTATTATAGATTACTGAATGGATACCGAATGGAGAAACCAGATTTCGCAAATCAAGAAATGTATAAAGCTTTAATTCGGAAATAAATTAGCAAATTATTTTAATTCCTTTTACATTTTTCAGATATAATCTTATGTTCTCATGTTGGAATTTAAAACCTGAAGCAAGACCATTGTTTTCTGAGATTGTTACTAGGTTGGAATCAATGTTAGAAGATGGTGTTAAAACTGTAACTTTGGTTGTCTTTTAACCTAATAAGTTTCTGAATAATATTTTTTTAGCATCATCATAATTTAAATCAGCCTTACGTCAGAACAAATCCTGAAATGATGTCTCATAATCAAAGTAACCATCACCGTATATTAGAAGATCAAATTGTGCCAACTTATAAAAATAAGATCTCCATTTAACTGTGTCCAGTTAATTTTATTCCTAATTAAATATTTGATTAAAATTGAATTTAAAAATTTATTAATTTTAAAGTTTATAACTGTTTCTGTTTTATATAAAGCCGACATCTACTGAAAACGATTTAATGGTTGATTTAGAGGAAATTACAGAATCAATTTCAAATATATGAGGTAGAAAAATATTAGATTTGAATAAGGGTTCTTACTAATATTACTAATTAATTAACAAATGATAATTTGTATTCTTTGTTGTTGTAATAAATATAGCAAAAAAAAAGTCAATACGCTTTCCAATGAATATTATTTAATTAAATTATCGTGTATTTAATTGTGGTCTCAATCATTATTAATAGTGTCCATGGACATTTGCAATCGAACTAAATGATTGAAAATGGCTTAATATAAAATATTATTTTTTAATGGAAATTATTCAGTAAAAATTTTAAATTCTGTTAGACTACGTATTATTTACTGCATTATGTATTAAATGGATTATGGTAATGTAATGTAGAAATGTAGAATGATTGATGAATTAAAATTGCTTTTATTTTAATTTTCTCATAAAAATAATTACAATTTAAACAAACAAATATTTTAGTAAAACAATATTTTTACCTTGTAGATTAATTTTTCATAAGATTTAATGTGGGGAAGGTTTTTAAACGTTGTAATTCTAACATTGTACTTAATTCAATTATTTCTGCATGCTGATGCTGTACTAAACGTACTAATTTAGCTCGTTCTGTTAATGTAAACATTCTGAAAAAAAATGAAATTCTCTTTTGTAATTAAATATTCAATAATTTTTTAATATAATTCAACCTATCTTTCCGGAAACGTTCCTCTCGTTCCTCTAGGACAACATCTCTAGCCATTTGTTGTTCTGTTACATTAACATTCAATATATCTATTTTTTTGTCTAATACTTTATTTTCTTTTATTTTTTCTTGTATTTTAGTTATTATATCGGACACATTTTGTTTACTAAAAAATAAAATTTGGTAATTTATTTTATTGAAACGCAAATACAAAACTTTAAAACATTTTTTTTTATATAATTACTTTAGCTTTAGAAGTCTTTCACAAGATTTAATAGCTGCTTCTTTTTCACGATTTAATGCTGTTTGACTTAAATCTTTTGACCAACCTTTATGATACTGTTTCAACCACTGTTGAACTTCTTTTGTGATCTAGAAAAAAAGATAAACATTGAAACCCAAAATGAGTTCAAACATTTTCTTCTTCAACAGAGCAAAACTTTAATAATTAATCTCACCTTGCATTTATTTATTGTTTTTATAGAGTCTTTCATATCTCTGACTGTCAGTTTTAACACCTGATGTTCCCATTCTTTAGAAATTATTTTTCTTCGAAAAATTGCACCATTCTGCATTGTCTTTAATTTTTGCATTCCAGCTTTCTGTACACAAATATTGAAAATTAGAAATGCTCTTTTATTAAACATAAAAATATTTTTTATACAGTAATAATCTTGTTTATATCATCAACATCTTCAATATGAAGTAAAACACTACCATCAAAGTCACTTATATGACCTGTCAATCCTATTTCAACCATTCCACGCTTAACCACTAACTGAACTGTACGATTAATGGTTTCATGATACTAAAACAGAAGTATAAACGAATTAATTATTTCCAAAAATTTAATGTAAAATTTTATTCAAAACCTTTGATTCTCTTAAATCATCCAATTTATTTTCTAATGAAACGACTTCCATTTTTCTATTATTAATTTCTTTTATAAATGCATTTGTTGTTGCTTCAGCTTCGGCCAATTGTAAACCACACCCTTTCAATTTAAATTCACTTTCCATTTTTACACGTCTCATACGGCATAATATTTGCCAAAGTTGTTCATCAATTGCATTCGGTGCATGTGAATAACTATCAAGTTGATCAATTAAATGAAGAAAATCGAAACATTCTTGTGGTAAAGGTGCACCAATTGTTGAACTATTTTTCGTTATTATTCTTTTTGAAAGATCTAAAAGTATTGATGATGTTGCCCATGCTCTCATATTCCAACGTGGACGTCGTCTAAATTCATTAATATGTTAGATTTAATTTTGTTTAAAAATGAGCAAATTTAATAAAAGATTACTTAAAAATTTTATAAACTTGATCAACAATTGTACGTGAAACTGTATCAGCAAAATTTGACTTAAATTGACGATCAAGTAAACGATCTTTTGCAACAAGACTTTCATATTCTGTACGACAATCAGATGCTTTTTGTTCCAAGTCTTTTAAACTTTCATAATAACGTTCAATTTGTTGATTGATTCGTTTCATATCCGACCTTAAACAAAATTTAAAAATAAAGAAATTGTATTTCATTTCTTTTATTATTAAAAATTCATAATCAAATTATATTCTTTTTCTTTAATAATAAAAAGAAATAGTTTTTTTCATTCAAACAACCTAAATTTGTTCTCTTGTCGATTATATTCCAATCGATGGAAATTGTAAAAACCATTTCTTAATAATTTTAAGTCCTCCTGACATATGGCTGACTCTACACGCATTTTTAATAAAAGTAATTCACCCACTTTGAAATTAAATTTCAAAATTTGCTCATCTAAAATATTCTAGATAGAGAAACAAAATATTATATATACAATATTGAATATGATGAAGAAAAATTATTATGCCGGATATATATTTTTTTTGATATTACCTGAAGCTTTTTCTCTTCCTCTTCAAGTAGAATACGATATCGTTCTCGTTCTTTATACAAACATTTCATTTTATCATCATACTCTTGTATTTCCCGTAAATCATCTTGATCGTAGTCTTTTGGGTCCTTTTCACTTGCCTATCCATAAATAAATTATAAATACAAATTTATACAAAATAATTCAACAGAGAAAATATAGATATTTAAAATTTATATATATTTTTTTAGTCTTCTTATAAGAATATGTATATGAATCTAAAATAGTATAATATAAATGTTATATTGAAATACCACACATTCTGGTAATGGAAGAATTTTTTTAATCTCATCTTCCCATCTTATTTCTAAAACACCATCCATCATTTTAATCAATGCTCTTTCATGAAAATCATCCGCTAACATTGCAATACGTAATCTTTCTGCTTCTTCTGCTATTGAATCTAAAATTTGTTGATCACTTGGTGATATATAAGGTTTTACTGGTATTTCCCAATCTTCAACCTATTTAAAAAAAAAATTATTTACTATTCATTTTAATTCATTTCTAGATTTTTAAAAATACCAACCGTTACAATACTTTCTGGTTTTTCATCAGGAAAAAAAATTGGATCAATAATTTCACGATTACTAAACTCTGTTGAACCCTTCAATTTTGCTAAAATATTTAATTCATTTTGTATATAGCGAAGTCTTTCATTACGTTTTTTTACTGACTGTATTTCTAAATTTTTATTTTCACTTAAATCATCAAATTTTTTATTGAAAAATTCACGTAACGATAAATTTTGATGCTATAAAAAAAACATTAAAACTTTTTATAAAATTAATTATGAAACAGAATAAAAGTATATAAAAGAGAAAATTTACATAACCCATTATATTTTCAGCAATCATTTGTTGAAATGAAACAACTTCCAATTGATTATAACGCATTTCTATTGGTTTAATAAAATGATGTCCACTTGTACCAGTTAATGCAAATTTATTTAAATTTAATTTTATAATATTGCTATCACTTATATCAGATAAATCCAATGAATTTATATCATTATTAAATGGATTATTCTCTTCATAGATTTGTGGTTTTTGTGTTAAAATTATTTCTAAATTTCTTGTCGGTTGTGGTGTCCATGGTAAAAAAATATCATTTTTACTAACAAAATATTCTGATGTCCGTGCTAAATATATTTTCTTTAATTCTAAATCCATTCTTTGATTTTTATTTATAAGCGCATAATTATCTACATTTAATTTTGTAAATATTCCACGAATTTTTGTTCCTTTTGTCATCATTGCTTCCCAACAGGTTGATTTTATCCAATCAGTAATTTTATTTTGTGATATTATAAAATTTCTCATTGTTTTCTCTTCAATTTCTCTTTCACATCTTGCCTTAAAATTAAAATCGAAATTTTAAAATATTTTATTTGTAATCTAAAAAAATAAATGAAATTACAAATTCTGTAACACTTGCAGCTGTCATATAATCTAAATTAAAAGCTTGTATTGGTAATTGTTCATCTATTGGTGCTTTCTCATTTTTATCTAATAAATTATTAATTTTCTCCCTTAATTTACAACATTTATCCAAAAGACTTTCACGAAATTCTTTATATATTTCCATTTCCTTTTGTTTTATTAACAATTTTTGAATGTCAATCCATCGATCACCTAAATAAATTTTCTTTTTGTATTTGTTTCTCTAATAAAAGATAAAAGTATTCTTTTTCTATTTTTTTTTTATTTATATACCTTTTTTTGCTGGAATAAAACCTTTCATTTTCTTTTTAAACATTTCCTTCATCTGTATCCCTTTAAGAGTTTGTTTCATCAATAAATACTTGGAATCATCAACATCAGAATTTTTTAAAAGTGTACAAACTAAATTTCCCGTGTGGCCTATTGTAACGACGTATCTTGTTTTTTTTTTGTTTTTGTTTTTTTTGTGTTTTTTTTTTGTTTTTTTTTTTTGAAAATAAGAAAAAAGAAAAAGGAATTTTTTTTTTGTTAAATCTTCAAGGAATCATATATAAAGAAAAAGTATAATACGAAAAGAAAAAAAAAATATAAATAAATAAATAAATAATTCACTAGAAAAAATATAAAAAAAAATAAGAAAAAAAAAGGAAAATAAAGAGAAAAATTTGTCTTACTTTTTTAGTAGTGGATCTATACGAGCTTTATGTACACCATTTGTTTGTCTATGATGTGTTATACAAAAATTTAAAAGATTCTTTGTATTTAAATCATAAATTAATGTGATACCATCAATACCCCATGTTATTAGATATTCATCAATAATATACATTTCAATATATTTCATTTGATGTATTGTTGAAATTTTATCAATACAAATTAAATATGGATATTTTGGATCATTTTCTAATTTTAATATATGTATTGATTTACTTAAAAATTCTATTGCATAAAATTCATCAATATTATCAACTGTTATAAATGATATTTTAATGTATGAACCAGGTAATGTAATTTTTGTTATAATTACATTATTATCATCAACCAATGATATATTTATATGTGTAGCATTTCTACCAGATAAATATTCCTATTTATTTATATGAGAATGTTCAGGTTTATTATGTAAAAGTGAAAAGATCATTTAATATCAATTTATTATTATTATTATTATTATTATATAAATTCATAAGTATAAAGAATATTTTTACCAGCTCATGTTGTCCAATCGTTATACCAGTTATATAAATATTTGATTCATTTTCTAATATCATAAAATCAATGATGACATCATCAATTTTTATATGATGTGTTATACGCATATCCTCACCAATAACACCCTTAAACAATAAAGGTACTATTGGTTAACATTTTTTTTTCTTTTATCCAAGTAAATTATTATAATTATTTTCAATCCAATTATATTATTATTTATTATTATATTTTTTGTAAAAAAAAAAAAAGAGAAGAAAAAAATAGAACTAACTTTTATCACGTAAAAATCACCAACTTTGTCATGCAACACGATTATATTACCAACTTTTGAATAAATGGTTTTTAGTATTGCATTATGACAAATATGAAATTCTGTTATTATATTTGGTTCATCAATTTTATATAATGATATTAAATAAAGAATTCCCTCTTCACTACTCATTGCAATTACAGGTAATATTGGATGTGCTGTCATACTACAGATTTTTTGTATTTTTAATCCTGATATCTATATTAAAAAAAATTATTAATAAAGATAACTGAATTTATGTAATTTATATAAATTTACTTTATTTCCATCATGAATTGTAAGAATATTAAGTTCATCATTATAATTAATTGTAGCAATATGTTCACATAATGGATTAATTAATGAAAAAAATTTAATTAATCTATCCCATTCTTTAATTATATCAATTTTAATATCTTGTTCTGGAAATATTTTGATAACAGAACCATTTATATTAACACCAATAATCACCTCTTTTGTATTTAAATAACGCATAAAATTAATGGGACTTGATGGTTTTACGCTAATGATTTCATTCCAAATACCAGACTGTCGTCTAAAAAACTATAATCAATAAGTATATAACCTAAGCAATACGTACACACACACACATACACACACAAACACATGAAGTATCTATTTCTATATATGTAGTTAGATAGAAATATATATTTATATATATAAGGTAGAAGGTATAGGAGAAAGATATATTGATTTATTATTATATAATATTATTATTTAGTATTTACTTTTAGTGTAGAGTCTGGACCAGATAACAGAAGACCACCCTTGTATGTGGTTATACAAGGCGTGTTTATTCCTGTTTCTCCTGACCATTCTATTATTAATTTAGGCATCCCAGCAGTTGTCGATATCTATAGATATGATAATAATAATAATAATAATAATAATAAGAATAATGACGATAAAGCACTTCAATTTTAGTTGACCATTTATAAATATATATACATACAAGCAAATATACAAATAAGAATATACCTGATATACATTTCCATTTCCGACCATAAAATTAATAATACCATCAATACCAAATACACAATAAAATGGACCATCTTTGTCTGTAAATCGCATTTTAACACGTCGGTTAATCAACCTACACATATCAAAAGAACCATGAACTTCCCATACATTCATTGCGGCTGTATTTATAGACAATTGGCAGATGGTCAATGGAGACAATGGACTACATCTAAAATGTTATATATAAAATGGATAAATTATATTAAAGGGTTTTTATTTTTTTCTTCTATTATTGCCTTAAAAGCTGAATATCAACGTTTATTTGTGATTGTAATGAAACCAATAGTGTGGCAGATCGCCAACTCCAAATTTGAATAAAATAATCAGGCATTCCCGACAATGATATCAAATGTTCTGTTTCCGAAAATGTTAAATTTATGTAACTATTTATTATTGTATTTGTACTTGATGTTAGATCTTTTTGGAAAGCATAAAACATAAAAAGAAAAAAAAATTGAGAAAGAAAAATAAAGAAAATATTATTATTATACAAGAAAAAGAAAAAGAAGAAAATAAATAAATAGAATTATTTGAATATTATTCCAATTACCCTCCAAAACTGAAATTTTCACAAATTCTGGATATGTTAGTACAAATATTTTTGGCTTCACACACAATTCAGCAAATGCAAATATTGATAACGTCTTATGACCTTTTTTTTTTTTGAATATTTATTTTGTTGAAAATTTTGTAAGAAAGAAAAGAAGTAATAAAAGTCAATTGACAGAGATATTTTATATTAATATAAGAAAAAAAAAAGCGATAAGAGAAAAAATGTTATATATTGCCTGTAATACAAGATATTCCATCACCAAATTTATCATCATTTGCTCTGTAATAAGAATCCTGTCCATTTGATAAATCGGTAAAAACAATTGTTGTGTCACTTCCACTCACAAAAATATCATTTTCAGCAATCAGACATGGATTTTTTATTTCCCTTTGAATTGTCCAACTAAAGAAAATAACAAATAAAAATAATTTTTTTATTAGTAACATTTTTATTTATGGATAAAGGAAAATCTATTTTGAATAAATTTCACTTGATTCAGAAAATTAACTCATTTATTATATCTAATAAAAATAATTTAATTAATTAATAACTAAAAGAAAACTTACAGTAATTCTGTTTCCATTTCGTTAAGAAAAGAATTATTTTTGTTAAATGTTAGATTTTAATTCTTTCAAACAAACCAACTAACAAACAAACAAATGATCAAAAAATATTTAGTAACCATAGAAACTGTTTCTAAGGTAACCGATATCTGTTTATGTATATAAATACCCAATATTTTAATTTTTTTAACGAGAAATATAAAATAAACAGAGTTAAGAACCTCTACAAAAAACCAAAATGTTATTAAACAAATTATAAATAAAATCAATTGAAATAATAATTTATTGTTTATTTATTTATTTTGTTTGTTTGTTTTTTTTTTGTATTAATTTGTTTGTCTTCATTAAAACATAAAATTAACTTTGTGGTATATAATTTTGAATTGAGTCAAACCAAATATATAAGATTGAATTGAGTTAAAAGTTCATATAAATATATTACACAGCCATACATATACTAAATATAAGTTTTGTGAAAGTTTACTTTTAATCAAAGTAAATATTACACTTCCTTTGTAAGATTATTAAGATATTTACCATCTGATATTATATATTATATTATTGTAATAATCTTATAAAGAGAATTTTGAAAACATGTTATGCTATATATATAAGTTGATTATTATGTTTACATAACTAATCACTAAAAATTGATATAATAAACAGGAATGAATTAGAAAATATATAAATATATATAGAAAATTCTAAGAAAATATATTATGCATAATATAGTGAAATTATTTTCTGTAAAGTTAAAATTTGTTTAACAAAATAATAAATTGTTTTTGTTTCGTTTTGTTTTCTTTTTTTTTTTTTGTTAATTATTGCATTCAAGACCATTTGACTTTAATTAATGACCATCAGAGAATAATAAATGATCTTAAAATTTGAAAGTTACTCGTTTATTCAAGTCAAGTAATATTGCATTTTTTGTTTTCTTTATTTTGCCATTAGTGCAATAATAAGAAATCTTTAGACAGAAAGAAAAAGTTATAACTTCAAAATTTATTTTTTTTTTTCAATTTTAAAGTGCTGACATGCATAATTTTTCAAATATTTTAGTCACTATTCTTAGTTGTAACTGACACTGTCCTAAATATATGTACCTAAAACCTATCATATATGTATTATGTATTCTATAATATATGAAAACTTCTGTCCAAACACCAAAAGAACTAAACTAAACCAATCCCCAATCCCAAATCATAAAATTGTTGTGCGGTTTTGTACATTTTAGTAAAATTTAATAATTAAATTTTTGTTGACATAAATACACGAAGCAAAAAGGGTTCAACATTCAACTTTTAGTCATATATTGCGTATACGAATATATACTAAATGTCTTTGCCAGATATTATTATCTAGTATAATTATATATAAATATACACTAGATTTTAGAGAAAGAAAGAGAAACGAAATTCTGTATTTTTCTTTCTTTATCTTTTTTGTTTCTTTTTTTTTTTATTTCTTTTGGAAAGAGTATAAATATATAAAATTTTTATTCATGTTATTTTTGTGATATTAATGTCTGAAACAAATGTTGTTTAATTTCTGTAAAATTGAACTCTAAAATAGGAAAATAAATTATTTACATTTTTGGGGTTTTTTTTTTCTTTTTTTGCTTCTTTTTTTATTCAACATTAAATACAATTTTGAAACAATTTATTATGTTAAGCTTTTTTAATGTATTATAATGATGAGGTTTTTTTCAATTATATATATTTTATTTTTATTATATAAAATGTCTTCTTATTTATGTCAAATAAATACCTTCTTTATTTGTTTGTTTGTTTGTCAGTGACGTCTTCAACATAAATAGAAATAAAATAAAATAATGTTAATTGTAACAAAACAAAAGAAATTTTATATAATTTCTTAGAATTTCTTTTGTTAAATTTTGATAGTTGAAATAGTTTTTTATAGGTTTTTTATTTCCTACGTGCATAATTAATTTGATAATTTTAAGACATTAACAATCAGTTCAAGCCTGAATCTGAATGACATCAGTGAGTATGTCATAATTAATATATACAAATTTATTGTTGTTGTTTTTCACATAAAGCATATTGAGACAGGAAAATATACAGATTAAGTCATTATTAAAATCCAAAAAAACATCCGACTTTATTTCTATAGTTGAGCCAATGATGGGTTTCCTTGATTTAATGTATTTGATTTGATTTATGCAAAAGAACATTTTTTGTGTATCATATCAACACTAAGGCAACTTTTGTTGAATCTAAGTTGTATGCCATAGAATAAAGTTAATGAACTAAAGCAAATAATTTTTGTAATAAAGAAAACTTTCAAAGTTTAAAATTTAAAACAAAATAAAAAATTTAATACATTTTTCTACAAATTTAAAATAATAAATAATAAAAATAAAAGTAATAATAATAAAAATATAACTATAGAATATGACATCTACTTATTCTTATTTTACTTAAATATAACAATAACAACAAATAAAAAAAAAATACAATTTTTCAGTAACAACAAAACACATACACACACACACACACAAAATATAGATATAAATTTTGATTTTTCTGCTTTCGTATACAAAATATAAACAAGTTTCCATTTGATTTGTTTCAACAGAAAAATATAAAATAAAAAGAAAGAAAAGAAAAGAAAAAAAAAACTGACTGAAGAAAAGAAAAGCAAAAAAGTAGACTAAATCATAAAAATGATTCAACGAAACAAAAAATAAAATATATTTCCTTCAAGTAAAGAGGAAAATTTGACTTTAAAAAAAAAAAATAAAAAACAGAAAAAAAAGAAGAAAAGAAGAAAATAAAATAAAGAAGAAATATGACGAAAAAGACGAAAAACGAAAAGCAAGTAAAAAAAAAAAAAGCAGAAAGAAAAAAGAAATCCCATTTTTCCTATATAAAATAAGGGAGTTTTTTTTTTCTTTCTTTGTGTCTTTTGTATTTATTATTATATATCAAGTGAAGTTTTACGTCTTTATATATATAAAATTTCCTTCTATATATATATATATATATACAATAATGTTAGGTATATAATATACTTCACTCAATATAAATGTATATAAATAATATCAAGATCTACAACAGAAAAAAAAAAACAAAAAGAGTAACATACAGTATTTGAGTGTGTACAATCGTTTCCGTATTATATACAATATAATATAACATTTTTATTATTTTTCTTTCTCTCACTACAACACCCCCACCACCCTTTAACTCAAAAAAAAAAAATAAACTCACTCACACATAGATGCAAAAAAAAATGCTTTCTTTATAATAATATCACCTCCAACCCTTATAACACATCCGTACCGCCCTCATCCACCCTCTATTACCCCCTTCAGTTTATACATTCATACATTTATGCAATTTTTAAATAAAAAGGAAAGAAAGAAAGACGAAAAAAAAACGAGAACACGTTATTACTCTACTAAACCACGTGGTGCCATTTTATTGCACTATGAACCAAAAATATAGAGTCAAAAAGTAAGCAAAAAAAAAAATTGTGTACTAAATAAAATGAAGTAAATAAACCATCATAATAGAAAACCGAAAAAATATCTATACATACATACATACATACAGATATGTGTTAGTGGTTTGGGGGAAAGGTAAAGGGGTGAAGGATATTATAGCATAACATATATATGTATGTGATCTACTACTATACTAAAAGAAAAATATAAAAGAAGAAAAAAGGACAAAAAAAAAAATGAAAATAAAACATTGTATAGGAAAAATGGATTTTTGTGTTGTGATTTATATGCGAAAATGAATTCATTTTTTTTTTTTTTTTTGTTTTAGTTTAACCCAGGAAATATGTATGATGAATCAGGAAGAAAAGAATGGAATTGGAAATGACATTATATTTATGTAACGTACTACGTAGAGGTATTGTAAATAGTAATATGTCACAATATTTTTACACAATAAAATATTGAGAAAATAAAACAATAATAAAATGTTACGGTTACTGTAATAATGATGTGGATATAAAATTAAATAATAGAAAAGAAAAGGAACTATCATGAAGTTAAATTAATATTTATATGATATTCAGTAATATCCCTTTTACCCCTTTAGCGCAATGACAATATAAATATTTTTGTGTCTATTAAATTAAGACAAATAACATTGTCCAATTTATAAATTTGTTTCATTTAATTTTAAAGATGTTTAGATACAAAGGAAAATAATGAAAACATTTTCAATTCTTAATATATAAATTAGATTAGTTAAGTCAAATTTGTCTTTAAATGAATATATGATGAAGAATGGAAGAAATGATTTGATGTGAATTAATTTATTATATGTACATATGATGATGAAAGACATTATTATGAGGTCAAAGCATTAACTTTCAAATTTTTAATATTTTATAAATCTTGATAGAAACTAACATTAAATAAAAAATTTAACATTACTTCTGTCTTCTTTACCATTATACTGAGAATTTATGTTTTATAAAATATCCCATGGTTTTTCTTTCTTTATTGAGAAAATAGAAAAAAAAAATATACACAAACATTAAATTATAAGGGCAATAAATGATTTTTTGGTCAATTAAATTTTGAACCAAAAAATAAAAAAAAAAAAGGAAAATATGAATTATCCATATAAACTTTTTTCTGCCAACTCAAATATGAAATGTACATAACAATGCGGCAATAAAAAGGACTTGTGTGGTTTTTTATTCTAAAAGAAAAGATTCACAAATTATTGCGGAAATATAATCTTAATGCAGAAACCGCACAAAATGCGGATAATATTTCATACTTTTTTTTTTCTTATTTTTATTTTCTTGAAAATAGTTAAATGATTTTATTTAATGGTGTTTGGTCGAATTCTTTTAAATATCCGAAAAAAAAAATAAATTTCCATGTGGAAGTGATCTGGCAATTCCATTATTTTTCTTTTTCCTTCTAATTTTTATGCATAAATTTTCTTTTGTGGAACATTTAAATTCCATTTATATTCATGCACTTTATTGTTGGAATTTTATTTTTGTTCCCACAAATGTCTCCTATCTTCTTATTTTTATTTTTTTTTACAAAAAGTTATATTTAGTCTCAATAGTACAGTGAACCCAATTACTGAGAAAAGTTGATTCGTTTTTTTAAGTCTATTATCTGGTCAGAATTGCCTACATTTTTTTACGGGTTTTAAGGCGATTCAACAGACGAATGGATTTTTTTTTTATCTTTAAACATAAGTACGAATACATTAAGTCGCCTCAAGCCTTTGAGAACTTCCTTTTTATGTTTCTGCTTTTCTTTTTATTTTTTTCTTTTCCTTTCTTTATTTTTTTTTTCTTTTTTTGTTTAAATTTAACTCAGAAAAATGTTGAGTTTTACAATAAAAAAAGAAAAAAGAAGTGGAAGACAGAGAACAGAACAGAAAAGAAAACGAACTAAAAGATGTATAAACAAAGAAATCAATATCCAATTAAAAGCTCCCAAAATGTAACTGACTAAATATATAAAAAAAACGAACAGAAAAAAGTAAAACGAAGAAAAACAAGAAGAAAATAAAAAAAAATGTATAAAAGAGAAACTGAAAACTTTACTTCTTATTTAAGGGAAAACAGAAGAAGAAGAAGAAGAAGAAGTAGAAAATACAACAAAATTGATTGTTAAAAAATAAAACATAAGAAAAAGAAAAACATGAAAATTATATTTCTGATTTTATATTCCAGCTTTTTTTTTTTTCTTTTACTTTCTTCCTCTACTTACTTTCTTTCTTCTGTTTTTTTTTTTATTTTCCCCATTTTCTTCTTCATCTTTTCTGTAGAATCAACATAAAAAATAATTTATTTATATAACTTTTTCAGATACATGTGTGTGTGTGTGTATGTGTATGTTATAGATGGGTTCCGCCAATTGAATATGGAGTCCTATAGAGATATATACGTATATGATGGTTGGGTTGGTTATGTGATGGGGTGGTGGTGGAGTGGAAGCGTGGGAGAAGAAAAAAAAATATGATCAAGATAATAATATGAAAAAATAAACGTGATATATATTTTTATATAAAAAGTTAACAAATTGAAATATTTTTTTTTCTTCTTCCTATTCAATATTATCCAATATTATATAGATAGATAGAAAAGGAGAGAGAAAGAGAGAGAGAAACAATTTTTTGGGACTTTTTTCAAATGAGAGAGTATGAAAAAGAGAGAGAGAGAGAGAGGGAGTAGATTATATATCTAAATATCTATCTATATTTATATGTTGTCTCTATTAATTTCCTATAAGGAAATTTCAAATGGTATTTCCATTTCCTGTAATGCCTGTAGGACATAGGCAAAATGTTACCGGATGCTACTTTGTGACTGTTTGACTTTCACTCTATACCATAAAATTATTATTTATACTCGTATATATATATTTTTCTATATACATTTTTTTTTTATCTACATATGTACATTTAATACAGACATTCATTCATTCATACAGTCATATTTATATTATTATAATAAAAATATTTTCCTTTTCTCTTTATCAATTATTTTCTTTTCTGTTTTTTTTTTAAATTTAATAATTGAAATTAAAATTAATTGGTTCATTAAGTTTTGTATAAAGTGAAAATTATAGCAAATTTCATTGAAATTATCTTTTATTTAAAATATGAGTATAAATTTATTTAAATAAAAAATATATACGTTTAACGTATGTTAAGTACCTTCTATTTGAATTAATCTATACTTTTCTAAGAACATAGACACACACACACCCATATAAGTTCAACAAAAGTCAATAAAAAATTATTTTTTTACTACAAACAAATATATTATTAAAGAATTTATTATTGCCAATAGATATATAATTATATGTTTCTATATTTTATTTATAATATAATTTTCTATTTGAATCAGATATCCAGCTATCCAGATTTATAAAAAATTCAGTTAATATAAACGCGATACTTTAAATTATATACCTTTAACTATTTTTGCATAGTAAAGTGAATTTCTATATTTAATCTATAGAAAATATATTCATATATACGAGTAGATCTAGGTATATAAAGTCTAATATTCTGTTATGTTTCCTATTAATTATAAAACTTCTGTTAAAAAAAAAATACGAGAAGAAAATTATGTAAAAAAAAAAAAAAACTTTTAATTAGGACACGAGAAAAGTAAAAACTAAAAAATTAAAAATTAAATAAATACCAACATGAACTATTTAAAAATTAATGTGCAACAATGTAAACCAACAAAAAAAAAAGTTAAAGAACCTCCCACTTATTTCCTTTCCCACATATTAAACTTTGCCAGAAAAAAATTCATATTCCTTTGCCACTTTTTTTTAGAATGAAAAATTCTACAATAAACTTACATATGTGAAATATGGATCAGAGTTGTCATATTGATGATTTGTTACAGTGGGATGTTTCTAAGTAGACAAATCTAACTTCAAAATTTTTTAAGGCAATCATTCCCTAAAAATTTGTCCATAACATCGAAATACTAGAAAATCGTTTTTTTTTTATTCTCCGTAAATAATGTTGACCATATGAGCTTTCTTCGAATATATAAATTTAAACTTGAGAAAGCTCATCATGAAGACGAAGTAAAAACAAAAAGAAAAAATAGTAAGAGGATGCTCAAGAGAAAACATAAATTCAACTGAAGAAAATAAATCAATATTCAGTACATCACTGTAATTTTACAATACGTATTAGTGTAACACGTGCTTTGTATATATTCCTTTTCCTCTTTTTTTCATCTTTCTGAAGAATTTTTCCCACTTGTTTTTCATAAGGAAATAAAAATAAAAGTAGAAAAAAAAGAGAGGACGTATAGTTTTTTTTTGTCAACTTCGTTTTTCATTTTCATCTTTTAAGTTTTTGACCGCATCCAAAGATTCATTCAATACACACACACACACACTTTTCATATTATATTCACAGTACAGTATGGATTCTTTTTCTAGATCGAGTGTACGAGTTTTAATATTACTCCCGATGGATGGATGGTTGGTACCATGATGGTTAAGCTGTACGTTTCATCTGTTCATACATACATTCATAGATGTTTTTTCATCCTTTTCATTATTTGATTTTTTTTCCTATACAGGACCATATTTAGGTGCAACCAAATAGTCTAATTATTGACGGTAAGTTTATGAATTTAAAGTAGCTTTGGATTTTCTTATACAAAAAATTAATAATTGATGAATTATTGTAAATTTGTAAATTCACTCTTTGACCTAACTCCAACTATTATATTTCAAGATCTGCCCCACATCAAGTAAACAGAGATATTAAATCCGCTTCTGTTCAATAGATGAAGTAAATACTCAACACTCTCAACTCTACTAAAGGAAGTGTTTGTGGAGATGCATTTTTTTTTATTCTTTTACCATTTCTACTATTCCTTCTTCTCTATACATTCTTCTTTTTTTTCTCTCTATTTCTTATTTTTGGTTATAAATGTACTTAAATAAAGTGAATTTTGTCGTTGACTTCAGCTGTGGACAACGACAAAAAAAAAGTAGAAGAAAAAAAAAATAAATAAATAAAATGAAATAACGTGAAATGAATATCAACATATAGAAAGTTTTTTTTTCTTTTTACTTTATCGGATTGGGGAGGATTCAGGACGAAAATGAAAAAAAAAAACTAAAAACAAAAAATTGAATATTTTTTTTTTCTTCTTTTGTTTTCTTATTTTTTCAAATAAAATAAGTTTCATTTCCACTAAAATAGAGAAAGAAAAAAATATTCAATAATATTATGGTTGTCGTATGTGTCGTTTCTTGTATATTTTCCAATTCAACTACATTCCTTTTCTATTTCATTTTTCTTTTAACTCACAATTGTAAATTGTATGAACATGTTTCTGTTCTAAAATTGTGAAGAATACAGAAAACAACAAAAAAGATGAGGAAAATCTTTTAATAAAAATTATAATAAATGAATAAGATCTCAACTTATATTCAAGATGCAATGCATCCGAAGAGCATTCACAAAAAAAAAAATTAAATACATTTTCTTCTCTATATATTTGTGTATAACACCAATATAAAAAATTCTCATCGTTAGATTGGGACAGAAATCACCAACAGAGTATTGCATAATGTTTCTTTTCCATTTTTTTTCTAATTTTTTTTCACTTTTATTAGTTTCATCCTGTTTACTATATGTTGGCATTCTGACAAATAAATTGCAATCAAATAATATTAATAAATATGCATAAAAAATTCTTTTATTTGTTTTTGTTGTTGGGTAACATATTTGGTAAGAAGAAAAAAATTTATACAATCACAATGTATGAAAATATGTGAGAAATTTTATTCATGAAGTTTTATTTTTTTCCTTATTTCTCAATTAATAAATAAATTTTATTATTCAAAATTCATTACCAGAAACAAAAAATTGATTTCAATTCTGTTACAGTGCACTAATCTGATGCAAATTCCGGTTCCATTTTAACCTAAATTCAAATGCAGTTATAAATCTTTATTAATACAATTTCTATGTAGAACAGAAAAATATTTTATTTTTCTTGAAATAAAATATAATTACATGCATAAAGTTTTGTTGTTTTTGTTGCAAGTATAATTTTTCATCTTTTTTTCTTTTTATTGAAATAAATTTCTTAAAATCGTGAAAATAAAATTTATATAAAAACAATTTTTATAACGAACGTTTTTTTTTTAATCCTTTCATATAGTCATAATATTAATCTTTAGTAATTTATCACTGGAATAAAACATTAATCATGATCAACAACAGATTTTTTTTTGTCTTCCGAAAATATTATGAATGGAAATTATTTTAGTTTTTATTTGAAACAATTATTTGTCAAAGATGTTTCTGTTTTTTTTTTGTCTTTTATAAAACTGATGCAAATTTGCATTCAACGAGATATCCAAAAAAAAATTCTATTGTGAAATTTGAATGCAAATTGTGGGAACACCTTGTTTTTCCTCTTAAATTTTCGCTTCTACGAATAAGAGAATATTGAAGTTTTACTTTTTTCCTTTTAGAGACACAAAGATAATAATGAAATTCTGTCGTTTCTTTATTGGATTCTTTTTGTTAAGAAAGGTGACAAAATATTTTTATTTGTTTTAAATTTTGATAAACAAATTTAAAATAGAAAACGCTTCTTAAAAATTTTTACCACAAATACTTTTGTGTCCCACTTCCCACTTCATAAAAATTTTAATAATCAACTAAAGTGAGTATTGAATAAATTTATTTGTTGTAAAATTATGAAATTTTTGACATTATAAATTGCTGCTTCTAAAAAAACATTTAAAATGAATTTCATCCAAAAATCACCAGCTTCTTAACCATTCCCTCACCCACTTTTATGAAATAATAAAACAAAACTAAAACAAAACACTTTGATTAAAACATTGTGTGTGTTTTTTGTCTTTTTGTAATTAAAAAATTAATTAAGTGTCAAAATTAATTACATATTTGTGTATTTTATGTATAATATTTTTATCGATGTATTTTTATTTTTTTATGTTTTCATTATTTCTGTGCATTTTATTTAATAAAAATGACAAAAAAAAAGTCAATTTAACTTAATTGAGTGCTGACGTTGCCATTCCCATCACTACATAAACTAAACTACATTAAAAATGTAATTAAAAAAAAAACCCGTTGCGATTAATTTTATGTCAGATCAGAAACAGATTTTTTTTAATATAATTAAGAAGAATATGTACACTATTTTGGCATTCTAAAATTAGAACGAATTGAATTAAAAAAATTATAAAGGATTTTTACCAAATAAATCAGTATGGGTTTGAATAGATTAGAATTAACAAATTGATACACGGTCAATAACGTAGTCCTATAACTTTCCAATACTATTAAGTTACAAAAACGCAATCACTAGAAATCATAATTCAGTTTCATCGTCCCAATAATAATTTCATTACGAAAATAATAAATTTACCAATTTACGTGTAAAATGTGTAAACGTTTACATTTATACGTTAGATCTAATACATTTTATTGTAAATAAATGCATCTTTATGTGTAAAAACATTTTAGACATTTTAATAAAAATAAGAAAATTATCTTTTATTAAATGAAATACCAATTTGCAAAGAATATAAAAAAAACGAAAACGAAGAAGACGCAGATTCAATATATATTTATTATTATGGATTATAAAGTAAATTCAGTTTCACTTTCTTTTTTCTTTTTTTTTTTGATTTGCCCTTTGATATATTTTTTATAGGTTATTTTTATACATACGAAAATCGTCATCGACCATCAATAAAGAAAAGGAAAAGAGTACAAAATAAATAAACTGTCGTATTTCGCGTATATATACAAAACGATATAAACGAATGATGATGTGTTGAAGATTATTTGTTTTTCTCCCCCGACCCACATTTTTTTTATACTTTATTTTATGTGACATTCTCGAGTCCAGTATAAAATTATTTTGTTGTTATTTTCGTGTCTTTTTTTTTTTTGGTTGTTGTTGTTGAGTTGATTATAAATTTTTCACTTTTAAAAAGAATAAAGTTTAAGTTTAGAAGGAATTAAAATTCTTGTATACGTTTAAAATTGATTTCGACTTTATTTTCCCTATAATCAGATCTTACTTTTTATAATTTTTGCTTTAATTTAAAGGTTTACCCTTCTTAAGATTTTTTGTTTTTTTTCATTCAATTTCACCGGTAACATTTTTCTTTTCTTTCTTATTTTTTTCACTTTTCCTCTTCTAGTCTGAATTAGAAAATACAAGTTCTATCTTAAATACAAAGAGGTGTTCATCCACACAATCTTTCACCATAATTAAACATTTTATTCTAGAAGTGAAACGGATATAAATATAAATATAAAAAAAAAAAACAAGGAAGAATATTTAAATTCTCAACTAAAAAAAAAATTGTTAAAGTCGATAAAAATAAAGAAAATAAGAATTCATTAATTCCCGGTTTTCATATTTTCTTCAGTAAATAACAAAAAAGGAAATATATTTTCTACTGTAAAATAATGACTTCAATAAATGGAAGATTAAATTTTCACCGTAACTTTATTGTCTCTGGGATGATGTTTTGTTCTTATTTTTTAGTTTAAAAATTTTTGCTTTTATCTAAAATAATATTTTGTTTCCATCCAGAAGATTATGACTCAATGTTTAAAAGTCTGAATCAAATTAATATCATAATTAATTTTAGTTATAGAAAATAATTAGAAAACAGGAAAAGTTTTTTTCTTTTGACATTTTCGTAAAAAAATTTACATATTTTACTTATTTATAACAACAAGTTGTTTTAGGATAAAGAAATAGAAATGAATCATAAAAATGTGTATTCAAAAATCAGAGAACAATAAGAAAATTCAATGGAAAATTAGAAAATGTATAAAAAAAAAAAGAAATATAAATGGAAATATCTTTTTCTGTTTTTTTATTCTAACAAAAAATTTGTTCTTTTATGTTATAATAATAATAACGACAATAATAATAACAACAACAATCATTTGATATTTTAAGAACAAAAAAAATATTGTTGAACAAGAGAGAAAAGGAAAGATGAAAAAGGAAAATAAAGAAAATAAAAAGTCAAATATTCTAAATTTTTTTGTTTTTAAAAAGTCATTTTTATTCACTTATGTAAATATTATGATATTTTTCTTTTATTTGCTGTATATTTACTGAACCTCATCCCCTTCTTTCCATCCCTTTATTCAATCTTACTCTTTTCCATTACTGCAATCCCTTCTAAATAAACAAACACACAAACAAACAATAAAAACATTGAGTATTCTCTCTTCCTTCTTACAAAACATTATTCCTTCTGAACAGAAAGAAAAAAGAAATATAAAAAAAACAAAAATGACAGAACATGAAGAAGCCGAAGAAAACTTAGAAAGAAAAATTTTCTCTATAAAAGTCATATTAATTTCCCTTAAAAATCTATAATCAAGTAAAAATAAAAATAAATTTTCTATGGTAATTTTTTATATTTTTTCCGTTTTCAATGTTCTTGTGTTGTTGTTTGATATTCATTTAATAATATTTTTTCTTCTACGTCTTTATCTTTTGCGTTATAAATAATACAAAATTTAAAGAAAAAAAAAAAAAAAGAAGACAGGACAAAATGAAAAATAGAATCAACAAAACCAATATTTTTTTTCTTTTCTCTCCAATTTCTTTTAGCAAAAGTAAAAAGAAAACATATAATAAATACAAGACAACAACAAAAAAAAAATAGAAAACTATAAGAAATGAGTTACTTATCTTTGGACATAATTGAAATCTCTTATCATAAAATCCCTTTACTCTCATCCTTTAGCCTCAAATACTCAATCTCTATTGTAGTTAACTCTTTCTACATCAAAAAAAAAAAAAGAAAAATTCAACAATGAAATAATATTTCTTTTATTTGTGTAAGGAAAAGAGGAAGAAAAAGTTTTCTTTTTTTATTGTAAAATAAGGAATAATCGTAGGGAAAGGACTTTTGAGAAAGAAAATAGAAAGGGGAAAAAAAAAGTATAGATTTTTATATTTTTTAACCGAAAAAACCTCAATATTTTCCCTTTTTTTCTCCCTTTGAATAAAGGCATCCGACCAACGTCATCATCATCATTATTATCATCATCGTCATCATCAACATTGGTACCAATATAGTATATGGAAACGAATAGAAAGTAAGAAGTAAAAGTAAGAAAACCATCAAGCTTCAAAGTCATACACATATAAATAACATACGCACATATAGAGAGAGAGAGAGAGAAACGTACACAATAAAACCATAAGTATAACAAAAGGGATATTGCCAAAAACGGAAAAAGAGAGAAAATGAAAATGAAACGCAAAAGGAGACCATATCAGAAAAAAAAAAAAAAAATAAAAAATAAAAAATAAAATGTAGATTTACTCTTAGATTGGTTTGACGTGATCTTTGACATGGGTTCAACAAAATATTATATAAGAAGAAGAAGAAGAAGAAAAAAAAAAGTACAAATAAGCAAATATTGATGATGGGGTAAAAAAAAAAACCTATATTATCCTATATATAACTTCACTAACTCCCTTTCAATATAAAGATGTGGAATGAAAATGAAAATGAAAATGAAAATGAAAAAAAAAAGGTTCCTTAAAAATTTACATGAAATATTATGATCAATAAATTTGTAAATTATATAAAAAAAAAAAATTCTCTTATTTTTTAAAGAGTTTGTTATAATTCATGAATATTTTTATTTAAATTCATATTTTATTTTCATCTTCTTCTTCTCAATTTTCAACTTCTTCTTCTACTTCTTCTTCTTCTTCTTCTTATTCTTCTCATTCTACTTCTACATCTTCTTTCCCATTTTTTTTCATCCTCTATACGAATTTTCAAAATATAAATAAAAATCAAGAATGAAAAAAAGAAAAACAAGAGAATGAGGTAAAAAAGTTTTAAAGGAAGAGGGGTGTGGTGGTGGTTAATTTTTTTTTTTTATTGAAGGTATGGATGATAATTTTTTTTTTGGGGGATTTTGATTTCTTTTCCATCTTACCAAAAAAAAAAAAAAATTTTTCTTCTTTCTATTTTCTATTTTCTTTTCTCTGATACAATATTATATTGGTAAAGGATTAGATAATTTTTTTGTTTTGATTTTGTTTTGATAGGAAATGAATATACGTTCATGCGGAAATAAATATATAGAGTTGAGTTGAGTTGAGTAGAGTAAAGAAAATAATCTTTAATACAAGGAATGTATTTTTTTTCTCTCTCTCTCTCTCTTAGATATTTAGATTTGATTAAAATTTATATATAGGGACAACACTCAAAGGAATTTCACTTTATCTAAATATGTATATATTTATACACACGTATATACATCTATATTTATCTATGAAGTTTATCCAATCATAAAATACTTTAATATTGACTTCACTCATAATAATAATAATACTAAATAATAATGGGAGTAATAAAATATTTTCAAATAAAAGGATAAAATCTTATATTTGTAACATTTTTGAGATTTCTATGAACTTTTAGGAAACCACAAAAATTTTAGTCAATATAATTTTTGGTTGCTTCTTTTTTTTTTGTTTTTTTGTATTTCCAGAGAAAGTGAAAGTTTAATTAAATTTTTGTTGGTTATTATTTACAATTATTTATTGACGATTTTTATTCATCAATTTATTAAATATTTAATCGGTATTTATAGTAATTTATATTATTTAAATATTTTACATATTTTTACACATATTATTACACCCTTCTACACCCTTTTACATATTTTTTTTAATAAAACATTTTTAATGAAAAATTAAAAATTAAAATACTAAATACAATTATTGCCTAATTATTCACAGATATTTCAAAAAAACAAAAATTACAAGCGGTAGTTTCAATTTATTAACAATTATAAAATACAATAAAACTTCAATTAATTAAAATCGATTGGGTTAACTAGAAATTTACATCAAATTAGAAAGTTCCAAATAAAAATGAAAATTAAGATAAAATTCTGAGAAAATGGAAAAAAACACTCAAAAAAAAACAGAAACAACAATAAATAAATTTAAAACCAAAAAAAAAAAGCACAAGAGAAACAACAAAAAAAATTAATAATTTTCTAAATGAAAAGAGAGAGAAAAAAAAACTTAAATAAAAAAATAAGTAAAATAGGTAAAAAGTGGGGAACAATCTCATAACAAAATCACTGAATTGTGGATAAAATTTAATGGTGAATAAACATAGCAAAATTTTGTTAATGAAACAACATTAAAATATATAATAATATGCAAATCACTTCTGTTTTGTAATTTATGTAACAAAATGAAACAAAAATATATATAAAAAAAAATTAAATAAACAACAACAACAACAACAGCAACTACAACCAAAAAAAATAAAAGTCTTGAGCTCAACCTTATTTTTAAATGTGTTTTAGTAAAGCTCTTGTACTCTTATAATCCGGTCTGTTTTTATATAAATTATAAATATTCATTTTGAAGTTTTTCTTCTTCTTTTTTTTCTGTTTTGTTTTTTATTGTATTTTTTTTTTTTGTATCTAGTTAGTTCCATAGAAAAGTAAAAGTTTTCTTCTTTTTTTTGGTGAGACAGAGAGACAGAGAGAGAGGGGTTGAAAATATTGGTGGAAATAAACAAAAATAATAACAACAACAAGTATCAGTACAAATATTTATCCTTTTTGTTTTTTTTTGGAATATTGGGGGAAGAACAAACCAATATTTAAATTTTTTAATATATATTTTTTTTTTTATTTTTAACAAACACAAAAAAATAACTAACAGACCACAAATTAAAAACAATCATTATAAATAACAACAATTTTCTATTGAACCGACCAATAACAACAACAACGACAAGAAAAAAATAGAAATAAAAAAAAAGCAACCCCATCGAAAATTTCAATTAATTTTATAAATTACATATTTTTATTTAACAAACATACACACACACACACACACATCATGTTAAAAAAAATTATTCTCTCACAAAAAAATAATGATAAAAATCTGCAAACCAAAAAAAAAACCGATGAAAAAAAAGTCTATACAGAATTTATTTGAGTTTTCATCAAAAATCGAAAAGCAGAGAGAAAAAAAAACCCAAAAACAAAACAATAAGCAAATATTTTAAGGCTTCAAAATTAATGAACCAAGGTAAATGCACATATAAATAGGAGAAAATTTGTTTATAAGATTACCCGCAGTATGAAAATATTCTATATAGTCCTTATTTTACTTTTATATATTCTCTTTCACACACCAACCAACACCCACAATCCCCACATCCTCCTTTCATCTTTAGTCTTAATAATATCAGTCCCTGAATAAATTAAAATCGATAAAATTTATATGGTGGAGGATTAGGTAGAAAAAAAAAAATAAATAAAATAAAAAGGATGATGATGAAGAAGAAGAAGAGGAAGAAGAAGAAAAGCTTTAAGGGTGTAGTTTTTCCTTTTATTAAACCTACCTACTATACACCATAGACCCCACAGACCATAAAAACCTTCCACCATGAAAAATAATCAACTCATTAAGAGTATTAAGCGACTCCCTTATTTACTATGTATATATACACTACACATGTATATTATGTACAATTATATAAGTAAGAAAAGATATACATAAATAGAATAGGATGTTGAATGTTAGACTATTTTTCTCTCTATCTGTGATTATATTTTTTTCTTTTGTTTTTTGTTCTTGTTTTTGGTTTTATTTTGTTTGTTTGTTTTTTTTTTTTTTTACTTCTCGTATTTTCTCTTTTGGTTTTTCTGTTTCTACTTTTTTTTTTCTTTCTTTCTTTTTTTTTTTCATTGCGGTAATAAAATTATAATACCTTTGAATTGTGAAGAGAAGCAATTTGGACTTAAGACGCCTTATCTATAAATAAATATATATGGAGAATGATGATGGTCATGGTCAGTATAATAATTTGCAATTGGATTTTTGGTTCTATGAAAGATTTGAAAGATTTTCTAGTGAAGTACAAAAATAATGTTGACAATTTCTATCTTATGAATTTTTACTCAAATGTATGAAAGAATTTAAGAAAACAATTTAAAATTAGATTTTAATAAGTATTTGCTATAAAAGACGAATTTTTTTCAAAGAGCCAAAGATGCATTTATATTTTAATCGATTTGTGATCACAGATTTTGGAATTTCTCTATTTTCAGTTCAATACAGAGTTTTCTTTAGTTGGAGGAGCAAAATGTGTATCAGAAAGAGACGATTTAATAGTTACAGATTTTAGTTTAAAAAATCATTGACAGTGTGGTTGGTTGCATATGCAATGAAAGAACCCTATAGTCTCATATTTGATATCACTGTGGCTATGATTATGACGAAGATGATGATTGTGATGAAAAAGTTAAAAAAAAAAAAACATATAGTCGGTCAAGTAATGTTTTTTGTAACCGTTAAAAATTCAATTATCCTATACGATAAACCAAGACACTGATGGATCTGGAATGAAAAATCAATTAAATTTTTATCTAAAATGATCACAATTATCATTTATTTTATAACCATAAAAAAAACACATAATTTCTTTTAATATATAAAAACCAGAAAATAAAGGAACGTAAAATTAAAATTCTTTTATGTTTCATTAAAAAATATTAAATTATAAACCGAAAAAAAAAAACTCATAAATTTACAAATACAATAAAAAAAAAGCATTTCATAAACGTGAATTATTATTCGTGGTTTTTATTGAAATAATCAAAATTTAAAAAAAAAAAACAAGAAACAGGATAATGGAAAATATTGGCATAAAATAATAACTCAAAATAAAAAAAAAAATGTAATAATTAAAAAAAAAAAAACAAAATAATAATTTTTTGTTTTCATAAAAATAAAAGGGATATTTTTAACAGGATCATGATTAAAAAATGACCATAACAAATTTTTTTTTTATTTTCACACATATTTGGTTAATACAATTGATTTTATGGAATTATTTACTCAAACATTTCCGCATCATTTGTTACTATAAAGTCTAAAAGGAATACTTTCAAAGGATACAGGATAAATTAAGCGTTATTATCAAAATCAGCATATTTCTGATAAAATTCTAGAAAATTTTGACATGAAATCAAATATTTTTTTTTTCAATTTCAAATGAAAATTGACAAAACAGTTTTTTTAATAAAATAAAATTAAATAAAATGGGAAAAATTTTTGACTGTGGAATAATGAAAATAAACTCAACAAAAACAGACAAAAATTTAAATCGTTTCAATTTTAATCTATACCAATTTTATATATTTTCCAATTTAAATACATATTTGAGGACGCTTTTATCACATTAAATACACACACACATACATGCAAACACACAAACAAACAGACAGACAGACAGTCACATAAACATTAAGTGCACACATTTATGAAAAATTAAAATTATCCATTCATTTTTTTTTTTATTCTGTTTATTATGAGACTCGCGTATTATTAATTATTTAATGACAACAACAAATAAAAAAATAGCAAAAACAAAAGAAAAAAACTTGAAATTTTTTCCCAACAAATTCAAATTAATTTTTATATCCATTTAAATGAACAAATTAATTTATGTGCTTTTTCTCTCTCTTTCCGTCCCTTCAATTTAATTCAATGTAACTTCTATATACATATCACACCCCTCTACATATCCTCTTGAAAACATATTTTAATTAATTATCTAATATTTCTATACAAATGTCAACAAATGTATAGAGAAAAAAGAAAAGAGGAAGAAGGATAAAAAGGGAACAAATGTAGAAAAATAGGTAAACTATCTAGAACATAATGAGTGATATGAAATGACAGACTATTTTCTCTACTTAAGTTCAAAATTAATGAGAGAAAAATAGTTCTAATTCAGCTTCCATTTGTCTAGATTTCTTTCAATTTGATCATATAATTTAATATTCTCTCTAAGAAGATAAAAAAGGAATATTGTCACTCATATTCACATAATATTTGTTCTTTTATTCTTATTTTTATAGAATTGGAATTTTTTTCGAGTTTATTCTAAGTAATTACTTGTACCAGTTGTAAATCAACATAAAAAAAATCTGGTATTCCACAGATAACTGTCAAATTATTTTGTTTAATTTAAAGATTATTATGTTAAGCTTTTGAAGTTTTAGAATAAGCTCATTCATATTTCCACTCATTTATTTATAGTTCAGTGCCTAGTTCGCTTCTAGGTAGACGATTTTTTTTTCTTCTTCTCTTGTTATTCTTTTTCTATAAATAATTATTTGAGCATATGAAAATTTGTTGAAATTACCTTTTCTATTTTAATGTTTATTGTGGCAACCTTTTTTTAACTCTTCGAATATGGTTTTGACTGTACCATTTATTATTATTGTGATTTATGATTATATTTTGTTTTATATTTTTTTATTTTGTTTTTTTTTTTTAACAAACAAAACAAAATTCTAAAAATAAAATAATAGAAGTAAAAATGTAAAGAAACATAAGGGCGCTCCTAACTTTATTCATTAAATAACATAATTGCGAGATTTTATTTTTTATTTTAGGTTCACAAGAGTTCCTTCAGAGAAATATTATTTGAGAAATGAGTTTTAATTAGAAGTACAAATTTTTTTTTTATATTAATTAATTTAAAGTACAACACAACACAATAAAATTCTTGATTATTTTTCTACGAAACTTCGTATACATATAATTTGTTCTTGAATAATTTACGCTTCATAATTAATTATAGAATCTGATTAATTTTGACTTTATTTTTTCTCACACATAAGAAACGAGTTAAAATTCCATAAAAATACAGTTTTTAGATTTGATTTCTTTGATTCTGTAACATTAAAACATTTGTCTAAGAAATTCTGTTAGATCTTTAACTTAAAATCCGGTTTTTTTATGTTTTCGCAAAGAAATATTTTTGAACATTAAAGTCGATAAAACTTTGTTTGATTTGAAGGTAAAGAATAAAAACAATTAATTTCGGTGAAAGGTTCAAATAATTGAATTGAAATTATTTTACAGTTTATAAATTTATCTTGACTGGACCAATTGATTTTGTAAAAATTGTTGCATACAAAAAAGCGTTGTGAAGAAATCATTTAACTTTTAATAGTTTATTTTAATTACATTGTTTGATTGGATAATAATTTCAACGTGTTTTATATATTTTGCCTTATTTTTCCTTCTAGTGTCAACCCCAGACAATACCCTTCCATCACCATTTATATATGAACACTATAAAAAAAAAACCTATATATTTTTATATTCTAAATGGAAAGAAAGAAAGAAAGAAAAAAAAATAGCAGAACATATAATATTATAGAAGCCACATTTATGATCCAAACACAACATTCACACATACTGCATATAATTTTTTTTTTGTCACAACACAAAAGAAAGAGTAAGAGATAGAAAAAAGTAAGAAGAAAAACTTCAATATAAAACATATAAACGCGTGCGACAATATTCCAATCCATAACGTAAAAATAATATGAAGAAAGAAAACCCAGCGCGTTGAATCCGTTAAACATGATAACTTTATCATTTATATGACATACACACACACACACACACAAAATTTTCTTCTTCTTCACTCAAATCAATAACATAAATTTTCTTTGCGTTTGATATTCGTTTTTTTCCTTTTTTTTTTCTTCGCAATTTTTTTCTGTTGTGTATGGCAGATCTTTGGCTTTGTATTATGATTCGTAGAAAAATATTTATTTTTATACTAAAAAGTAAAAGAAAAAGTTAAAAGAAGAAACAGAAGTAAATGTAAACATTTTATGTGACATTATTGTACCTCTTTGACTATAAAATAAATAAAGAAAATATTTTGTATTATTCTCTTGTTATGTTCATATTTTTTCCATAATTTATCATTTCAGTGTTAATACATTTTCTATTATATTTATTAATTTTTATTATTCACGTCATTGTCATGTGCGGTTTTAAATATTTTTCAGTTTAGCTTATTAATCATAAAATATAATCATATAGTCAGTTCAGTCATAAAGAATGTTCTAACTCCTTGTTGACCATACATTGTCATATGGGTGTAATTATAAATTGTTTATTATGGAATAGTTGTCCAATGAGAAAATAAATGAATTTAAATAAAACAAAATGAAATTAGAACTAATTTTAACCATATTTTAACCATATTACAATTCTAAGCTAAATTCATCTTTGCAACAACAAAGAAAAAAAAAATGAAAAACATAAAACAATTCTCTATTTTTTAATGATTTATTATTTTTTTCAATTCATAAATTAAATTCTAATCTTGATTGCGCATCCATTAAATACGTGTACAATAATTTCATTTGTTTTATTTTAATTGTAATCAACTAGAAAACGTTATTCTAATAATTAAAAACTATATAATTGTCTTTTGTTACTTTGTAACCAATAAACAATTATATAGTTTGTTGTCTGTCTATTTAACTTTTTTAATTTTTTTTTTTTTTTTTTTAATTTTTTTTTTTTTGCTGTTTGAAATTTAATTTATTAGACAAGAATGAAAAATATACAACCAACTCAATTTCTATAATATGTAATAATTATATAAACTATAAAGTATTCTACAATATTATATTTTATGGCACATAAAACAAATATAATATCATTCTTTATTTTGTGAAAACAAAAAAAAGAAAAAAAGAAAGAGAAGAAAATATATGAGTAAATGAGAGGAGGTCAAAATAAAATGCAACCTATTCATGAGTAAAAAAGCTTTTAAAATGTGTGTAACATTTTAGATTATTATTTAACACGCAATTCTCTCATCAAAACCATTTTTATGTAATAATAAAATATATAGGCAATAAATTTATGTCCCTTTTCGTCCAAACTTATCATCAGTATATTCTAGTCACTCAAATATAATAACAATAACAACAAAGAAAATATATAAAATGTAGGAAAAAAATATACAAACACACACACACACACACAATTATATAAGTGAAAAAATAATAAAGAGTTATAAAGACAAATCTATTTGTATATTTACATTTGTACTAATTGTGTAGTAGCCACACTATAAAATATTAATTAAGATTAAATCAACATTTACTGGAAAAGTCAGAACTTTTTTCCTCATAAATCTTCCAGTGCGGAACATAATATTGAACAAGAACCCTTAAAAAAACATTAAATTCATGTACTGATTGTTTCGTATATTTTAATTTAAAAACAAAAAAAAAATGTTCACTACAAAATAACAAAGAAATGTAAACTGTAAACCAATTTTCATACTATTACTCCACTTCAACTCTACCAATAAAAGCTTTATAATAGTCATTGTATAAATACGTTAATCTAATTTTACAAATTAAAAAAAAAAACAAAAACAAAAGAAAAAAATGTCTATAAATCACGATCACAAAACTATTTTGTAATATATTGTAAAGAAAACAATGAAAAATAACAACAACAATAAGAAGAAAGAAAGAAAGAAAGAAAGAAAGAAAGAAAGAAAGAAAGAAAGAAAGAAAGAAAGAAAGAAAGAAAACAATAGAATTATTTCCGATGTTAAACTAATTGGAACAAAGAAAAAAAGAAATATGAAAACATTCTGAAAAAGAAACCGATAATCACTTATATAATAATAATAATAATAATATCACCTGATGTTTTAAAACTTATGATTTTCAGTTTTACGTAGAAAACCTCCCACAATTCAAACCCCTTTGTTTTTTTCATTATTATTATTTCAAAACGAATGAGTTATAACAACTAAACTCCTTTATACATACGTGAATACAAAAAATTATTTTATATAAAGAAAAGGAAAACTTATTCTCTCTTTTTTCTTCCTTTTCCATTTTTCTAATAAATAATATAATAACTTGTAATTATGTTCCTTGTAAAAAATGAAAATGAAAAAAAACGAAAAGAGTTCAAAGTTTTCTCTTGTGTAAAATGTCTTTTTTTCCTTTTTCCTTTTATCGTTAAAGAAAAGCGAGAAAAATAAAAAGAAAACAAATTTTGGCGCCTCCATTTTCTAATTATTATTATAACCTTACTAATTGTTCCATCTCTGTCGCACTCACATTTTATATTATCACAATTTTAAAAAATTGTAAAAAGAAAATAATGGTTTCAACAGAAAATAGAATCACAGTCAGGTATTTAATATTTTAATGACATAGTTTTGTATGATAAGAAAAAAAAATGTACCTAATCATTGCACTTTTTACTTTACTGATAAAAATCATTGTAATTATTTCTACCACAACATTTTTAATGGTTGAGTTGCTATTAAGTTTTTAAGTTGTTTCGTTCGTTTTTTGTTTTTTTCATTTTTCTGTTTGTTGCATTTTAATAATATAATTTTCTTAGGATTTTGAATTTTAAATGTAAATTGGTTGTAAATTATACATAAATAAAAGTTAACTCTTTTAATGTGATTGTTAAATTCAAAACTTTAAATTCTAAGAAATTTGTTTATATTGTGTTTTGTTATTTTTTTTTTATTTCACTTGTTGCCAATTTCATTTCAAAGTATTATTATTTAAATAGGAAAATTTGAAAGTTTTGAATTTTGATATTTTATCATAATTTCTGTTTAATGAATAGAAACAATAAAATAGTTGCATAATCAAGCTTATTTTCATATTAATTTGTGTTTTGTAATTAATTTCTCATTTTTTTTTTTTTTTTTTGTTCAAATTATTCTGATATTTAGTGATTAGAGTAAAACTAAATTGTCATTAGTCTTCATTAACGTAATTCTCTTTAATAAAATTATTAATTAGAAACTTTTGAAAATTATTTCTAGACAGACTTTTAAATGTAACTTATTGAATTTGATCATGTTTGGATATCTACTAATTTGTACGTTTTGCAATTGATTGTTCAATTTAGACAATACTTTGCTATTAAATGACCAAAACCGTAATTATTTAGTTGTCATTTCCACAATTTTATCACAAATTATACAAAAAAAAAAATTATTGATTTTACTTCGTAAATGCTAATGAATCGATACAATAAAAACAATTTTGTATCTAACGATAGAAATAATGAAACAGTCGTCAAACATTGAAATGTAGATAAAACTAATTAAAACTTTCATTCAGCATAAGATAAATTTCAGAGAAATAAACTAAAAATAATAAACAGTGAATAATATTCTCTATTTCACATAAGTGAAAATCAAATTATTCGACAAAATAATGATTTTACTCCATACACTATTTTCTGTCTCTCTCTCTCTCTCTCTTATGATTTTCCATTTTATTTCTATTTTTAAATAAAATAAAAGAAAAAAAAATCATAAATAGAATAGAATTGAGTGAATATATAAACGAGATGTATCCATATAGTATATGAAAAGCTCTCTGAACTGAACTGAACTGTATTATTGAACTGCTGTTGCTGCTTTATTTACCATTTTTCAGAAGAAAAATAAAAACAAAAACAAAAAAAAATATACAATAAAGAATAATAAGCAGGCATATAAATGATGCGATGCTGATATTTTTTTTTTATTCTGTATTATAAAAAAAAAAAATAAGAAATATAGAAAATGTATCGTCTTTCTTCTTCTCGAGTATAGAGAAATAAACAATTTTTCCTTTTTCTTTCTTTCTTTCTTTCTTTCTTTCTTTCTTTATTTCTTTCTTTCTTTCATTCTTTCTTTCTTCAATGTTTTATAAATGAGAATTTAATATAAATATTATTCCAAAGTAAAATGGCAATCTATATACATTCTATTCTATTCTATTCTATTCTACACACAATATTTTTCTTGTTCTTCTTATTCTTCTTCTTCTTCTTATATATAAGGCGGCGAACGGATTGGCAATATTAAATTGAAATTCAAGAATATATTTTTAATGCTTTATTATTGAAAAAAAAAAAAAAAAGAAAACAAACAAATAGAACACACTAAAGTTAAATACAAAAAAAGAGAAAAAGAAGAACCTGGGTGTATTTATAGATAAAAAAAAATGTAAAATTAATACTTGAGAGCTTTTTGATCTTTTTCTTCTAACATTTCTTTTTTCATCTGTTATTTTCTTTTATTCTTGTAGATTTTTGTGTTGATCGTGATTCCATTTATAATATTGATAAAGGAAATTTATTAAATCTCTTTCTTTAGACTTTAAAAGTAATTCTCAGAAGGGAGTAAGTTTTTGTTGTTGTTGTTTTTGTTTTTATATGAGAAGAATAATCTGTTGCATATACTAGAAAAAAAATAATTTTAAAGTAACAAGAGGATTTACTGATAAAATTTTAATGATATGAAAATTTATAAAATTTTAATCTTTTTACTTTTGTATTTTCCATTTTTATCATTTTATAAGAATTTTATTGGAAAAAGTATTTTCATATAAAATGAGAAAATATCTAAATTTAAATGAAAATTGTCATTATTCAACAAGAAGAAAATTGTTGGATTTATGTGTTGACAATCGTATCACATAAATCCTATAAATGTAAAATTCCAAAAACAATTTAAATATAAAAATGGTAAATAATTAAAAGTACTTTTTTTTTGTCCCTTTTTCTAACCTAAAAAATATTTTATCCTCTTTCCCTTTTATCTAATAAAAAAACAAAAGCGATTTTCCTTTTTTTTTCTGTTTTGTTTATTTCACAATCGAATCAACAAATTTTTATTTAATTAAGAATTTGAATTTTCCAAGAAATTTTGCCATTTTAAAATAAATTATTTAATATTTTGTCAATTTTCTCTCTGCCAAAAAAAAAAAAAAAGTTTAATAATAGAACTGATTGTTTTGATTGGAAAATATTTTTAAAAAAAAAAAACTTATTAAATAAATTTTTCCAACAATTTCATTATTTTCATATTTATTTTCTTTTTTCTCAATAATTTTCCTTTATTAAAAAGATAATTATCTTAAATTCTTATCTTATTGCATAAATTTACGAAAAAAAGAAAAATTATATTTTGTTACTTTTATAAAATGGAAAACAAACAACCACAACAACAAAAAAATTGTGTATATTTTTTTTCTTCTTCTTCTATTATAATAACAAAATACTAGAAGCAAAAAAGAAAAAAAAGAAAAATTACCATTTTTGGAATTAAGCCAAAAGTTGTTGATGGTTATTTTAGATATCCCGCCTGCAACAATTGTATTACACATCGTGTCTATGTTATTCACCCATATATATATTTTTCTGAATACAGATTTTATAATAATACAATGATGAAAGAAAAGTTTTTTTTAGCCGTCGTTTCAATTCTAAAATTCAAACCTTATCCTCACTAACCTCCACCACCCCACACAACACAACATCTATATATTCCAACCCAGTAATCTAGCCAAAAAAAAAAAAAAAAGAAAAATGAAAACAACAACGAAAAGAAGAAAAATCTTCCGCTTGAACCATTTTTCTTTTGTAAATATAAAAAGATTCATTAATGAATGCATTTTAGAAAAGCATATTCATGTAATTTTCGTTTTGTGATATTCTTGTTTAGTTTTATCCATCTTATTCTCTATTTTATTTTAAAGGAAAGAAAATTGATGCTGGTTTTAAAATTGTTGTTTTATTAATTAGTTGAAAATATGGTAGACGATAAGATGAAGGAAAGAATACAACACAACGATAAAGATTTTCTATTATTATATGTGAGACAGATGAATGAACAGAAAAGTAATAGAAATGAAAAGGCGGATTATATATTTTAGTGTGTTGTCTCTTCTGTCTTATAAACGTAATATATAAAAATACATTATTATAATAAGAATCATTAAAGGTCATAAATTTTCTTGTTTTTATATAACAAATCCTCCTCTATCACCACTAAATCTTATAAAACGAAAACCTTCTTCAAAAAAAAAAAAAAAAAAAGAAAAAATAAGAAATAAAATGTACATAAATAATGATACTCGCTTCTGTTTTTTTTTTTTTCTTCCTTATTTTATTTTCTTCTTCATCCCTCTTTCACTCTTATATACATTTTCTCTATTTGGCTACATTTTCAAATATTTTTAACTATTATTATTGTTGAACATATTCTTTTAAAAAAAAAATGTTGTCGGGTTTGTCGTATTATAGTTTGTTTTTTTTTTCTTTTACTTTCTTTGGTTCCTTTTCTTTCAGTACCGCCACATCTCATGCATACAAAATTAGTTTGTCCCTATAGAAGCAGTTATATTATTCTTAAAGGTGGTTTCTTTCCTTCTCAAACTTATTCGTCTTTTTCATTTTTACTATTATTTGTTCTTAGACACAAATTTCTTCTTCTTCTATATGCAAAAAATATTTTTCAACCAATTTATTGCACATCTCTAAGGTTTTACTTTATGAGTTATGTTAGTTGTGGTCTTTTTTTTTTATACTTATATATTATATTTTTAACTTTACAAAAATAAATAAAAAAATGTTTAGTATTCTTTCTATTATTAAATTTTTTTCTTATACCTACAGATGTCGCCAATATGTTTTGTTTAGAATTTTATAAGGAAAAGTAAAAGAAATTTAACGATTTTCTATAATATTCGTTTACTATTTTTTTGTATTTTCTATAAAAAAATTGTTCAATTATCTTTTTCCTATTTTTCATTTGAATTTCTATAATTTTATTTTTAAATACGTCAACAGTCTGAAAAGAATTTATAATTTATTCTTCCTGAATAAAATAACACAGAAATATTATTTTTCAATTTTATAGTTCAAAGAATGCCACAGAGATAATTATGTTGCTTCAATTAATTAAATATCCATTGCAATTCACAATACCAGATAATTGAAAATAAAATTATTTGAATTTTAATTAAAGAGTAAAATAAGAAGTTAAAGGTGAAAATCCCTTTTGGTGTTTTACAATTCTCCATTTCTTAATAATTGACCATTTACATTAATTATTTATGTTGCCTAAATTCAGTTTCTTATAAAACATTTCATTTTAGTTAAATAAAAGACAAGAAAATAAAATACAAATAGAAATATAGCAATATTCCAAAAGACATTTTTATTTATATTGTAAGAAACAAAACAATAAAGTCAACGAACATATATATATAAACCCACACGCACGCACAAAATACTTGTCAGGTCAATATAATGTTACAGATTTCGAGTTCCCCTGGAGCTATTTATTGAAGTATTTTCTTTGTTACCAACAGTGAAGGTGAAATATTTAATATATAACGCAAGTTGTATTTTGTTTCGGTCCAACAAATTTGAAGTTTATTGAACTTTCACTTTTTTATTTCTTGATTTAATATTTAATCAGAGCAAAAATTTAATTTTCTGAAACAGTTTTATATCTCGAACAGCCGTGATCGTCTAGTGGTTAGGACCCTACGTTGTGGCCGTAGTAACCCAGGTTCGACTCCTGGTCACGGCATTGTGTCAGAGATCTTTTTTTATATCGGTTTTATATGACCTACTTTTTTTAAAAATCAATTGTAAACCGTGGTCGAATTAATTGCGTGTGGAAAAGGTTTTTTATATCTCTTAGAGCCGTGATCGTCTAGTGGTTAGGACCCTACGTTGTGGCCGTAGTAACCCAGGTTCGACTCCTGGTCACGGCATTGTGTAAGAGATTTTTTGTGGGGTCACCTTTTTTGACCTCATTTTAACAATTTACTGTTTTCACGGCGCCAACATGAAAGTGTGTTATTTATATCTCGAAGAGCCGTGATCGTCTAGTGGTTAGGACCCTACGTTGTGGCCGTAGTAACCCAGGTTCGACTCCTGGTCACGGCATTCAGTAAGAGATTTTTTGTGGGGTCACCTTTTTTGATCTCATTTCAACAATTCACTGTTTTCACGGCGCCCCCATCAAAGCTTTTTATTTAAATCTCGAAGAGCCGTGATCGTCTAGTGGTTAGGACCCTACGTTGTGGCCGTAGTAACCCAGGTTCGACTCCTGGTCCACGGCATGGAAGAGATAACTCTTTGCATTATCTGAAAAGTTCAGAAGATGATATAATATTTTTTGACAATCTTGTAACAAAAGAAGTTTCAAATTTATCTTCATTTTCTATTGCAATTGTCTCGTTCTGATCAATTTAACTTTTATAGAACAGACTTTTTTTCCAACTCATTATTATTTTAAAGTTTCCATATCATTTGCTTTAAATTAATCAATAATTTACCTTATTTTTGTCAATGTACGAAAGCATGGATGGAAATTCGGTATATGGAAATAAGGTCAACGTCCTTTAATATTTGTTTCTTTTTTTCATTTATAATTTTGCAACAAATAAAACTAAAAATGAAATAAAAAATAAATATAAATATAATATTTTGATGATATAACATATCGTTACTTAATTGCTCTAAAGTTTCAACTTTGATAGTATATGTTTACAAATTACGAAATATACATCTAAATACACACTCACCCCACACACACGCACACATTTGCACAAGTCTATTACATATATTATATTTTAATTGAAAAGTCACATTTTCTTCACAAGGTAAATGCATTAGTTTAAATTATAATAATGAATATTCTAAATATTTAACATATAATCTTACAACATTTAAAGTGTGTGTAGAAATAAATTTGTATGTGTATATATATATATATAAGTAACTTGTGTCTTGTTTCTTATGTTAGTACTTTAGGTACAAGTGCAACCATCTAACAACTTTATCTAAAGTGATGAAGTTCTTCTTTATATTTTAGAACACAAAATTAAGTTTTAGTAAATTTATCAATATAAAATGAGATAATAGATTTTCTATTTTATATATAAAGTTAATTTTATATAAACTTTAACTTTAACTGTTTAGCCATTTAATTTAATTCTATTATATAATAATAATAATATTATAGTTATGTACTAATATATAAGTTTTTCTTAACCTTCTATCCAATAGATAAAGAGATGAAAAGTTTATTCAAAAAAAGAAGAAAATAAAATGAAAAAAAAAAAACAAAGAATGGTAAAACTATAAAGTAACTACATAAATGTACCTTTATATTTATGCACTTAATGTAATTAAACCACAATGGATATATAAGTTAATGTATAAAACCAATATTATTCAATTTTCATTCTTTATATTTTATTATCTAATATTATTCTTATATGTTCAATTCAATTCAATTCATTTAAAAATTTATTCCAAATATTCTCTCTTTCTTGAACTTCAATATTATTGTCTATATAAGTCGAAATTATTTTCCTTTCTAACATTTACAATAATCTAATTTTGTTGTAATATTTAGTTTTTTTTTTCTTCTGTATAATAAAGTTTAATCATTCATTTTATCTGTATGTTGATTTTGGATGATCAAACAATAGATTTTTCTATAAATTTACTTGTTAGAAATTATATTCATTCTTTTTTTCTTATAACAAAAAAATATATATCTATTTTATGTTCATTCTATATTTTTCCATTATTCTATTTCAATTCTACTCAATTTAATTTTTATATTCTGTTATAATAAAATTATGAATATTTATGTTACTTAGGGAATTAAAATTGAATTTTTTTTTTTGTTCTTATATTTTGAAGGTCAATTCAAAGACAACTTAAATATAATTTTTAAAGTAAAACATTTTATTATTTTTTTGTGTTGTTTTATTATTAAATATATTTGTACATGTGTGTGTATATGTATGTGTGTGTGCTTATGGGAAAAATATCAAGAAAACAAAAATCTATACACACAATGAAAATGGAACAAAAAAGAAAAAATCTTTACTAAGAACTTAAGGGATTTGAAAAGAACAAAAAAAATTATATAAAATCAAAAATCAAATCAAAAAAGAAAAAAGAAAACAGAAAAAAAAGTCAACTTGGAAAATGGAAAAAATTAAATTTTCCTTTGTTTTTTTTTTCTTTTTCAAATAAAATAAAAATGAAAAAAAAATTGTTCCTTTAAATTTTCCAAACAAAAAATTGATCATTTGGAATATTTTTTTCTTCATAAAAATTCTTGATTATTAATTGAGTTTTATTTTATGATTTTAAAGTAGAAAAAAAATAAAAATAAAATTAGAAAATATTAAAATATTTAAGCTCACGTTAAAAAGTCCAATTAAATACACAAATTTAATTAAATCATTCAGTTGATTATGTTTAAAATAATATTCAGAATTATGTTGGTGAAATTGCCGATAAATTTATGTTAATTTTTTCATTTATTTATTAACCAAAAAAAAAAAAAAAATATAGTGCAAGTATAAAATTAATATTCACTTTTCTATAAAATTTAATTTTATCCTTTTACCCTTTGCTATTCTAAAGAGTACATCTAAAATAATTGTATCAGAATGAAAATCAAATAAAAAAAAAAAGTTTCTCTTTAATCATCAATATTAAATTTATGTAGCTGCATTTTTATGCGAAAACAAAGAGAGATGAAATTTAAAGAACAAAATAATTAACAATATGATAAAAAAAAAATATATAAAAAAGTTATCTCCAATATTTTAATGCATTAAATTACAACTTTTTGAATTTTAAAATTTGTTGTAGAAAAAAAAAAAGAGAAAAACCAAAAAAAAAGGGAAAAATAATAATTTTTATATTTATAAATTTTCGATGCGTTTCACTAAAAACCAAAAAAAAAGTAACAAAAAATAAAACTCATGGTTTTTATTTGGAGTTTATTCTATTTGATGAAACGGTTTTTTTTTTTTTGAAATTTCACTTTGCTTAAAAAATGAAAGAAAAAAATTCACATTTACAAAGGACGAAAGGATTTAAAATTTTTTTTTTTTTTTGCAACAGATCAAAATTGATTTTTATGCAAAATATTTACATATTTTATTTTCTCTATATGATATTTTTTAGATTTGAACATTCTGTAATTTTCAAAAACAAATATATTTGCATATATGAAGATTGAAATGGAATATTATTAGTGTATAAAATTGAAACAAATCAAGAGAGAGGGAGAGAAAAAAAAATGTATATATTGATGAATTCTATTCACTCTTATCAAAATATTCAATGAATTTGCTATGAATGTAATTTATTTATAATTACCAATGTACAAATAGAATATTTTCAAACTTTAAAATGTAAACAATTTTGTTAATTTGAATGAGACACTCGGAATTTCTTAAAAAAAAAATTCAACAAGCTTCTAAATGTTTAAATTTTGTTCATGTTTACATAGCGCGTTACCTTTTCAACAATTTTATTTGGTAATTATTAATTGATTAAAAATGATTTGGTTAGTTAAAATTCTTTTAAATTAATCAAACATTTGATTGTAACGGTTTCTTCAACGGTTAATCCATTCAATTCAGAATAATTTTCATAAAAAATAATTTCAATTAATTTATTAAATTTTCTGAACTGTTGAAAAAAAGGAATAAAACAACAACAAAAAATATAAATTATGACCGTTTGTTAAAATTTATTGCCTATTTATATTCATTTCCTTCATCTTGAAATAACCACCTCTTATCTATTTATTTATACCAACCACTAAAAAAAGAAAGAAAGAAATTCAATTCCCTTAGTCAAGTCACCTAACAATTATTCTGTTAAAAAGATAAGCTTTAATATATTGAAATTAAATACAATCATTTTCCATCATTCCCAATTATTATTTTTGACTTTGACATATTTATTATATTTTTATTTAACTTTTTTTCTTGCATTATTCTCTCTCTCCTCTCTTTCTCTCTCTTTTATTCTCTCTGTTTCTTACTATACTTCTTTATCTGTTTTCCTGTGTTTTTCCTCCGTCATATTTTCATTCTTAGATATATCATAATAATAATAACAACAACAATAATAAGTGAAAACACTTTAGGCAAAAAAGAAAATAAAGAAAAAAAAACCAAGAAGAAAAAACAAGAGAAGAAAATTCACATCAAGATAACAAAAATAAGACAAAAAAAAAATACAAAATACATAGAGTGTGAGTGAAAGGGAGAGAGACAGGGTGATAGAGATAGAGCGGAAAAGTTTCGATCGAAATTAAAATTATACACAAGAGAAATAAAGAAAAAACAAAAAAAAAAAATATTATATAGAAACATCCGCACGTAGAATTTTCTTTTCTTATAATTCTTCGTTTTTTTTTTTTGTGTTTTTGTGTTTTTTCTCAGTTTTCCTCAACTAAAAAATAAATGTAAAAAAATCCTTAAGAGGAAAAAAAGGCGAGAAAAATGTATATTTTTGTAGTAAAGCATATGCTTCAAATCATGTCTATCAAAGGATCGGGATTTAATTTTTTCTTTTTTTTTCAAGAGCATATAAAGTACATTCTACATTGTCGACGTATAGAAAATTTGCTCAAGGCTGTATCTATTTTCCTTTTTTTTACCATGTTCGCTTATTTTTTCTTTCTTTTTTTCCTTTTTTCATTACAAAAGTGCAGAAAATTGTGCAGACATTTATATTTTCTACATACCAGATAGTAATAGAAGAAATATTGAATAATTTAAGTTAAAAAATTTATATAGACATTTTTTTGTAAGCCTTTTTGGCTTTTTATCTCTGAAAAAAAAAATTTAGAAAAACAATTGAATTATGCAATAAGGAACTATTTCATTTATGACTTTATGATTTTATCATTAAATAAATCTTCTCTTAATATTTAAAAAAAAAACCCTCAAAATAATTTCAGTCATTTGCCATTAAAATGAATATAAAAAGAAAATCAACCCCATAAGGAATATTGAATTTAATCCCACAATATATTTATTTTCAGTATTGATGAGTTGAAAACCCTAAGATAAACAAGTGATAAAATCTGTCAATTATTTATAATATTCATTTGTTATCCGTGCACAATTTATTTTTAAGATTATTATTTCCTTAAATTGTTTTCAATTTCCTTTCAATATTTTTCTTCTTAAACTTCTTAAAACTTTAGAGAAATTTCCAAACGAAATGACCAATGCCTTGTAAATAGCAAAGGAAAAAAAAAACAATCTAATGATAAAACGGAAATATTTGTTTTGTGCAGATTCAGACAATTTTTAAAAGAAGAAGAATAACAAACCAATGTGTAAAACGATTATTAGGACATAACACGGTTGAAAGAACAAATTATTCTATTTCTCGTGTGTGTTTAAAACTGCAGGATGCTTTGTCGTATTTATGAAAAAGAAAAAAAGAAAAGAAAAAGCACAAATGTCTCTCTACGTCTATAAATTTTATTTCTTTTTCTGCAAATTTGTGTGAAAATTTTGTTATTACATTTTGAACATTTGTTGACAGAAAATAATGTCCATTTGACAATATATACTTTTTTTTATGTTCGTAAAGAGATTTGTTTTTTAACATTTGGGAATAATATTATAATTGGATTATGATTGTCGTCTAAAGAATAATAATAAAGTTTTGAATTAAAAATTTATTTAACACAATGAGAACATTCTATAAATTTAATACAATTAACTTAAATAATTTGTATGGCAAATATCCAATACTTCAATGAAAATTTCAATCAAAAATGAAGGACAATTCTATGAAAAAATAAAACAGCATCTTCAGATAATTTACATAAAATTGGAAATAGTCCATAACAAGAAGACAAATAAAAAAGCTGTATCTCTATGTCCAGTCCAAATATCATTTAATTCCAATTCAGTTAACTTTAACAACAATTCTTATTTAATATTCATAAAAACGGAAAAAAATCAAAAGATTTTCCATACATAAAATTTTATCCTTTGTCTTTATAGAATAACTGGTCCATTGGACTATTCATTTAATAAGAAAATTTCTATAATAAAAGTCAAAAAAAAAAAAAATGACATAAAAATCTAAAATATATAAAAATAATGTTTACGATTTTTTGTTATACTAATTTTTTTAAATAGGACAATAAATTTAATATTTCTCTTCTATTTTTTTTTCATCTCTTTCTCTCTCACTTACTCGTTCGTTTTTTCTTCTTGTTTCTTTTTTTTTTTTTTATTTTTGAAGGAAATTGTCTGAACTGAAACATAATAAGACATAATAATATATTTTTCGCTAAATTTAAATTCACAAATTTAATTTATTTAATTGTGGAGACCAGCAAACAGAGAGAAAGAAAGAGAGAAAATAGAAGAGTGGTAAGAGAGGAGTAAAAAAGGAAGAAAATGAAAATGGGAAAAGCATCATAAAAAAATATTAAACGTTTTTTATTGTATAATATTCTTGGGATTCTACGAGGCACCAAACAGAAAAAGAAAAAGAAAAAGAAGAAGAAGAAGTAGAAGAAAAAACAGCAACACACAAAAAAAAAATATATAATAAATTGACAATAAACCATCATCCAATCCACCATCTACCGCCATTATCGTTAACATTTTTAACAATAAAATGACGCTATATAATTTTTCGTATCTAACGCTCAGTTTTTCTCCTTCTTCTTCTTTTTCATCTTCTTCCTTTCATTCTTCTTTCTTTTCTGTTTTTTTTTTTTTTATTATTTACTTTCCATTACTTTATCCCCAAGTTAAAAAATAAAATAAAAACGAAAAAAAAGAAGAAGAAACTGAAAAAAAAATAAAATCTGTGAAGGCGAAATAAAAAAAAAAAGTGGAAGAAGAAGAAAGAAAGAAAGAAAAAAATTGAATTTCCCTTTTATAAAATGTCAAAAGAGAAAAGGAAAAATGAGAATGTAGATGAAGAGGAAGATGAAGAACATTGAGGGATGAGAAGGTTTGGGGTGATGAAAAAATAAAAAAAAAAGAAGAAGAAGAAGAAAAAATACGTGAAACATTATACACTCGTCGTATATATTTTTCTGTTCATTTTTTTCGCTTTTCGCTTTTCGCTTTTCTTTTTCTTTTTTTCTTTTTGATTTTTTTTTTTATCTAAAATACGCCAATAAAAATCACTGAGCTGATATTGATTGGTAAACTATAAAAGCCTTATGGAAAATCGTTTTACATTGTTATCAAGTTACACCATATAAAAGAGAATTTCTATTTTCTTATTTATATTTGTCATGCATTCATATGTGTGTGTGTGTGTGTGTGTGTGTGTGTGCATATGTATGTGTATTTCTGATGTGCTTCAATATAATGTATGTGTGTGTGTGTGTGTGTGTGTGTGTACACGAAATATTGGAAATAGAAAAATAATAATCAGAAGAAAAACCAAAAAAAAAAAAAGAAAGGAAGAAAAGTCAACAATGTTGTCATACTACACGTTTTTTTTTTTTTTGCTTTCTTTCAGTTTCCTTATTATAAAATCCTTGTCCTTGTTGTTTCTCATACCTTTCTCTTCTTCCTTATATTTCTGTATTTTTTTCCCCTTTCTTTTCTTCTGTTTTTCTTTTTTTTTATATTCATTTTCCTTTCGCATAAAGAAATCTGTTTTATTAGTTTCTCCTTTCCGATACATTAAATAATGTAATTTGACACTTGAGTAGATTAGCAAAAAAAAAAAAAAAAAAGAAACGAAACGAAAGCACAAAAAAGAAAAGCAAAAACGTAAAGAAAAGAAACACAGAGTTGGTTTTGTATTATATTAATATGTTTTACAAACACAATCTTTTCTTCTTTCTTTTCTACTTTAATATGTTTGACTTATGTATACGTGTGTTAGACTATGTTGTGTATGTTGTCATAACACTAACAGTATAAAAAGTGTTAAAGTTGAAAGCTTTAAATCAAGTTTTATTTAAACAATTAATGTTTTCTTTTTTTTTTCTTCTAACATGGAAGACATTTGATGAAAATAAAAATGTTTTATCTGAATTTCCTTTTATATTTATTCTGACATTATTAGACTAGCATAATGTTACAACTTAACTTCATCACAGAATTTCAACTTGAAATGTTTAATTATGATCGAGGAGTCACTTAACACTTGTAATTTTGTGAATCAATTGATTTTGATAATCTTAAAAAATGTTAAGAATTTCCTTTAGAAAAATAATTAAATGATGAACGTAAAGTAATTATGTACTGATTATTTTCTCTCTAAGACGATTAAAAAAATTAGAATCCTTATTTGAATCCTGATTTGTCGTTAGATTTGTAAAGCTTTGATGTATTCCAGCACTGTAATATTTTTAACTATCCTGAACACTAAATTGTATTTTATATTTTTATTTTAATTATTTACACAAAATACAAAAAATTATTTTTTTTATCGTTTGAATGAAAATTGTCACAATTATTTTATAAAAATTGTATCGTCCAATCAAATAAAATAATGTTTTCTACAATTTCTTTCATCTCCCGTCTGGATGCAACAAAAGAATTTTAAAGCTTTCCAATTTAAACGTAGATATTCATTTGAAGGAAAAAAAAATATTGTAGTCTTCCTTTTCTCATTCTACACTACACAAAAAAAAAACGAAAAGAAAAAGTGGTAAAAAATAATACAAATTTAATGAAAATTGCTTTTCTTGAAGGAATAAAAAAGAAGAAGAAGAAGAAGAAGAGAAAACGTAAAAAAAATAAAAAAAAAAACAAGAAAAGGAAGAAAAAAATATATATATTTCCGGCTTTGTCATCGCCTTAAATATCTGAAAAGTAAAATAAGAAGAAAAACACGAATCTTTAAAGAAAAATCATTAAAATTAATTTTCCACAAAATTTTGTAGAAAAGAAAAAAATTATTTTGGTTCTTAAACGAAAAAAAAATTATTCCTACTCCATTTTTTTCTTTCATTCCCTTTCTTTCTTCATTTCTTAAATGAGACGACTTTTCTTAAAATATCCCAAACAATCATCATAATTTTTTTTTGTTGCTTTTACTCCCTTTAATTTTATACGTCGCTCTATGAAAACTCTTTTTTCATTTCTGTTCTTCTTTTGATATGGTTTCTTGTGGTTTCTTGTTGTTCTTAACAGACAAAATAGAAAAGACAATCATTATATACATTTTTCAGTAAATCTAGTAAATTTAGATTGATAAAAATTAAATAGAGAAATTTTTAGAAATAAAAAATTAGAATGTAAAATATTTGAAGAAATGTAAACAGTTTGTAAGAAAAAGAAAAAAAAAAGGTTCATTTAGAGAAAACAGTTTTTTTTTAATATACGACGGAGTAGTTCTTGTAAGAATTTCCAATTTCAAGCTTTTTTCTTCTTCTTCTTTACAATAGAGAAAAAAATAAAATCTAATTCAATTAAAATCAAATAAAAATAATTTAATTTGTTCATTTCCAATCAGAAATTCAACTTCCTTTCTTTTTTTTCCTTCATTTTATTCTTTTCCATTTCTTTATTTTTTGTTGAATTCTTTAGAAAATCATCAGACAGATGTAGGTACTAATATAATACACATTTCCACAGTAAAAGACGGAGAAAGAAAATGTGAATGAATATAAAAAAAAGAAGGAAGAATGGAAGGAGTAGATGAAGAAAATTCATCCACAAAAAAAATATATATTACATGTTAAAGGAGGGTTACTTTGAAGCCATTCTATGCGGTTATTTCTAATCAATCAATTGAAATGGTCAAAGGAGATTCAATAAAGGTTTTTTTTTCTCTCTCTCTAATTTTCTTTATATTAGAAAAACATGCACACACACAAACCATATTCAATGATACACAAATTTATGTCTATAAAGTAAAATGGAAAATATAAAATAAAAAAGAAAAAAAAAAGTTTATTTGAATTGAAATTTAATTTGATCAGAAAGCCAATTACATATCAATGTACTTGTATACAAACAATTTAAATAAAAATACCAAAAATATAACAACAAAATATCGACAAAGCTTAGTGCACCACACACACAATTCACGTAAAATAACTTTGTTTATAAAACAAAAGAGGATTTAGGAGAAAAAAAAATATGAGTACCAAACTCTTTGTAAACTTTAGTTATGAAAGGGATATTTTCCAACGACAAAATTCTATTTTTATTATTTATTCTTGTAAATCCTATTTTACACAATCATGTTACAATTTACATCTTACGTCATTATTTGTATAAATATAAATTGTATGAACATATAAATATAGATTTTAAACGTAATAGACTTCAAATCATATATTTGCACATTATACAATTGTGCACATATAAAACAATTAATTGTACAAAATCAGTCACTTTAATCAATAAATTAATTACATTCATAAAATTAGAAATAAAGAATAAAATTGTTGTAAAAAGTAAACTAATTCATTTTTTATTACTAAAAAAAAAAATAAACAAAAATAATATTGATCCTATTCAATTGAAGAATTTTGTTTCCTTTTGTAATAATAAACTAAAAAGCAAAAAAAAAAAAACCAACATAAAATAATTTTAATCATAGCCGCAAATTACTTATTCAACATATTTTAGGAACCTTTCCTCTCACTAATTCTTTTTATTTGATTTTCTATAATAAATAGTATTTTACTGTATAAAATATTATAGAAAATGTAATAAATTTAATTATGTAATTAGAGGGAGAATGTGAAAGAACGAATATATTAGGTTGCATCCGAAAACTTTAATAAACTTCACTATACCGAAAAACTCCTGTCCATGTTTTATATTACGTTTCACTATCAAAATAATTTTTATTTGAATTAAAATGTGAAATATTTTTATCAAACCAGTGTAAAGAGGTTAGTGTTGATCATACTCGATTGTTAGTGTGAAAAAATATTTATTGGGGGAATTGTTGTAAGGTATATAAGTGAAAGTTTCAAAAGCTTTACATTTATAGATGATAAAGATCAAGTTTCATAAAACTTTCGGATTCAGCCTTATTACTATTATTCTAAAAAGAGAGACAGAGAGAGAAGAAGAAGAAAAACAAAGAAGAAGAAGAAAAAAAGCATACAAGCAAACACTATAAAAAACATAAACTACAATAAAATAAATATACATTTATTTTAGTTATTTCGATTGTGATTTTGGTTTGTGTGAATTCGATGACAACAAAAATAAATTAGTTGCGGTTTGACATGAATTTATGGGTGTATCGATTATTTCTGTTTTGTTGTTTCCTTCTTCTTTTTTATTATGTTTTTGTTTTTGGCATCGTATTATTTTTGACCATAGAAAAAAAATTTTAAAACAAAAAATAAATTAAAAAAAAGAAAAGCTAAAAATAATATAAATTAGTAGAATGAGAATTAGAATTGAGAAATATATAGAGATCAATAAGAAAAATATACATAGGAATAAACATGAATGAAAAGGATATATTGTAGAAAAAAATAAAAAAAAATAAAAGTAAAAGTAAAAAGGGCAACTCAAGTATTTTTCTACAGACAAACAACAAAAACAACTAAAATGAATGAAGAAAGGGGAAAATACTTTTATTTATTGGTTACGGTCCCTTTTTTTATTTGTATTATTTTACAACCACATTCGTCCAGTAGATTGGAAAAGGGATTCATTGGATATTTTTGTTTGTGTATGTGTAAGCACCTCAATATATATATATACCTTCAATATACACTTATGAGGCGTTGAGTTTTAAATAATTTACCAATTCAAAGATGAATTTGATGAGATTAGTAAATTCCCTGAAGGTAACGAGTTTACGTTTAGCATTTTAAAAGTTATTGCAGAATTGAACCTTTTTATTTGTTTCTTTTTTTCTTCTTTTCGTTTTGTCCTTTTTTTTCTCTTTCTTTTTTTTTTTGTTGTTCTTTTTATACATTTTTGTTGTTTCTTTTTTTTGTGTTTCTCTCTTTTATGAGAAACGTCTTAATAATAATGATAACGACATCATGTACGGGTCATGTGTCACACATATCACATCAAAAATAAAACAGGAAAAAAAATATAAAAAAAAACACAAACACACACAGAGCTCACATATCACATCCAAAAAAAAAAAGAGTAGTATACAATACAATAATACAATATGTAAAAAGCTTCGTTTACACTGAAAAGAATAAAAGTTTTTAAAAAATACTCAACGAATTGACTTCTTTTTTTTTTTTGTTATTGTTTTATTCAAGAAAATTATATGCGATTTATATGTGACTTATATGTGTTATTATATGTGAGTTACAAATTAAACAAGACTAAAGAAATCCTTTAACGTTTCAAATTGAATAGAATACAATTGAAGACACAAGTATTTAAATTAAATTTGTATCATTTCTCGTTTAAAATTTATAAAAATAAAGTACAAATGAATGTAAATAGAAATTTGTACATAGTAAACTGACTTGAATATTATAAGATGCATAGTAAAAGGATGAGGTAAAAGGATCAATATTAACCACATAATACAATGACTCATATACGATTATATGCATTATTTATTATATAAAATTCTTGACATTCCAAAAGGTCATCAACTATTCCTCTACACATACATATTTTCAAAATGCATTTTCAAAGTTCTCTCTCTCTCTCTGTCTCTCTAATTACTAAAGAAACATCTCCACAGAGAATTTACAATACATAAAATAGGACATAAGGGTCAACATGCAATGCAACTAGCAAATATGTAATGACACAATATTTTTACAACAAAAAAAAAATGTTATCATGGTAAAGTGTTAAGGGAATATTTATATTTTGTTACAGTTTACATATTTTACATATTTTACACTTTTACACACATCATTAGATAATTTGTTTTTGTTGCTTTTTTTCTATTTCTAAAATAAAAACGGTTCGATAATTTTCATTATCTAATTATTTTAATTTTTTTTTTTTATAATTTCAAATAACAGAAAATTAATGTTGGAAATTTTTTATTGAAATTGAAGTAAACCAGTAAAGTTGCTGTAAAATAAAAATACCGAAGCTTATTTGTATGTAAAGATTATTTAAAGGTATTGTATTAAAAGCTTTACAAACTTCACATAATTAGTTTCCTTTTTATCTATTTTGTTTTTATTCTTCATGGAAAAATAAATAATTTTCAAAACAGTACAATTTTCATTAGATTCAACGTCTTACGGAAAAAAAAAACCAAAATATTAGCGTGACTTTATTATTTTAGTAATTGATTTTAGTTTACACTTTTTTTTTTGTCCCTCTTTTCTTGTGTATATAAGTAAAGATCGTTTTTAACGATTTCGTTCATTGTAACAAAAAAAAAATAACAAATGTTAAAGGAATCTACTCAAGATTTCTTATCATATATTTTTATACTTTTTATTCTATAAAAAATTCCTGAACACGACATTCACTATAGAAAAAAAAAAAGAAGGTGAATATTATATCAATTTTTTTTTTTTTTCTTATTCTTTAGAAAATGTAAGTAGTTTTATTCATAAAATATTCAAACAATAAAATTTATGATGTAACAGGTAATAGTAAGAAGCCGCATTAATATAAACAACAAAAAATGCCAACGTATTAAGTTTAATCATGAAAATGAAATTTTTGGTTGAAGATTACAAAATTTCATATGACCAAAAAAAAAAAATAAATTCAACAATGAAAAATTCATTAATTCATGAAGTTCTCATTTTTTTTCCTCCTATTTACAAGAAGTAATTTAATCATTTCATTCTTATTTTATTTTTCTCTTAAACATTTTTCCTATTGACAAATTTCCTTTTATAAATTCGTGTTACCATAAATATATTTATTCCTCAATTGAACAAATTATGATTAAAAAATGACCCATCAGGAATATATTTTGATACGTCAATAATTATTAGACAAAGTCAAATAAAAAATATGTCAGTTAAAATTTAGATTTTTAAAACATGACACACACACACACACACACACACACACATACAACTGTATTATTTGTTGTTGTAGAAAAATTTATTATAATAATACGGTAAGATTTAATGTTTCTATTCTACCCGTGTTTTTTTTTTTTTCGAAATTACAATTTTTCATCTTTTCCTTTTTTTTTCTTTCTTTTTTTGTTGTTGTTGTTATTCTTTATGATCCTAAATATTATAAAAAAAAAATTGTTAGAGAAAATACGGTTTTGTTATTACATATTATTATTATTATTATTATTATAAGAAGAAAAGAAAAAAAAAAGTTGAAACGACAATGCACTTGGTCACAGTTCAAATTCTGAACTATAAACTGTAATAATTTTTGTTAACCAAAAAAAAAGAAACAAAATTTTAGAAGTTTTTTTTTCCTTAAATAATAAAAAAAAAAAAAAAAAATTGAAGAAATGTAAGAATGAAAGAAAGTAAAGAAACTTTTCATATTTTTATACAAAACTTTTTTTCTTCTTCTTCTTCTTATTCTCATGATTTAAGTGTGACGATAAATACAATTTTCATGTAATGACGACACGAAAAATAAAAAAAAATATATAAAATGAATGAGAAAAAATTTCAAATAAAACAAAAAAAAAAACACAAATATTTTATTGCAAGAAATACTTAAGAATATTGTTTAGATTCTTACGTTATTTTCTTTCTCTACATTTTTGTGTTTTTCTTTTATTATTATTCCTGATTTGGATGATTTGGTTTAACTTCAAGTAAAAAACTAATACATCGGATTATAAAATGTTGGAAAAATAAAATGGAATTTACTAAAAACAGAAAATACAAATTTTTATAACATAAATTGAAACGAAGAAAATTCATTTATTACATCTACTTATACGATCAACGTTTCACAATCAATTTACTAAATTTAAAGTGAGACAGACGAAATTAATGGAAATGGAAAAAATGTTTAGAAAACTGAATTACAAAGAAAAAAAAAACGTAAATGTTAAAGAATTAAATGTATTTGGTTGATTATGTTTGTGCTTTGTGCTGATATCAATTCCCTTTTTAATTTTCAAAGTCAAACGTAATAATTTTAAGTGCATATACTGCGTCGCTTTGTCACTGTATAAAATTTAACCAAGTTCAATCATGTATCACAATAATCTCAATAGATTTGACTTTATTCGATTATAATTTTTTTTTACATAAACCATACGATACGGATTTAATCAAATTTTCTGGTTTATAATAAAGTACGATATAAATCCAACCCAACCAGAACTTATATTTTTTGAAGCTTTTCAGAATGGAGAATGAGCGGAAAGTAAATGTAATAAAGAAAGAGTTAAATCTAGTGAAAGGTGGCCGCCCAGAACAATTTATAAATAATTTTTTAATCATAAAGAAAAATACGTATTTGAACGCTCTAAAGCTCACAACTACAGAAGTGAAAACAGAAACAAAGTAAAAAGGTTTTGCATTACTTTGCGTTTTTTTTTTTTGTTTTCTTTCCACTAAGAAACTTTTTATTTTCTGTTAAATCCTTTAACATTTTTCTTTGAACTTTAATGTTTGTCGTTCATTTGAAAGTGTTTATTATAAATTTTCTATTAAATGAGTAAACTCACAACTAAAATAATTAAAAGCTTTTTAGTAGAAATTTCTATTGAAAAAAATCTCAAGTTTTAAAATAAAATTTTATAAGAAAAATTAAAAAAGGTGGAATTAATTAATCTTAAAAAAATTATATTCAAGTCAAAAAATATACTTTTGGAAAGTGGTTTATTTATTAAAAAATTTTAAATTCTAAATCAAAATATAAAAATTTGACAAAATAAAAAATAAAACGGGCAAAAAAATTGTTTGAACTTTTTACACAATCCAAAATTTTAAACACCACGTTTAATTTTCATTCCTGTAAAGTCTCAACCCGTTTACACGTATTTCCATTTATTTTCTCTTTTTTTCATTTTTCATTTTTCATGGGTTTTCTTTTTTTTTCGAACGTAGAGCAATTAGTTAATTTTCGTGTAAATTAAAAACAAACAAAAATTAAATGAAAAGATGAAATATACAACAACAACAACAAAAAAGAAAATGTTGAAGTTTACATCTTTTGTGTACGATTCCATTTTGTTTTTTTTTTTTTGCCAGACTTTTTTATTATCATTTTTTATGGGAAACACGAAATGGAATTTCACTTCTATATTTTTTTCTTCTTCTTCTTCTTCTTCTTCTTCTTCTTCTTCTTCTTCTTCTTCTTCTTCTTCTTCTTCTTCTTTTTTTTCTTTTTAATTCATTTTAGTTTTTTTTTCTCTGTTTCTGAAGAAAAACAAACAACAAATTTTTTTTTTACTTTCATCATTTTTTGTAATTTAATTTTTTCAAGAAAGACGAAGGAAAAAAAACTGACATTTAATTATTATCAATTTCGGGCTCTCTCTCTCTCTCTTTCTTTCTTTCTGTTGATAAATGGAAAAAATGTTTTATTTGAATGAAAACAAATAATAATAATTTCACCGGAAAATTCAATATTTCCCTTTTTTTGTTTTTTTTTTTTGAAATTTCACTTGGGAAATACAAATTTAATTTAATAATTTCACTTTATAAAGTTCTTATGATTTTTCTTACCAAAATAGTTTCTTTAACAATATAATTTCACTGAAGAACCACGTATATGATGAAAGTCTTTTATCTTTTGTTCCTCCTGCATAGAATTCGGTGAAGGGAAAAAATATTCAAATATTTAGTTTCCAATTCCAAACTTAATTATTTCTTAAAATGATTTTTACTAAGAAAAAAATACGATATCCATTGGCATGGTAGAAAGTCCCAAGTGACATTGTCCTAAGTGAAGGGGTATAAATTGTTTTACAGATTTTTAAACTAAATTTTCTAAAAAGAATCCAATAAAAGAAATCATTAAATGTTTATAATTAAATTCAATTTAATTCATTTTTAAGTCGATTTTAATTTTCATTAAGTTACTCTCTATATTTTTTCAATTTAAAATTGTGTGTGCAAATACATTTTGTATCATTTTACTTGTTTAATAATACATTTATCTTAATCCAATCTATCCCATTTTCATCCTTTCAACCCTTTCATTTCTCCATCATCAAGTTCTATATTTATATAAAATCTCTCTCTCACTCTTTCTCTCTCTCGCTCTCTGTTTTTTTTTTTTTTGGCTTTTTCTTTTTCTATTTTATTTAGTTAAGACATTTTAGTTTTTGTTGTTATTATTATTATTATTATTATTATTATTATTATTATTATTATTATTATTATTATTATTATTATTATTATTATTATTATTATTATTATTATTATTATTATTATTATTATTATTATTATTATTATTATTATTATTATTATTATTATTATTATTATTATTATTATTATTATTATTATTATTATTATTATTATTATTATTATTATTATTATTATTATTATTATTATTATTATTATTATTATTATTATTATTATTATTATTATTATTATTATTATTATTATTATTATTATTATTATTATTATTATTATTATTATTATTATTATTATTATTATTATTATTATTATTATTATTATTATTATTATTATTATTATTATTATTATTATTATTATTATTATTATTATTATTATTATTATCTACATATTTTGTTTCTTAAATCCAATTTTATTGTTGTTTAGTCCACAACAAATATTATTATTATATTATTATGACATGCAGACATATACATACACACACACATACATACACCCATAAACACCCATAAAATCAACCACCCACACACGTACATACACACACATTATCCAATTCAACAAACAGAGAGAACTAGTCTTAGAGAGAAGATTTTCCCTTTTTTTCCTTATTCTCTTCATTCTCTTTTTTTTTTCTTTTTGCACGTTAACTTTTCTTGACATAAAATAAATTCTTATGACTTCCATACAAACCTCGTTTAAGAAACAATTTTGTCCGATCATTGTAATCCAGTGTGAATAGTTTCTTAATCCTCTATTGTTTTGTGTATTTTCCTCATTTTTGTTTTTGTTTTGTTTTGTGTGTTGCTGTGTTTTGTTGTTTCCTAAAAAAAAAAAACAACAAGAAAAAAAGAGAAATAGAGAAAAAGGAAGACAACGGAGGAAAGCCAACGAAGAAAATGTATAGTATAAAAGATAAGAATATTAAATGAAAAAGGAAAATGGTTTTATTTTTTTCATGTTTTTCGTCTTCGTCTCTTAAAAAAAAAATCTAAAAAGCTTAAAATTAAATGGAATTAAATACATAAGAAAAGAAGATGGGATTTATATGAAAGAAAAATACAAACAAAAAATTGGATTACATGGACAAAAAGAAATTGTTTACTTTATTTTATGTAATTGAAAAAAAAAAAACAATAATAAGGTAGGATATTTTCACTTTAATAAATAACAAGTAAAGTTCTGACAAACTGAAAAAAAAAATGTAATCATTACGAAAACTTTAGGAAAACTTTTGATTTTTTGATTTTTCAAAAATAAATTCATTGTCTCATATCTTCAATTTCCATTTGAATTTATAAAACTGAATACAATCAACTCTCATCCTTCTAACAATTCAAGAAAACACAAGAAAACAGAAAACAAAAAAAAAATTATGTCGAAAAAATTTAATAAAATTTTTCTTCTTTTCATAAAGAAACAGAAAGACAAAAAAAAATTGTTCATATTCCTTCATCGCTCGGTTGTTGTTTTTTTTTTGTTTTTGTTATATTTTCCTTATTCTTTTTTTTTTCCTTTTCCTTTATTCCTTTTTTTTTTGATACTTTTATACGTCTTCGTTGTCATTCGTTTCTTTTTCCTTCTTGGTTGTTGTTTTTTTTTTGTGTTGCTTCTTCTTTGTGTCAATATATGTATCCACACACGAATATTTATATATATACCGATTTTCATTTATTTGTCGCCAACAGGAGACCAAAAATAACATATACCCATACACATTATATACGTGTGTTTATTTATATTATATTATATGTTGTACTATATTGTATGTTGTGTTGTGTTTATATAAAATGTATCTTCAATACATGAGAATATAATATATAAAATGGCATATCTCTATATATATATATATATACGATTACTATATACAGGTAACAATGTATATATATATATATATATATATATATATATATATACGGGAGGCTCTAGGGTGAAATTTTACCCCATAATTTATTTTATAAGTTTACGATACAACGCCCCAGGTATCTCAATTAAGAGCCACCGCTATATTGAACTGAAGATTTTATTTGATAAGGGTAAAGAGTATATATAGGTACACATATATGTAGAAGAGGATTTATAATACATTCCACTAAATACATACATACATACATACATACATACATACATACAACAATATAGATAGATAACCTCATCCTCATAATTTTCTTCTCGTATATATTTTACTATAACCTACCTACAACTAACCATCATCATTCCATATACAATATTTTACTTGTTGTTATTGTTATTCGTGTTGTTTTCTGTTTTTTTCCCCATCTTCTTCTTCTTCTCTTTTTTTTTAAGTTGTATATTTTTATCCATCCCATCCTGTGTAAAATAAACTTCAAAGGAAATTAAATGAACACCAAAACCAACCACTTTTCTCATTCTATATTTTTTTATATTTGTTTTTTTTTTTTACTCTCCACTTCTCCTCTTCGATGTCTATACCCCCCTTTTGTCCAATGAACAATTCAAAAGAAACAAAATAGAAAAACTGTATAAATATAGGATTTTTTTTATATTATCTACCTTTAGTTTGGTCCATCACAAAAATCACCATTGGAGAAACGAGAATAATAAAAAGATAAAGAGAGAGAAAGAGAGAGAGCCTTTTTTAGGCTTCATCATCATTCCACTTTTTTTTTTATAATTTTTTTTTCTCTCTATTGATGTTGTTGTTGTTTATTTTACTTTTCTTTTTATTTTTCATTTCATTCCAATTTTTTACCCCGATATTTGTGTTTCTCTTTTCTCTTGTGTTTTTTTTTTTACTTTTGCAAAAAGGCAAACTCAAGTCATTTCCGTTGTGCATGGTAAAGTAAAAACAAAAATGTAAGGAAGAAAAGGGACATCTTCTGAATAGGACGACGACTATAGGGATAAAAAAACGAATAACAACAACTAAGGAAAAATGTAAAAAAAAAACAGTTGAGGGGTGAAAATAGAGAAATTAAAATTATTACACTTTTTGTGTTGTTCCTCATCCTCTATACTCCATATTTTCCTGGTCTTCTGTTTAGCCACTTTTTTTTTTTGATTGATTTTAAAATAAAATTACGTGTGTCCCTTGCCCTTTTCCTCTCACATCCCTTTTTCATCGAAAATATATAAACCACAATACCATCTCATGCTCATCCTTCTTTCACCTTTAATATACCAAAAACCACCCACCAATTATTGGGTTTAACTTAATTTTGTTTTTGGAATATTTTCCCATGCGGAAACAGATTTACAAAAAAAAATGAGAGAATGGGCTAAGATTGGACACAGTTTGGTTTTTTTTCTCTTCAGATGAACATGAGAGAATTTAGAAAGAGGAAAAAATTTAGTTTTATAAAGGCAACAACAACAAATATGTTTTGTTGTTTTTTTTTCCAATCGTAACAAAAAAAACTTACCTTAAATGATTTTTTTTCCCCAATTAAATTTTATATTTGCCAACCGATAGGATAATGATCCCATCTAAAATATGACCTCGTATAAACTCCTATTAAATAATCCAAAAAAAAAAAAACAAACAAAATTGGAAGAACAAGAAGAAAATATTGTGTAAAAAATGTAGGCGAATCCTAACAACACCAACAGAAAAAAATTATTCTTTAAATAGAAAAATTTTCATTTTTTTGTCGGAAATTGTAAATGAGAGGAAAAAGGGAAACGAAAAAAACAGAAGGAAAAAAACGTGAGTCTTATTTGTACCTTTTTCTATTTATTTTTCAATGATTTCCAAAAGAAAATTTGGCTTTAGTCATTGATTATGGGTCATGTCACAGGCAATTTTAAGTCTTAATATTCTCTTTCTCTCTCTTTCCCTCTCTCTCTCTCTCTATCTAAAGTTTAATTTCTCTTGTACGTTGAACCGATAGTTTAAAACTCTTTAATACGAATTTTATAAATGAGACAATTCGTTATTGATAAACTTCTTCCTTTTATAATCCATTTTATTTGTTTCTTTATTTTCGCAACAGCTTTTTTTTTTGTTGTTTTTTTTAAGACCAAAAAAAAAAAACGAATAAATTACAAGCGATAAAATATAAATTATTCACTTTAATAAACGAAAATAAAAAGAGCGGAAAGGGGAAAAGGAAAAAGAAAGTCGGGGAAAAAAAAATATGAAAATAGAAGGAGAAGAACAATTAATTTAAAGTTACATAATAATGCTTTTACCGCACCGGCAAGTAAAAAGCATCATGCAATAAACATCAGCAAAAAAAAATAAAATTAGGAAGAAGAAGAAGAAGAATTTATTCTATTAAAATATAGTATAATTTTCTTCTATTTTCACCAGATTCTGTTTGTTGAAAAAAATTTTTTTTTCTGGTACCAAAACAAAATATAAATCATAAAGAAGAACAAAAAGAAAAAATTAAATGGAACAAAAAAAAAAATTGAAGATGATGACGAGGAATCGAAAGAGAAAAGTGAAAACAGAGGAAAATAAAATTTATACAATATTTATTTATAGAGACCAACAGACGAAAAAAAAATTAGAACAAAACTATTAAACTAAAAGTATTTTTCAATTTATTTCTCATTTCGATAAAAACTCAATTTATTTTTAAGAAGAGGAACATGAAGAAAAGAAAAAAAATGAAAGAAAAATCAAAAGAAACTTTTTTTTACCATCCACCTCTTCCAACCCTATCCATCGTTTCTTCCTTTTTTTATACTTCATCGCTTATGTTGCAAATATTTTCACGTGAGGTGTACACACTACACATATACACACACATAAACACATTTATATATAATATACAGTATTTACACACACATATAACATATTTCACTTCACTTTAGAGAGAAGAGAAATTCCAGTTAAACTTTTGTTTGAAAGTCAGCAATCTATATGTGTTTATGGTTATAGATCTAAAGCACACATTCATATTTTTAGAGATGGATGCTGGTTCTGGTTTTTGAAGCTTTTTTTACTCTTCTTCTTCTTCTTCTTATTTTTCTTCTACTCTTTACCATTATATATGCTTGATCCTTTCGTATGTATATACTTTACATCGTTATAATACATTTTTAGTTACATCAGCAATAAACTCTTATAACATTTTTTTTTCATACATAAATAAATAAAAAAAAAAAAAAATGTTGGTTCATACAGAATATTCTAAACATACAATCATTCAACTTTTTTTTAAGTGAAAACCAAAGAAAACAAAAAAAACAACAACAATAAGACTTAAAACAATTAAATAAGAAACGGGAATTTTTCTTTATTTTTTATTATAAAAGAAAAGAACAAACAAAAATATACAACATTGGCACACTTTACACAAATAAATAAATTTTCCCTATATTCTTCTTGTTTTCCTATATATTTATTTATCTAATTTTGATAAATTACAAAAGTTTAATTAAAATCAAACAATTCAGAATTTTGATTAAACAATTGGCTGAAATTATGATCAAATTGTTAATGATAATTTTTTCATGTGTGTATAATTGGTAGAAATATATTTTGTCTATATATACACAATGTCTATAAATGTTTCAATTGAAAATTTCATTCAACAATTTTCTTTTTCTTTCATATTAATAATTTCAAATTTTCAACTAACAAAAATTTTCAAGTCACAACACAATTAATTAATTAATAAAAGTTTAACGACATCAATGTAAGAGTAAAAATTACATTTTTTATATTTTTATAATTAAATGAAATTGTTTTAGATGGAAATTGTGGAAAAATAAAAAATATTGTTGTGATTTTTTTTTTAATAGTTGACATACAGAACAGGACACTTCAAAAAACTTCATGCACTTCTGGTCGGACAGACTCTGCCGTACACACACATACGAAACGTTTGTACTTTTATTTTTTTCTTTCGTTTTTTTATAAAGAAAAGTAAAAGGAAGAGAAAAATTTTAAACAATCAGACTTAATAAAAAAAAATATAATTTTAAAACAAAAAAAAACAACAACAACAGCAATAATTGTGAAAAACAAGAAGGAACAAAAAGAGAGAAGAACAAGAAAAAGTAAAGAAAAGAGAAGAAACGTGGAGAAAAAAAAGGCACTTTCAGTTATACTTTTAACTTTGGATGGATAAAAAACAGCAAATTTGTATACATAAAATATATAATAATATTTTATAAAAGAAAACATTTTGAAAGACTTTATATTATGTGAGTGAGATGTGATGTTGAGAAAGTATGATAGAAACAAGAAGAGATTATTTCCCATTATCCTCAAATATATATATTAATATATATATATATACATGTGTGTGTGTATGTGTGTGTGTGTGTGTATGTGTGTGTACCTATGTGTGTCTATATATGTTTGTCATATATCCCCATTCTACAATTCCCTTTTGTACGCGTAAAATATTTCAATGCTCCTGTGTATTTTCTTTTCTTTTCTTTTCTGTTTTTTTTTTTTTTTGTAATTTTTAAGAACTTGAAATGCAAATTGTTAAAAGAATTTTTTTTTCTCTCAATGGAAATTTTCCTATTAAAGCTTAAATATAGCTATATATACGCTTCAAGCAACTTAATAATCATACATTTATATTTTCTTCTTCTTCTTCTTCTTCTTATAATAAAAACAAAAAAACAAAAAAAAAATAAGCATATAGTGAAAAAGAGACTTAGAAAATTATATAAATAAAAGTCACAGAAGGAACAAAGGAGTAATATAAAGGCGAAAGAAGAGAGAAAGAGAGAGAGAGAGAGAGAGTGTGAGATGGAGAATTTAAAAGTGAAAGTTAAAGATTTTTATACATTTTCTTTGTAACAGTAAAAATATATAAAATAATTTGATTGTTTGTAATTGGATTGAAAGAGGAACTTTTTCGTGCAGCATATATTAGGAATTTTGTTGTAGTTGTTGTTTTTTTTTTTTTTTTTTTGAATTTGTTTCCAGTCCAGTTCACATACATATAGCGAAATTAAAGATTAAGGGAGTTTTTCTATATAATTTTTTTCTTTACGTTCTTTTCTTTCATTCTATTTTTATTTTCTTTTTTTATATATTTTTTGAGGATCTAAAAAGTTCACAGTTCATAATTTTTAGGATTGACTGACTCAACAACAAAAACAGTTTTTCTTTTTTTTTTTTTTTATTAGATTTGAGATTTTGTGAAAATATTTTTCTGTGTTTTTGTTTCCTCTTTCCTCCACTTCTTCTTCTTCTTCTTCTTGTTAAAGAAAAAGAAGAAAATAAATGTTATTGACGTTGAAGTATGTGTTGGGGACTGACTGATATGTATAGAGAGAAAGAAATGTTTGTTGCTTTTGTTTTTTTTTTTTGCTTTCCTTGAAGAACCAAAAGAATAAAATCTTTTCCTTTCCTTTCATTTTTCTTTGTTTGTTTTTTTTTTTTCCTTTCCTTTGCTTTCTCTGTGTTGAGCTTGCTCCTCTTTTTTCTTTTTTTTTTGGAAAATGGAAATAGAAAATCTAGGGATTTGAAAAAAAAAACATTTTTTCTTCTTTTTCTTCTTCTTCTTATTTCTTCTTATTTAATTTACAATTTAGAATGTTATATATTTCTGTCTTATCCTTGGAATATTTCAACATATATGTTTGTATGAATTTACATTTATAGATTCATATATGCATTTTGTGGTTATGTCTATGTATGAGTGTGTGTGTGTGTGTGTGTGATTACACATACGTGTAATCCGCCAATGTGAATGTTTTTGTGAAAAGTTGTATTTATTATTTAAGAATTCTAACAAAATAAAATTGTAAAATATGTATAATTAAATGAATATTTCACAATGTTTTTGTTTTGTTTCTTCCATTTTTATTTATTTTTGTTAAATCCTGAAATCCTGAAATCCTAAAATATAATATACAAAATTAGTGTAGTAACAATAATAAAGTATATTATATGAAAGTGAAATAAAATTATGAAGAAATAAAACCAACAACACGAGGAAGAAGAAGAAGAAGAAGAAGAAGAAGGAAAATATAATAAAACATTTATTTAACTATATTTGGAAAGATCCCCTGTTGAGGTACATTTATTTTTATGTAAACTTTTTAATGAAATTAAAAGCAAAAAAAATAACCAAAAATTTCGAAATAAATCAAACACAAAGAGATAATTAGTTAGAAAATAAAAAGATGAATCTGAACTCTTAAAGATCATTGGAATGGTTAATTGCCGTTCATATATTACGATGAGATTCCAGAAATATGCGTAAAAACTTTAGTTTTTTATTTGGAATTTTCTTTAATAATTTTCTGATTTTTCTAAATGATCGCTTCCCATCGCTTGCCATCATCGGTTGACCAGACACATTGAAGTATAAGAACGGATAAATTTAAAAATCCGAATATTTTATCACGAGAGCTTTTAAGCTCATTCTTCTTCTTAATTCAAATTTTAATTCACGATTAAAATTAATTGATTGTCGCTGTTGACTTTTAGTTGCTATGGATTTTATTTCGATTATCAATTTTCAACAATTCAATTAAATGTTCCTGTGTGATTTTGTTTTTTTTCTTTCATTTTTACCTAGGTAATTATGAGAAGAGGAAATATGGCGAAGGGAAAATGGAGAAGAAATTTTTAAAAAAGAAAAATTTATATCGTCTCTTTTAAATCTAATTTAAATTTTAATTAGTATAAATTTCTTTGTTTTTGTTTTGTTGTTGTGTTGTTGTGTTGATTCTTTTTTTGTTTTTTCTTTTACTTTTCAGGACCTGACATGTTTCTTTAATTTTAATATCATTTTAAAATTAAAGAAAAAAAAGAAATTTCTCTCTCTTTATTATATTTTTTTTATAATTGTGTATTCCATAATGTATTATTTTCTTTTCTTCGTTTCCTCTTTCTTTCTCTTTCTTTTACTTTCTTTCGTTCATTCGTTTCATTAAAATAATATTTTATTTTTCCTTTCTATTATTTCTTCCAACCACTTATAAATATATTTTTTTTGCTTCTCTTCTTTTTGATCTCCTTAAAATGATGGGGGAAAAAAAAAATCAAAAAAATATTGCTCTACTTTTCTCTCTTCTTCTTGTCTTTTTCCACTATATAACAATAATACAGAATATTATAAGAGATGCAAAGAATGAAAGAAAGTGGATATATATAAAAAAGAATTTCTTCTTCTTTTCTTTTTCCAATCTATTGAAGCCACAAGGAGTGTGATTCGATTTCGATTGGTTTTATTTTATTATCATCTCATGCAAAGTAAACAAAACAGAAATAAAAAAAATGTGTAAAGGAGGAATAAGAAGAAATTCCGTTTTTCTTTTCCATCTGACAAAAATGACTTTTCCTACAATATAAGGAAAATATTCTTTTCCTTCTTTTGTTCTTCTTGTTGTTGTTTTTTTTTTAAGAGCGTATCAGGGTTTTATTTTCCTCCGTTCATTTTTCTTTTTTCTCTTCCGACGTGTTGTTAACAATTCTTCTTCTATCCAAAGAGAAAAATGGATTTGCTCTAAGTTTAATTTAATTTCCTGTGAATTTATTTTATGCGAAGTGTTTGAATTCGATGTGATGACAAAGTCCTCAAAAAAAAAATCAATATTGTTTTTGGTTCCATCTTCACATAGACACAGATCATCAATTTCCACCAAAATGAAATTAGGTTTATGAGGATAAAAATAATCATCTCATCAAGGATGCCGTGACCAGGAGTCGAACCTGGGTTACTACGGCCACAACGTAGGGTCCTAACCACTAGACGATCACGGCTTGTTGATATATAAAATGTTGTTGGAATGAGCGACTGGGCACTGAAAATTGAAATGAGGTCAAAAAAATCTACCCCACAAAAAAATCTCTTACAATGCCGTGACCAGGAGTCGAACCTGGGTTACTACGGCCACAACGTAGGGTCCTAACCACTAGACGATCACGGCTTGTTGAGATATATAAAATGTTGTTGGAATGGGTGGCGACTGACCACAGTATATCGTTGAAATGAGGTCAAAAAAATCCACCCCACAAAAAAATCTCTTACAGTGCCGTGACCAGGAGTCGAACCTGGGTTACTACGGCCACAACGTAGGGTCCTAACCACTAGACGATCACGGCTGCTGGAGATATGGTAAACAGTTTTTTCACACAACACAGTTGACCGCGGTTTATGCATTACTTTCACTTTGATTAATTACCCTAATACTCCTACCGTCCCTGTATGGGTACATGACGTGTATGTGAAAACTAACTTTAAAAATAAATATTCTGTAAGTGTTGATTATTTTATAATTGTAACCCATCATAGCCACAAATAAACAAATTGGTCGCAAATACTTTGCCAAATTAGTTTATTCAGATGTAAGAGGGTTAACTAATAATTTTAAGAAAAATATACTTTAATTAATATTAACTCTGAGAAACTGTGAAACTAATTAGATCAACACAATAGTTTGTCGAGTTAACTTAAAAAAAAACACCTTTTTATTTCACAACATTTATTTTTTTTTATCTAAGTACTTTTCGAGAATTAAGTTCTCATCATCAGGACTATGAATAATCAACTTTAGATCTGATTCGAACCCAGGGTATTAATTCTAACAAATACTAATTAGACAATCACTGTTGCTCATTTTCAGAACATGACAAATTAAACATAAGAAAGATAAAAAGCATTTTTTATGCTAATTAAAGCAAAGTTCAACAAGCATCTCTCATTCTTATCTGTATTTTTTAAGCCAAAAATATTTAATTAAAAATTGAATCAAAATCAAAATTGTATAAATAATTTTTTTTTCTTGGAAAGATTCATTAATATAAAAGAGAAAAACTGATTCTGACGATTTTTATTCCAGAATGGTGTGAGGGTGGTGTGCCTCCAATTCCGTCAAAATAAAAGCTTTGGTGAATATAATAAAAAGCTACTCATCAAGGATGCCGTGACCAGGAGTCGAACCTGGGTTACTACGGCCACAACGTAGGGTCCTAACCACTAGACGATCACGGCTCTATGAGATATAAAAACAAGGGCTTGCATGGGTGCGGACTGACCACGATAAATCATTAAAATAAGGTCAAAAAAAATTACCCCACAAAAAAATCTCTCACAGTGCCGTGACCAGGAGTCGAACCTGGGTTACTACGGCCACAACGTAGGGTCCTAACCACTAGACGATCACGGCTGTCCGAGATATGTAAATAAGTTTAAAAATAATAACAGTGATTTTTGCTCTAATTTAAACAACACAACAAACAAAAAGTGAAAGTTCAATAAAAAAAATAAACTTCACTCATTCTTTAAACAATAATAAAAATCGAATCAAAATCAAAATTGAATGAAACATTTTTCACCTTTACTGTCAGTAACAGAAATTCTTCAATAAAAATCGCTTCAGGGAAGATTAAACTCTTCTTAATCTAACAATATATTGACCTAACTGACATTTAATGCGTGTATTTGACTCTATCTGTATGTATCCTTACGTTGATAAGCGGATAAAGTTAACCAATCTGTCGTTTTCAGTGTGTATTTTCGAAAATGTGAGACAATCGAGTATGTATGTTTCTAACTTTTGATTCTAAATTTAAAGAAAATTTTGCCTAAGGTGTTTTCCACAGTCAATGAAACCGAAAATTCTCTTCCTCATTTCTTTCACCTATTTTTATATTTTATAAACAATTTCTTTTGTTTGTTTTCTTTTTGTACTACAAACAAGAAAAAAAAAAGAAGGAAAATATGAAAAAGGCAGAAGAAAAAAAAAACGTGCGCGTCGATTTGTGTAAATTTATGCATAATTTTATTATTGTGCTTTATTTTTTACAGAGAAAAATATGCAAAAGCAAACTTTTGTTTTTTGATTTTTTTGTAATTTTAGTAATTAGTAGTTTAGGTACTTAAATATGAATTTATTTTCAATTGGTTTGGCGTAACCATCATAGCACACAACATATACATTAAAATTTAAAACAAAAGAAATGCAGAAAACTTTAATCCTTTTTTTTTTTTTTTTTTTTTCTGTATAAAATAAATAAGGGAAAAATGTATTCAGTTTATATAATAAACGTCCTATAATGACGTAGAATTTTTTTTTCTGTTTTTTTTTTTCTGTATAATTATTAATTAATTTGTATTCCATTAGGAAATTGCCATAATGGAAAGTTAAAGTGAATTTCCCCAGCTTTTGAGAATTAATTTTATGAAATATTTAATGAATTAATCGAATTATAAACAACGAGAATAGTTTTTATAAGGAAAGACAATTTGAATTTTATAATTGATTTGGATTCTGAATATTATTGTAGATCTGCCTATAGGAAAGGAAATATAAAAATCCTAATATTTACTCCTTATAAAAATTTCTCTTTAATTCTAAAACATTTAAAAAAAAAATGCAATTTCTGAGTTGACTTTTTTCACCCTGTGTGTTAAGTTTTGCTAGAATTTTATTCTTTCATAACAACTTTTCGTAATGTAATTTTAATTTGTCACTCTTGAAATTATCAATTAGCGTGTTTTTATTATATTATTAAATTGCTTCGTTTGTGTTTATCCGTTCAGTATTCTAGACTATTTCGTTATTGAGTTGTGTTCCACTTGAACAATAAAAAAAAAACTGTTAGAAATTTTGACGACACAACTATTAAGTAATTATTACGAAATTAGAAATATGAAACTTCTAATTATCTATTGTTAGAAAACTAATTTGTAGATTTAAAATTATTTCAAGAGTCGCGGTCTTCTCCTAAGTTCTATAAATTCTATCTACAAAAAGAAAAGTTTGTCGATACATTTTCCATGAAGTGTGAAACAGATTAATATTTTATTATAAAATAAATACAAACAAAGGAATGAGTTAAATAATAATAATACAAAACAACGACGCCATATTTTAAATCTGATTAATTATTTCAATTCAAACTTCGACAGTCCAAAAAGAAAGTTTCTTATACAAAAGTTTTTTTTTTTACATTTTTCCTCTTGATTTTTTTCTTTTTTTTTTTATATCTTTTGAATAATAAATAACCCAATTATCCTATTTTTGATTCAATTTTCTATTTCTTTTATATTTTAAATAATTTATTGGGTCTCTATTTTATAATAGTTAAAACCTCATTAAAAACTATTTTGTAAATTTTTTTTTTAACAAAAATAAAAGAAGAAATAAAAAAAACACAAAAGAGAGAAAAAGTTAAAAAATTTCCCCCAAATAAATGAAAAACTTTAAATTAAATGAATAATTTTTTACTCTTACTTTTCACTTTTACTTCTTTTTTTTTTTTTTTTAAATGTTTTAAATTGGTTCCAATTAAAATTATGTGAAAACTTTTATATATTTTAACTTTTGAACATTAAAATTTCGTAATATTATTCTAATGAAAAATAAAATACTAGTCGCCTCCACCTAAAAATAAATATTTTTTTTCTTTTGTGCAAAAGCTAAAAAGTAAATAAGTACAATATTTGTGGTAATGAGCTTTTTATTGTTTTAAACAAAAAACTGAATAAAATTCGATGTTTATAATAAGTAAATGTAATTTAATTTAATTCAAATGTAATAATGAATTGAATGTATATTTATTGAAATTATTTTCCCTTTAAAAAGAAAAAGAAAAAAATGCGTGAAAAATTGTGAACAAATGATGTGTATATTAATCAATTTTTGACAAACTTCTCAAATATTTTGTTTTATTTTCAGAGCCGGTGACGATATCATAAACAAAAAAGGAAACATCCTGAGAAAAATTCAATATATTTCTGTCTCTTTTTGTTTAACGATTTGTTGCGAGATTGTGTCATATTCACAAAAGAAAAACACAAGAAAATTTTTTTGGTGTTTTTGCGAAAATGAAACATAACACAACAGCTGTTTTGTGTTGAGAAAAAAAAGCACATGAAGTAAAAAGCCGCATGCTTTCACAACGCTGTATAAATATGATGATAATCGCGCCTACAGTCAACAAAGAATTGATCGAATATAAAGGATGATAGTCGATTATATCGAAAGAATTTAAAGGTCGAACGAAAATAGGGGATTTTTTTATTTGATCGAATTATTATTTAAATTCAAAATTCAGTTATTTTTATTTTATGAAAAAATTGTTTATTATAAAATACAACTCCTTACATTTGTATTACTGGCTCTATATTAAGAATTTGTAATGTTTTATTCAAAATAAGTCTTACAGCTTTGAGTAAATATAATCTGGAAAACATAACAGGAAGAAGTTGTTCACGATGCTCCTGAAAATTAAAAAATATATTTATTTTTTTGATTTTTATAAATATATAAAAATTAGGTACCGTCAAAATTCTCACCCTACGATAATAAATACTAAAAAGTCCAACGAGCCTATTTAAAAAGTTACAAAGTAAATGTAAAGAAATGTTCCCATGTTGTAAATCACCAATTGAGTTTTCAATTATGTTTGGAAAGCCCAACACAAAATTAAAATAAAGTTGCCATTCTTCCTGAAAAATTAAAATAATTTGAGTATAATATTAAATTTTAAAAAAAAAAATTATATTATACTTCTTCTTTGAGCAAAGTTAAATCAATTTCATTGAAATCTGGTAATTTTGGATAATATCCATCCTCAACTTGTTTTTCAAATGTACGAAATAAGGTTTCCAGTCTTGCAGAATTGTATAAAATAAATGAAGCACCTTTACTAGATGAATGGCCAACTAATGTGTTCAATCCGACCTGACTTGAATGCTTAACTTCTAATAAATCAACGGTTACAGCAGCATTTCCCAATTTTTCGATAAGATCAAGAAAAATTTTCTCACTTTTAACGCGAAGCCCATATTTATGTTGAGCCATCAACTGCATATCAATGGAACGTTTGCTTGTATTAGAAAATATAGATTAAAAAACTTTAAAGATTAAAAAAGATAGTCTTGCTTACTTAATGTACTCATCAGCAGACAACAACGAAGCTTTTGTGCCTTTAAATTTTGGGTCATATGCAATTCCACAGATAATCTTGTAATCAGATTCAATTCCTTTGAAGTTTGATTTCGTTCCTAAATGGATACTAACATTGCAATTTTCACCTGGTAAATTATGAACAGTAAAGTTTGACAATTTTGCTAAATTGTTAATTGTTTGATAGATTAAATTTAATCTGTGTTCAGTTACATTAATATCTGTTGATATAAATTCTTTTGTAATTCTTATGATAATTTCTTCCCTATCATTTAGAAATCCATAATTAGCTTCATTATCAAGTATATTTTTAAGTGTTTTCTTGAAAATTTTTTGTCGGTGTAAAAAAATATTACATCTATTTTCTAAAATTTCAGTTGAATAAATTGGAATTAACCAGCATTCACTTATTTCTATTAAATTTTTCACTTTTTTCTTTAAATCAATAATGCAAATATCGTTTGAATTATCATTGTCAGAATTTATTGTTTTTTTCTTTAAAACACATTTCCAAACATTATTATTTAGTGGAAAACTAAATTCTCCTACTTCATCTAATTTTTCAGTATGTTTTTTGAGTATATTGCATTTGGAACCATTTATCTCTTTTTCCAAAAGGTGAATATACATATTGTTTACGAATTCTTGAAGAGGATACATTGTAGCTTGTAATTATTCCATTTGTTTGATATTTTACACTTTATTCTGCGTATTATTTATCATAATGTGCGTACACATTTTCTGATTTTGACATTTTGAAAATATCAACACAAATTACAAAAACATTTTCTATATAGAATTGCCACATACAAAATTAAATATTACAATCACATAGTGACATCTATATTGAAATTAATCAAATCTAAGAAGAAGAAAACAATACTGTCAAATAATTGTCTCTCTTTTTTGACAAACACACGTGTGTTTGGATGTTTTTTGTAAAGTTTCTATAAATTAATTCTATTAAAAATGAGAGTCAAAGCCAAAAAGAAGAATATTTCAAAAAGAAACGCAAGATCATGGAGGAAGGGCATTGATATAACAGATGTAGAGGATTTTTTGGAAGACCAGAGACTTGATGAACGTTTGGGGTAAATATAAATGACGTAGTTACTTCAACTCATAATTTTACATAACATTTTATTTACAGTAAACCATTAGAATTTAAAACTAATGATGAATTATTTGAGGTGGATGAAGCACCTGCAATTAAAAAAAAGACAATTATTTCTTTGAAAGAAAAACGTAAAAATTTATTAGAAAAACCATTAAAATGCTTTGCTGCACTAGACAATACTTCTAAAGTAGAAGACCCTATTAAAAAAAGGTAACTATTAAAATTAGCAAAATTACAAAATAACGAGTGTACTAAATATTATTTTTATTCGTAGAAATCGTGTTCGAACTCCTGAGGAACGCAAAGTTACAAACTTAAAAAAAAAAAATAGGAAAGAAAAAGGAATTATGACAGCTAAGGAAAAAAGTGCATTTAAACAAAAGATGAAATCTTACAAAGAAATGGAAGATAAATTAAAAAATAAAAATATTAAAATATTTGCTAATGATCTATGGGAAGAAAAGGAACGTGTTAAACCAATACTTATCAATGAATGGTTTAATAATGCTGTCGTTAAACATACCCTGAGAAATACTGGAGAACCACTTCTTACAGTACCATTAACTATACACGATAAAAGAAGTAAACTTCCGTTAGTATTTGATTAATTTTTAATTAAACTTCATTTTTAAAAACAATATTTCTATTTAATTTAGAGCAATTGAATTGCCACATCCAGGTACCAGTTATAATCCAACATTGGAACATCATAATGAATTAATGCAAAAAGTACTTGAAAAAGAAAATGCAATTATTAAGAAGGAAGAACATTTGGATCGTGTTGTTACAAAAATGATTAAAAAAAAATCTGTAAAAAAACTGGACTATCAAATGTTAAAGGAAATGTCTTCTGGATTAGAGATAAATAATGGTAAGAGAATGAAAATAAAAATTAAACATTTAATTTATTGTCGGTTTTAATTTTTAAAAATTTTCAAAATAGATTCTGATAATGAGGAAAACGACAATAAAGAAGCTGTTGAGTATAAACCCATCAATGCACCAGCAAAAAATAAAAAGAAATCTAAAAAAACAAGAGTGAATATAAGAAATGAAAAAGATTTTAAAATGGCAATCAGGAAAGCAAAAATTGAAAAGAAAAAATTCTCAGATATTCAAAGGTTTGTTTAGAATTTTAATCAAATATTTTATCAGTCATTTAAAACTTTAACTGTTTTCAGAATAAAGCTTTTAAAGAATTCAATAGCAAAGAAGGAAACAGAAATAATTTCTTTTAATAAACACAAAAAGGAAAAGAAAATAAAAAAGAAATTTTTGCCAAAAACAATTGGACGTTTACCATTTTCTGAACCAGAAATTGATATTGTTTTACCTGATAAAATGTCTGGTAATTTGAGAAATTTAATACCAGAAGGTCAAGTACTTCATGATCGTTTTAAAAGTTTACAAAAGCGTAATATTTTACCACCAAATGTTAATATTGGTTTAGCGCCGCGTGGAAAAGTTAAGAGATTTGTTAGAAAGACACATAAAATAGCTCCACAACAACCAATTAGAAAAAAAAACAAAAAATAAAGTTTTAAATTACAGTTGAACTTTTTTAAGGCTAAGAAATTAGATCGTTTAACTGTATTTTTTTTATTTATCACATTTATAAAAGAATATTTAATTTATAATTGATTTTGAAAATAAAATAAACGGTTAAAAATATAAAAAAAATATATGTTTCATTGAAAATTATCATTTTATTGAAATACAAAATTATTTACAAATAAAAGATTACATTTTCCCTTTTCTTTTTAATTTAGCATTTTAATATTTTAATTTAATATTCGACTCTTATGTTTTTTTTATAAAACTGACTTAAAAGAAAATAAAATATTATCTTTGGCAAGTTTGTTCATTTAATTTAATTAATTTTTTTATTAATTAATAATTATTTTTTTTATTGTAATTTCTTAAAAATAAAAAAGTAGTTTGTCATTTTTTTTTAATTGATTAAATAAAACGTATACAATTGATAAAAGAGATAAAGAAGGCCACAATCTCAATTTCAATCGATGCAAACATTTTAATTAATTAATTTACGTTTACCATGACTTTTAGTCTTTTGCATTTTTTTATTCCTAGAATAAACGTAAAAAAAGAGAAAAATTGATATAATTGAAAATAGAGAGAGATAAAGATAAGTTGATAAGAGAGAATTTTTTGAGTTTTTATTATTGCTTTAATTACTTTTTTTTGTTAATTCGTGTTTAAATTATTTTGTTCAAAATTATTTAATTAAATTATAACATTTTTATTTTTTGCTTGCAAATAGATTTTTTTTTACAAAATTAGAAAAAAGGAAAAAATGTTATGAAAATTTACTCCAAATTTTGTGCACTTTTGATTTTGTATCAAATAAACTACGGACCATAATAACTTGAACACCACCAACACACAACATTAAAATAATTTGAAAAAATGACCAAGCATTGACTTTAAAATAATTTTCCTCAGCAATATTTCTATCTCGGGCCTCGTGTGATCTTAGAACATCTTGAAGTTGACGTGAACGTGTTACTGATGTACGTATTTTATTGATAGACTCTTGAATATCTTGTACCTATTTGTTCAAAAAAAAAGCAAAGATTGAAGGTATTATAGAAACGCACTAAATTATAGAACTTTTCTAAATTTTACCTTCATATCATAGAATTCTTCTGGTGATAATCCTTCTAATATATCATGTTTCCAATCATTTTGTGGTTCATCTTCATTTTCAATAATCAATTCAAAAAAGACAATTTTTTGATTAAATGAACTAAATTTATTATCAAAACAAAAACGATAATCTCCCTCAAGATTTGCTTGATATCGATGAATATTATCTGATTTTTTATAATCAGAAAATATTATACGACCAGTCCCTGGTTCCACCTAATAAATATAATTATGTTTTAATCTAGATCATATTTTATAAATGTCAAGGCAATTAATAAAAAAAAAAAGTTGTATACCATATGAAATGTTATGTGTAAATCGCCATGTCCACCGTCTATAACTTGGTATTCGATATCGATCATTTCACCTACTTTTGCATTTTGATAGAAACAATTTTCTTGTCCTGCTTGAACACTTACTGTCTGAATTATTAATTAGTATTAATTATTGTATTAAATTAATTAAATTTTATATACCATTTCTTTTTCAAAACAAGCAGCTATATTAATGAATACAAAAAATATCCATGATGATAAAATCATACGAACCATCTGAAAAGATTTATTTCAATTACTTAATAAATTAAAACCCTAAAAAATACGACCAACAATTGACAAATACAGAAGAAAAAAGAAATTATTTTGAGGTTATTTGAAAATTATGTCCGATTAAAATTTATTGATAAAAAAATATACTTAACCTTGATTATGTTTAGTACATAAATACCTAATTATATATAAATATTTAATCAATGAAAATATTACTAAATTATATAAATTAATAGAAATAAATGATTTGATTTCTATAAAATTTATTTTGTGACTTTTGTATTAATAAAAAAATGACATTTTCTCTCTCACACACCCATACACATTAAAAAAAGTTAAAAATACTCAATTTTTGTCTTCATGCTTTTGCTATAAAAGGATAAAAACGCATGTTTAATGTTAGTTCAAATTATTTATTCTAACCGGCATATTTTCAAAAGAAACAAAATTTAGTTCAAATATATGTAATTATATGTAATTAAAATAAAAGTAAAAGCAATTGAAAAGAAATTAAAATAAATAGAAAAAAAATATCACCAATTATTTTCAGTTGAAGAAATAAAATGTCATCGCATGAATTGTAAATCAAAAATTGTAAAAGCGATAATAATTTATACAATTTATATACGACAATAAAATGAAAAAAAATACTGATAAAAAAAATTACAATCAAATTTCTAAATTAATCAAGCATGAACTACACCAACTTTTATTTTAATACAACAATAAATATTTAATACTTTTATTTTCATAAAAAAGTTTTGAATTTTCTTTTTGTGATACAAAATTAAAACAAATTGTTTAAAACCAACAAAATTAATTTTTAAAGATAAATTATAGTTTGCAAAAAGAAATTTAAATAAAAGAAAAACAGTTAGGTATTTGTTTCAACCAGAATTTTATATAAAAAAATACATAATTAAAGAAAAATAAATTAATTATTTTGTAATATTTATTTTTATTTTTTCCTTTTGCAAAAATTTGAAAAGAAAGAGAAAGATTTTGGCACACAGCTTATGAATAAATATTTTTCTTTTGTTTTTCATAAATATTTCTGAATCCACTATTCGTCATTATTAGAATTTTTAATCTTCAAAAGTCATTCTGCCGGCTCCATGATTTTTCATATAACGTCGATATTGTTTATGCCTTGGATTATCTGATAATTTCTTTTTCATTTCTTCTTCTTGTTCTATTTTCCAGCAATTAAAATTATCTTTTATCCATAATTCTAATTCCAAATATTCTAATTTTTTCTCATCTTCAATTGAATTAAATTGATGTTGGCCCATACCCAATAATTTTCGTATTAAGTAAAGTTTTTCTTCGTCACGATATGGTTTTTTTAATATTGTAAAATTCCATATCCAACTAAAATACCAAATTATATATTTTGTTATTGTATAAGGAGATATTATAAGTTGTACCCATAAAATATCTTTTAATTCTGGTTTTGCATATGCTCCTAAAAATAAAAGAAAAAGTTAATTATTAATATGTTCAGACATGGAGCTTATTATTTATTAATATTTTTGTATTACCTTGAATATCCATATTCTCTTCTATGACTTTCCTTATCATTTTATCCAATTGATCTTTTTGTTCTATTTTTGACATTTTATTTTTACCCTTTTTATTTATAACTTTACTGACTTCCTCTTGTGCCATTTCCATTGCTTTATTTCTATATTTTGGGACAGTCATAAAATATTTAATAGCACTTTCATATTTTTGTGATGAATTATAATGCTGTATGATTGATATAATTGATATTGTAACAAATAATACAATTCTAACATCAACTTTTGGGGCAACTCGTCGTCTATAATATCTGTAGTAATGAGCATAATATTCATCTGGGTTATCTAATAAATAATCATAATCTGTTCTTGCATCTTCGTCTCTTAAAATTTCATAAGCTGTTGCAATTTCTTTAAATCTTTCTTCTGCTTCTTTTTTTTGTTCATCACCTCGATGAACATCTGGATGATGTATTTTTGCTAACTGTCGATAACTTTTAGATATTTCACTTCTAGTTGATTCTCTTGTAACACCCAAAACTTCATAACAGTTTGCTTTTCCACAATACAATCCTTCCAATAAATGTCCATTTAATGATGGTAATTGTATGAAACACACTACAAAAAATGTTAATAACTTTAAAAAACTATACATCTTTTTATAATATTATCTAAATTGATAAATAATTGTTAAATTAGTGCCACGTTTCATTTATAAATATGTTGAATTATTGTTTTTTATAAAACCGTTTTTGATGACATAGACGTTATAACAACACATGCAACAACAAAGTGACATAAAATATTTTAATAAAGATTTCCAAATTTCTTCTAACCTAAAATTGCGAAAAAAAATAATTTATGCATATATTTATTGCATACATACAAAATTCGCAAATATTGAACTGAAAAAAGATACATTGAACTCTAAAACATCAACATTGCTGTCTTCGAGTATTGCCAGATCACATTTAAAAAATTTGCAATAAACTGCATACCGGCAACACAAACACTCTTTTGTATCGATTCAAGCTTTAAAAAGTTCAATTTTGACAACTAAACTAATACTTATACAATTGAAATTGTCAAATACTGTAAAAATTGTAATTAAAGATGTTTTTATTGTAATTAAAGATGTTTTTACTGTAATTAAAGATGTTTTTAACTAATCAAAATGAAAGATATACAGCTCTACTTATTTTATCACATACATTAATTGGTAATATTAATTTTTATTGTGTTTAAATTTGTTTTCAATTATTAAAAGTGCATCCACGTGCAATAAAAACGAATCAATTAAATATATTTTATTAATTTTTAAATAAATGTTAAATGAAACAATATATTTTTTCCCTTACAGGACTTGGAATATTTTATATACATGTATTTCATGCAAGTGTTGTTTTTGAAAATGTTTATAATTTCCGACATTTATCAAAAATGGAAAGAGAAATGATTTTTACATCGGAACATGGATTTTATTATTCATATTATAAAACATTAACAGAAGACGAAAAATTTACAAATGGTTTTAATAAATTGTTAAATGATAATTTAACAGAATTTCCAAATACCATAAATGCTGTTCAAAAATTCAATATTGTTCCTGAAATCATTATTGGGTAGTTATTTTGTTTTTTCTTTTATTTGTTTTAAAGAAACTTAATCTTTTTCTCTAATAGATATTTGTATAAGCAATTTATGAATGTAACCGGTGAAATGGGAATAAAAACAGTTAGCTGTTGGGCTATTCAACATGACGATAATTTAGAACCAGTTATAAATTGTGAAGGAATGAATGCTATAATTTTATTTATTTTTGTGTCAATTAATTGTGTGTTAAATTTTTAGGAATCGGAGAGCCTATTTATTTCTATTTAGAAATAACTTGGTATTTAGCCGGTTTAACAGCACTTTTACTTTATATGTATGGAGCTTATTTAAGGTTTGAAATAAACGGCGCTACTGAAAGTGACTTAAAAATATGTTACGATCTGACTATGCCTTAAATATTAATTGATTTGGTTTTTTCCTCTTTATAGTCGACATTTTCTTGGAGGTATATCAGTTGTTGTTTATTATTTTATAATCCATAACGATGCAACACGTGCACATATAACTCCATCAGCAAGAGAAAATTTTGCATTTCCATTTATTTTATGGCAAATATTTTATTTAACAATATCAATTGAACGTTATAATACAGGAGTTTACAGTAACACAATTGGTAGATTTTATCAAAGGAATTTTTTAATGGTAAAGTAAACCAAAAAATTTATAGAGAGTCAATTTGAATGTTTCTAAAAAAATATCTTATTATGTAAACTAATCAATATTCAAGTCAAATCTGTTTAAACACAAAAATTAAAGTTCTTAGTTTCAACTTTTAGCAATGAATTATATTTAAACATGAAATTTAATACAATGAAAAAGAATCATTCAAAAGTGACTGACCTCTATAATTGTTTTGTTCAATGTATTTTTTTTTTTAGTAAAATATTTAATTTTGGTGTTTTCTTTATTTTTAGATTATCAAATTAACAATGTTAACATCATTACCATTAATTTTATGGCAATTTTCATCATTTCTTTTTACAACACAAACAATAATAATATTTTTATTATTACATATAAACGTTATACCAAATGTATTCGTATTTGATTATGCATTATCACAATTATTATCAAATTTTATTGCATTTTATTTACGTTATGAAAATCGTTTTTATTTATTATCATTACATAATACATTATCAATATCATTACTTATTTATGCATCAAAATATATATTATTTCCAAATATTGAAGAAAATGAACAACAAATGTCTAGATTACGTAAATTTGTACATGATACATTATTTTTTTTTAGTACAACATTTTGTGTACGTGATATGATTGATCGTTTAAATTTATTAAAAAAATCAGAAGATTTAAGTGGACATTATATTGATTTAATACTTGCTAATTTACGTATAAAACCACCAACATTTAATACAATATTATATGCAATAAATCCGTTGTTTTCATATATTGATTTGCCAACATTGAAATCATATAATAATGTTTTTATATTGAAATTTTTTGCTGTTTTTGTTATAATATTTTTAGCACGTTGGTTACAAAAACGTCGCCGTGAAATTGATGAGAATCCAAAAGAAAAAATTGAAAGGGCAAAAAATTATTTATTAGAAGATTTTTTAGAAGAGAATCGTATAACATTAAAGGATTTATCTGATCCTGAAACAGATAAAAAAATTAAAAATCAATTAGAAATATTAAAAAAATTTAATTATGATTATGAAAAATATAAAAATGAAAGAAATAAAACTGATAATGTTCCTGGCAATGAAAAAGATAGTTTTTTAAGTGATATTAAAAAATTAAAAGATCAAATAAGTGAAAATGAGAAAAAACATGATAACGAAAAAGAACGTAAACGTTCAACAATCAATGATAATTGTAATAAAACAATTGATCCAGATAATAAAACAAAATTAGTGGGTTTAAAAGAGACGACCACTACGACAAAACCAATAATCATTAAAAAGACTGCTGGTAAAGAAAGTGGAATAAATAAAAATGATGATGGAACTAAACAAACAAAAGATGGTAAAGATAAAAGTAAATCACCAAAAGTTAAATCAAATAAAACGACACCAACAAATACAACAAAAACTGGTGATTCATCAACACCAACTACATCTGGTTCTACAACAACAAAAACAAATAAAAAATCGAATAGTAAAAAAATGGGACAATCAGAAACAATTGGACATCCATCATCCAGTTTAATACGTTCCTTTTATTTATACAATATAATTCAAACATTTTTCTTTTTAATAATGGCAGGTTTAGTAATGAAATTAAAATTCATTTTAACACCATTTTTATGTTTAATTGCTTCCACATTCCCACCAAGAAATTGGTTTGCTAAAAATAGTATATTATATTGGACTGTATGTGTTGTTTTAATATTATGCGGTATTGCGGATCCTGGTGTTCAGGTCTGTCTAATTATAACTATCGAAATTTTTTATTATCATATTTTATTTGTTTTTTTTTCCTTCATATAGAATTTAAAGAATCAATACAAACATGGTGAATTCAGTGATACAGGATTAGAAGAATTGTTAAAATGGATTAAAGGAAATACTGATCAGAATGCAGTTTTTGCCGGTAAAAATTATTCATTATTGTTAATGAAATAATAAAAACAATAAAATATATTATTAATTTTAGCTCCAATGGATATAACAGCCTCTGTGCTTTTAACAACAAGACGTCCAATTGTAAATCATCCACATCATGAATTATTAGATATGGAGTAAGTTAATCTTTATTTTTGTTTTTTCTTCAAAATTAAAAAAAAAAAATCTATAAAATATCTACACGTTGATAAGGTAGAAAATTTTTGTTCGACAGAAAATTTTTAAATCCATTTTTGTGGTATGCTACATAATGAATTTAATTACATGAAACTTTATTTCCCGCTTTTTTTAATTGTCGATAAAGAAGATCGCTACACAATATAAAACCATCAATGATTTCTTTTGAACTAATAAGTTTTATTTTTATTAATTTCTTTACAGAGAACGTACAAAATTAGTATATTCAATATTTAGTAAAAAACAATCATCAGATATTTATAATAATTTAGCAAAATTAAAAGTACAATATGTAATATTACCACATAAAGATTGTTTTTTACCAACAATAACTGGTTGGCGTATGTCTGATATTTGGGATTTTATAGAACCAGAAAATAAAAATAATCCACAATTTTGTGTTGGTTTATTTCAAAAACCAAATCCAAGTTTTTTAAAAGTATTTTTTAATGATAAATATCTTGTGATAAAAATATTCTCACAGAGTATTGAACTTGAACTTAAAAAAATTAATTTAATTGAATTCAATATGTGAAATATAATTTAATATTTAATAAAAGAATAAAATAAAGTCTATAAGAATGACATAAAAACATAACACACATACACACACACAATACACAATACATCCAGTGAAATCTTTACATATTTTGACCATAGTCAATTAATAAACTGATCAAATATATAAAAATCACTAAAATACAAAATTCATTATTAAGAAAAACCTGTCTTAATTCGATCATCGATTTTTACTGAGCAAATATGATTCAATAAAAAATAAGTGTGCAGCTTAAACACGTTTTAGTGAATACGAATTCACGAATTGAAAGGTTTCACTGTAAATACATTTTTCCTCTTTTATTGTTCTTGTATTCAACTGAATTCAAATACCGTTTAGACATAAATAAATATTAAGTTAGATGTGTGATAACTTGTTCCATGTTTTATGTGATTTCTTTATTTCACTAATTTATTTTCTAACGTGGGAATTTTCACATTAAACATATTAAAGATTGAAATCAAATGAAAAAAAAAAATGTGATTGGAAAAATTACATTTATTTTATTTTTCATTTTGGGAAATATTTTGTAATTTTTATAAAAATAAAAAAATTTTAATTCAATTAATTAATTAAGATTTAAGAATTTTACTATCATCGTTTAATATTTGAAAATAAGTTGAAATTAGTTTATAAGGAAAAATAGAAAAACTCAATTAATTTATGAGAACAGAACAATAAAATACTTTCACCAAACACGTCATAATTATTTTAGCTCATAAATTATAATTAATTATTTTTTTATCGTTAATATTTTTAAGATGAAATAAATCTATTGTCATTTTTATTCTGTTCTGTTAAAAAAAAAATAAAGAAAATGAGTCATTAAAAGTAATCAAATTAATAAACTAGGAATACAAAATGATTCCCTGGAAATAATGTGAAATTTAATTTAAGATAAAAAAAAAAACATAAAGGTGAATTGTGGTAATGGGTTATTTATTCTTCTTATATTAATTTCATTGATTTAAATGACAGAAACAAAAAATAAAACACGTTAAATCAAAATCACGTTAAATAAATAAATTAAATTCAAATAAAAAAAGAAAATGGAAGCGATGATGAAAGATGATTGAAAGTCTTTGAAATAATTTAAAAACAAAGAATAAGAAAAAAATAATTAAGACTGAAAAATGAATTAATGTTTTGCTTGATTAAAAATTGTATCTGCTCCATTCAAACTCACTTCACTTCACTTTAAAAATAATTTGTTATTCTTGTTGCTTTCAATAAATTCACATCAACTAATAATTTTCCATTAGTAAGAAAAATTGTATTCAGTCGTTTCATTCAAATCAAAATAATCAACACAAAACAAAATTATAAACTACTACTGAATATAAAGTGTGTTCGTATATATGTACTTACTTACCTTCACCTACCTTATATAATTAAGCTGTTAACTAAATTAATAAAAAGAATGAAAAATTACTTGAGATCAACTACGTATTGATTATTTAGCAATGTTTTCATGAAACCTTGTTTCATTTCTTTTTTGTGATCCGTAGTTGAATTATAAACTAAACTAATGTAAAATCATTTTCAATAATTTTAGAATATCCTCCTTCAACTCTAAATCAAATAAATAAAACAGATTCCTTAACAATTTCCACAAATTTTTTGTTACCAAAGAATTGTACGGGAGATCTGTTTTATTTTCACTTGACAATAAATATGAAAAATGAAAATTGTTGTAAAATTCTGATGACATTAATTTGTTTTTAGCAAAATGAAAATTAAGTAAATTCGCAAAAAAAAGTTAATTTCACCAATATAAATTTATTCCGTCATCTTTTATCACTACTACTACCACTACTGCTACCCATCATATAATCACAGATTAGAAAATTATATTAAATTGTCTCTGAACAGAAATTTTTACTTTCTTCGGCAATCATCAACAAATTGTGAAAAATTGTTAAATAATTTCAAGTGAAAAAAAAAAAAAGTGAGTGAGAGATAAAATCTCACCTCATTAAAAAAATGAGTAATTTCAAGTGAAAAAATTTCTCTCTCACTTTAAATAGATTTTTTGTTTTAATGGTTAATTTATTGTTATCAAAAAAAAAAAAAGAAAGAAAATTCTATTGTTAGTAAAGTTTTTAATAAAAAATAATGAAAATACAGAAAAGAGTGGGGGGAGACAAATATTATAAAATTTTTAAATTTAAATTTTAAAAATAAAGGATTAAGGGAAAAATCATTGAAAAAAAAAATAAAAAGAAAGAAAGAGAGAGAGAGAGAGAAAGTAATGAAAACGAAAACAAATAATTAGAATTAAATAAAAAGAATGAAAGAAAAGAAGAATAAAAAGAAAAAGTTGTATTTTAATTGTTAGTTACTTTTTAATTAAATTAAATTAATAAATATAAAAAAATTTAATTATACAATTCAGAACATTTTTAATTATAAAATAGAAAGAAAGAATAATTACAGACAAAGCAAAACAAATAATAATAAGAATAATGTAAATGAAAAAGAAGAAGAAGAACAAAACAGTAAAAAAAAAAAAATGTGTGTTACATGAGATGAGTCCTATTATTATTTATTAATTATTAATTATTTTATAAAAAGAAAATTAAAAATAAATAAAACAGAAAAACAAAAATGAAAGAGTTTCAAGAAAAAATTATTTTTCTGTTTATTTTTTCCATTTTTCCAGAGATAAAAAGTTTCATTTCTTTCCTGTTGATATAATTAACATTTTTTGGAACAAGTCACTAAAAAATTAATTCTTTGAACTTTTAAGTACAAATAGTGTGTGAGAGAGAGGGAGAGATAATGGTGTCAATACTGTCCGAAATATTTTCCTTATACAAAAATTGTATTAACAAAATTTCTGCTTAAATTTTCATTCATTTTAGAAAGTCAAAATATTATTTCTTTAATGCTACAAGACTACAGCTGTTTCTTTGTTAAGAAGCAGATGTGTTATTGGATAAAACGGAAGGACTTCTTAGAAACTGTAACGGAATGAAAACATTAACTAAATGGAACAATTCCGAAGAAGGGGTCAGCAGTAAAAAAGACAACAATAAACATTTATATAAAATGACCATTTATTTGTAATAAATATTGCAATTTTATAAATTATTTTATTTTAACTTTATAATTTTTTTATGAATTTAATTAATTTTTTTTTTTTGTATCGTTAAATCTAAAATAGTTGATTATATTCATTTCGAATGACCGGAACTAATTTATCTAACATCTTGGTTTAAATCCTTTTTTTCATCATTACAATAATTTTCCTTAACAATTTCAATAAATAACGTCAAAAAAAAAAAACACAAAGGAGGCGAAGAGCAACAAATAGAAACAAAAATGTTTGATGACAAATAAACAAAAGAAACAAAATAACATTCTTTTTATTTGTTTGTTTATTTTTCTTCTTCGTCTTTTATAAAAATTTTAAGAGTTTTGGTGGACATGACTTTTTAACTTTTACAAAAATAATAAAGGATTTTTTTTTTTGTAATTTTTTTTTTATTTCTTTATTTATAATTTCTTTTAATAAAACTTAAAATTACATTTTTCATCATTTTTTGTTTTTTTAATTTTTTTTATTTAGGAAAACTATTTTTATGTGTTGTTTTTTTTTTTAATATTTATTTTTTATATTTTTAAAATTAATTAATTAATTATTTCTACAAAATAAAAAGACAGTATTATTAAAACTATTTAAAAATTAAATTAAATTAAATAATTAATAGAAATATATTAATAAGAATAAAAAAAGAAATTCTGTCAGATTTTCTCTATAATTTATTGTTGTTGTAATTTTTTTTATATGATTTTTTATTTTTTTAATTTGATTTAATTTTTGTTTTTAGTGTTCTGAGTTCTGTGTATTGTCCAAAATTAGTAATGCACATTTTTTTTTCTTATTTAAAAATCAGTTGGAATTTCAGTGATGAAACTTCGGCATTTCAGGAGTAAATAATAATTGTTAACGTTTTTCGACTAGAAAATTAACGAATCATAAAGAAACTGGAAAAGATAAATGTGATTCTGGATTCTTCCATTGTAAAATATATTCGGAAAAATCCTCCCTTTAAATACAAATTTTTTATTTCAATCTATTTTTGATTGATGCAAATCAATTGACATTTGGTCAATTATTGTACATTTGTTATTTGTGTAAAACTAATTTGGGACAAAAGTTAAACCCTACATATTTTTGTCATGGTTGTATTTATATTTTTTTGCAAACCTTGCAAACTGTTTTCATAATTTCTCTCTTTTTCCTTTTTCTGTTTTTATTTCTTTTTTCCTTTTGTCTTACTTTTTTTTTAATTTTTTTGCAACAAATTTCGAATTTTAAATTTATAAAGAAAAACTTTTATATGTTCTGCTTTTATCAGATTGCATGGAATGTGTCTCGTTTTATTTTCTTTCATTGCTTGTAAAATATAAAATCTTTTTCTATTTCTTTATTTAAAAATATGGAAAAATTAAATTAAAGAAAAATAAAATGGAAAATTAAAATAATAAAAAAAAAATTATATCAATATTTACAAAACATTTTCCAATTATTTACTAAATCCATTCATTTTATCTTCTACTGATTCAAAAACAAAGAAAGTATTCCAAATTTCATTTAAACAAAAAAAATAAATAAATAGAAAAATCGATAAAGAAGAGAACTATTTTTTCTTCGAAACTTTTCCTTAGATAATTTTTTTTTTCTACAACATTTAATTTAATCGTTTTTTTTTTTTTCATTTTCTTAAATTTAAATTAGAAAAATTACATTGACTTGTATAAATTTTTATTCATAAAAAGGAGAAAAATTTCTTCATAAAAAAAGAAAAGTTTTAAAACAGAAAAAAATGACCAAAAAAATAACGAAGAATTTTTCTACTTTTGTTGAAGACATATTTAAAAAATAAATGTCTCCATTCTCCACATATTTGTTTTTAAATACAATTTAATTTTTTTTTTTTTTAATTTTAATCAAAAATATAAATAAGACATTAAAGTTTATAGTTTCTTTTCTTTAAATAAGAGGCAACAAACACTCTAGTGTTCCAAAATTTAATTAAAACAACAATTTAATTGTTCTATAAAACTTCATTAACACTTAAAACTCTACAATTTGCTCATTAATCTTTTTCTTCTTCTTTTTTCATCACTACCAAAAAATACATTTTCTTTTATCTATTGAAACCTTTGAATGTGACCATACAATTCATTAATTGTTCCAATTTAATACAGGTTCGTTTACTTTAGATTTTTAAAAGAAGAAAACTAAACGATTACGAATATTGGCAGATAATCGTATAACTTCACTTCTTTTCTTGAAAATCAAATTTATGATAAAATCATCTTTTAAAAGTTAAGAAAATTAAGCCTACTTGTTAAGTCATAAATGTCAATATAAAAAGAATAAAAACAGGAACAAATATTTAATTATTTTGAGCAAATTTTATAAAATCGAGTTGAGGTGAAAAATATTTCTACAAAGAGAAATAAAATGTTGGTAGTGAAAAGAAAAAGAAAAAAGAAAACAAAGTTTTCATTAATTTCGAGTTAACACATTTTACATTTTTTTTTTAACAAAGAGAATTTACAGCGAGAAAATAAAAATTATAGCCAATTATTTTAGTTTATTTTCTTTAAATTTTTTTTTTTGTTAACAAAATTCGTCCCCTTAAAGATGATTTTTTTGTTGTTGTTTTATTTTTAACCCCACACAGTATAAAATACCCTAAATTTTGTTGGTTTATATAAAATTCTAACATTTAATTTAATTATTTTGACTTTTCTTATTTTCTAATAAAAGAAACAAACAACAAAAAAAAAAAGTGGTTCATCGATTATTAAATAAAAGTTTATTAAAATTAATGAGATTTTTGTAATTGAAAAAAAAATAGTTTTTTTGTTAAATTTTTAATTTAAAAATTAAAAACAAAAATTGTAAAAAAAAAACTTTCTGTTTTATTTTGCATTTCGTTTCGGCATAAACAAATCAAAAAAAATATATGGAGAGGAGTTGATCAATTGAAATTATTGATTGTTGCAAAATTATAATTATGACTTCCTTTCTTTTGTTTCTTTCTCATCAAAATCAATTGATTTTTAATTTGTATTTAAATTAAATAGAAACGAATATAAGACGACTATATATAAATACTCAATTTTCCTCCTGTTTTTTTTTTTTTTTTTGTTAAACATATTTAAATATTCCACTTAGAAGGAAACAGAAGAATTGTTCTGAAGAAAAAAAATTATGTACAGTAAACAAACAGAGTGTAATCATAAAATATTATTAAAATATAAAAAATCTTACAATTATTTTTCTAATAGAAAAGAAAACAAGTGAAAATAATTTTAATATAATATTTTTTTTTTCTTTATACAAAATTTTATTCATTAAACAGAAATGCAATCGAGAGGATGAGAGAAAAAAGAATTATTCTTACTTTTCTTTCCTTTTCTTTTTTCAAATAAATATTTTCACATGCGAAAAAAAAACATTAATTTTGTTCCTATTTAAAATTGATCCGTTTTCCTTTTTATATTTTTTTAATAATTTACTTTGTTTTTTATTTATATTTTTTTCTTTTAAAATTTTAACAATTAAATTTTTTTTTTCTTTTATTTGAGCCAAAAACAAAAATTATGTCCACAAATAATTTCCATTTTTTAATTTTAATAATTCACTAAAAATCTACAAATTTTCTTTTTTTCTCCATAAATATTTAAAATAAATTTTTGCAATGTTTGTTTTTCTCCTTCCACATTTTTTCACTTTCCTTTTTCCACTCCCCCCTCTATTGTTTTATAAACATTTTCTTTCTCTTTTTTAATAAATTCTTATCATTTTCATCTTTTATCTTTTTGGAAAAATATAAATAAATGTTTTTTTTTCTCTCTTTAATCAAAAATCGATTAAATTTGGAATTACCGAGTCTCGGGACGGTTCATAAGAGAGTAAATTATACCGAGATATTTTTATATTTATAAAAACATTGAATGAAAATGCAAAGAGCAAAAAAAAAAAAAAACAAACAAAAGAAATGCAAAACAAACAAAAGAAACAATATAAGACGAAGAAGAAACAGAGAAAAAAAAAAGAAGAATATTTATATAAATTATTAAATAATTATAGTTTGATGGCAAATGTTTTTGTGTGACCAAATAAAATATATTCTCTTAAAATACCTAAAAAATATATAAATTACTTTTTCTACAAAAAAAAAATGAATTAATTTAATTATTTTCTTTTCTCTACACTAAAAATATCTAATGAAAATTAATTTTTCATTCTTTTTCTTTATCATTGTTTTTTTTTTTTTAATTAATTAATTAATTTATTATTTATATAATTTAATTTAAAAGGTTTTTTCTCTTTTTACTTTAATAGAATAAAAAATATTTAAATAATATTGTTTTATTTTTCTTCACAATAAAAAGAAAAAAAAAATAAAAGAATAAAATTAAGAAACAAACAAAAAAAAAACGATAAAATCAGCCAAGATAAAAAATGACGACGGAGGTTTATTTACAATTTTGGCAATTTTCTTTCTTCCTTTAATATTATGTTTATTTTTCGTTTTTAATCATAATTAATTTAATTAGAAAAAAAGAATCATAAAGGAAAAATAAAATTGGTATGAGCGAAAAAAAATACACAAAAACTTGGAATCAACAGAAAATAAAATTTTACGCAATTTAATTAAAATTAATTAATGCAGAATTTCATTGAAAACATTCACCAGATATAAAGTAATTTAAATTCTTAACGAATACACGAATGAAATGTACAAATTTCCGTTGAGTTAACGTATTACAATAAAATTCTGACTTAATTATAAGAAAAAAATAAATGATATGCTTTTTTTTTTTGATCGTTTTGTTTAAATGGAAAATATTAATCTTTTTCTTTAAAGTTAAATTTTATATTAATAAATTTTTTTTTTAAATATTTAGTATAAGAAACAGTCTCTTTCAAGGATTTTGTTGTCTTATTTTATTTTGTATTTTCTTTAAATTTTTTTCTTTTAAATTTAGATTAAAACGAAGAAAAATCATTTTATTTTATTTTTAATTATTATTGCTTTCTTTTGGTAACAAAAATACAAACTAATATTGCACATTTAAACTACATCGCGCGCGCGCGTGTGGGTGTGTGTGTGGTTAATTACTTTCATTTTTTACTTTTATTTTATCTCCTATTTTTAAATTTAAGATTAATCAATTATTCTTATTTTTTAATAGGAAATAGTTTTTTTTTAGTTTAGTTTAGTTAATTTCACTTATGATTGATTGTACAATACGTAATTATTTTTTTATTTAATTTTTTTTCACCATGTTTTTGTATAAAAAAAATTTAATAACAATTCTGTTGATCCCGGATCCCTCTCTTTCTTCTAACTATTTTTTTTTTCTTTTTTATTCTCTCACGTCATTTCTGATCTCCTCAAAATTAATTAATCTAATATTAAATTTTTGTTATATATGCTTTTCATTTCTAAATGCAAAATCATCTTTTAATTCAAATATATTTAAATACTGATCGTAGTATTTTCTATTATTCTGGTTCATCTAATTATTGTTTTTGATTATTTTAAGAGAAAAGAGTTAATAATCAAAAAATTATTTAAATAAACGTCAATTAGCTGTTTGTTGTAGAAATTTCGGTTTTATCAAAACAATATTATTTTGATTTGTTGTAACAGCTGTTGTAGTTGTTGTTGTCACATTGGTTGATGCTGCTGATGATAATGCAGATTGTGTTGTCTTTTGTTGTAAAGGTTCAGGACCAGCTAATAAATGAATATTATTTATTGATGTTGTTGGTTGACCCAATTTTGTATGATGTAGTTGTACTGAAGAACCATTTGTTGTATTATAATGCTGTTAAAGAACATACATTAATGAAATTTAAAAGAGTTGCTATTAAATAAATTTAACTTACCATATTATTATCATTTTGCTGTTGTAATGTAACCATTGTTGTTTGCGGCACACCAGCCCAATTCGCAGCACGCACTAAATTTTGTGGTTGTACATGAACTTTAATACCATTTGCTAATACAACTGAACGTACTACACCACCATTTGCACTAACCACATTGCCATTAATTCCTTTTAATTTTGGTAGCATCTATAAAGGAAAAAATAAATAAATAATTTAAAGTGTTCAAGAATAAACACAAAAAAAACTTACATTAACTTGTTCCAAAGGTGTTTCTTCATAACCTGAATCAGATGAGTTATCACTAAATTTATTACCTAATGCATCAGTTAATACTTCAATACCAGTCTGTTGTTGTTGATTTGGTTCAGCACCAACAATTTTAGCTTTTGTTGATTTTTCTGTACACATTTTTACTAAATTTTTAACCATGTCAGTGCCTTTAATTTTAGATGGATTTGGTACTAATTTTTCCAATGAATTTTTTATTATTTTCCCAGAATCCGATTTTATTTTATGCATATAATTATTTGTTGTTGTCGGACACTTATTAATATTATATTGATATTTTTTTTCATTATTAATATCATTAATGATTGTTGGAGGTGGTGGTAGTAATGGTATCGCTGCTGATGCTGATGTTGTTGGTGTTCCATTTATTGTAAATACAACAGGAATATTTATTAAATCTTTATCATTTTTTTCTTTATTATTTAATAAAATTTCATGACGATTTATATGATCAATAATATTTTGACGTTTTGAATATAAATGATGTTTTTTAACAGCTGTTGTTGGTACATTGACATTATCAGATATTTTACCAATACAATTATTTATATTAATTCCAGTTATTCCAACATTATTCATATTGTTTGTTATATTATTATCTTTGACTAATAATCCAGTTTGTTGATTTAATATAGCATTTGTTGCATTATTAATACGACGTATAAGTGCAATATCTTTAATAGATGAATTTGTATTACAATTAGAGGGATCAATATCAGTCTTTATTGTTGTCGTTTTTATTGTATTGATTTTTTTATGATTATCACATAATTTGTATGTATCAATATCTATTATAACTGCATCAATTAACTTATTTTCATATACATAACCGCAACATGTTTTTATTTTTAACCATAATTTATTATCAATATCAATTATTGTACCAGTCAATTTACCAATATTTTTTAATGGACATTTATTTTTACGTCTATATTTCTTTTGTATTCTACCTTCATAGGCATGGGCATTTAATAATGTTTCAATAAAATTTCTACTGATTTCGGTTTTTATCAGATTTGGTGTAAACATATTTAATGAAACTGAATTTTTTAATTTTTGCATTTCTTCAGTGTCATCGCTATGATTTGATAATGGACTTGTTGGTGTTGAGATTTCATCAGAAAAGCCTTTCGGAATAGAGGAAAATTTTATTAAAATCTTTAAAACTTTAAGTTTAGATAATGTTTTTAAATCTTCCCACACTGTATAAGTAAGTAAAATTATCATAAATAATAAATAAACTTACCAGGACTTAATTCACGTTTTACAGTCTCTAGTGCTGCCTTTTTCTTTTTAGTTTTCTTAAATATTTTACAAAATCTTTCTGGTACAGAAGTTATTGAACGTGTTGTTGTTGGTACAACAGCAGTTACAATTGGTTGTGGGGTTATTATTCCGTTAGCTTCATTTTGTAATGTTAATTGTAACTGTTGCTGAATTTGTTCTTCTTTACGTTTTTTAAATTTGGTCATAGATTTAAGACCAGGACCAACACGTGCATCAACAACCTTAAAAAAACGCATAATTATAGATTCCATTTGACCCTTGATATTCTAAAATACTTACATGACCCCAATGACGATTACTGCCCGGTGGAAGACGTTTAAAACGTTTAACAAGTAATACGCATGCATTGCATATTTCACCTTTTCGTGGATTGATCAATTGAAAACATTGAATAAAATCATTTTCATATTTCTTGGAATCAGTAAATCGAGAACTAAAAATAGAAAAATTAAAGATCAAAAAAAAATTCTAAAATTCCAAAAAAAAAATATGATTTTTACCTGCTTGATTTTGCTTTACAGATACAGCAACCTTGGGTTGATCTATAAACTTTTGGTTTATGGAAAGAAAACATCTTTTACGGTTCTGTTTTGACGATTTTATTTTTCTTTCTTTCTATTAATGCTAATTTTTTTTTTGATTTCTTGTTTTTTTATTCTTTAAATATTGTATTAAAAAATTTGCAACACAATAAAAAATAATTTACATAAAAAAAAACTTTTGATAATTTATTAAATTTAAAATATATATATTTGTTTAGATTTGTAACGCAATTATTAATAATTATAAGTTTTATATAGAAAAACCTTCAATAATACTAATATTAAATAATAATTCCTTAATATTTTAAATATAAACAATCATTGTTATTTATAATATTTATATCAACTAATTTGATGTGATTGAAATTCATTATAAAAATATTGATAATTAAGTAATTCATTAACTGTTTCTAATGTTATTGTTAAATTATTCGTAATATACATTAATTCATTATTATTCGGATTAAAAGGAATTTGTGCTAAGCACCGGAGTAGTACCGAAGTTGAATAAGATGATGAACGTGAAATTGATGAATTTCCAAATATGTATGTCGCCTGTAAAGATGAAAAAGAAACAAAAATTAAAAAAGAGAAATTATGTATTTAATTTTTTATGAGTTTTCTATCATTTTCTAATAAGAAACAATATTTTTTACATATAATTTGACCTTCATTATAATTAAATATACAAAGAATAAAAAGATTCGACCAATAATAACAATATTATTATATTATTTCAAAGAAAACGACTAACTACATATAAAATAATTATAATAACAAAATAAATGCGGAAATGTGAAAATTGCATAAATAATTGGAAAAATCCCATATTGTTGGACGTTTAAATTGACACAATTAAAAAATTGTAATGAATTAATTTAAATAAATGAATATAAGTTACTAGTGAATTTAAAGTGTTTTTTTGTTTTTCATTCCCATACATACAGAAATTAGCGAACCCATAACACATCATTTCTCATATAATCCCGATTAAAGATTATTACTTTCTTTTAGACAACATTTATTTTTTTTAACATAATAATAATAATTAACTTAAATACCTCAAACATATCGAGAGCAATAAAAAAAATCCAAAAATAGAGGAATATTTCAATTAAACCAAAATATATCATAGACATTTTTCTGATAATTTTTTTATTAATAAAATCTTTTAAATAATAACAACAATGAAAAAAAAACACAACGAAACTATTATTATTAGAACACTAAATGAAAACACGACATTGTCCCATTTAATATGAAAACTGTCTGAATTGAATAACAGAAACGGAACAGAAAAATATAACCAAACGAATATAAATCGCGCGATTCATTTTTATATATGAGCGAAGCGAGTATGTAATACTGTTAATAAATATTTGCCTTTGTGTGAAGAAAATAAATACACGAAAAATTAACTTGAAAAGTAAATAATAAAAAAATGTATATATATATACAGAAAAACTGCGCTTTTATTGAGTTTATCGTAGAATTTTAATATGACCAGTTGAATTTTTGTTAATCTCAAACAAAAGCAAACTTTATAATCTTTAATGACGCAAATACGCGCTTGCGTGAATTTTTTATAAAAAGATTCGCCATTTCTATTATTTCATGTCTTCTTTATTTTTATTATTTGTCAAATTTTGTTTTTTATTTTCAGTCAACCAAAAAAAGACAAATCTAAAAATCATAACATTAAAATATTGTAATTAATTTTAATCTCTATTCCGTGTTTCTATATTTTTTTTAAATCATCTATAGAAAAAAAAAACGTGTACTAATAAAAATAATCTTGTCTCTTTCTTTTCTCTTGTTTGATATTTTAAATAGATACAAACAAATGAAATACATTCTTATCCGGTTTTTCAATTTATCAAACTAAAAATCTACTTCTTACTAATATTAATCTTGTTTGCTTACTATTAATAGAATATTTCGAAAAATAATCATTTTATTCATAATATTTTTAAACCAAATTAACGAATATTTGCCATTCAAATTTAAATAATAAACAAAATGGCTGATAACGTATAAAAAAATATAAACAACAATAAATAATTCCACCGAATTCGAAATGAAAACAGCTGACATTTGTTTTTATTTTAAATTTTTTAAATTCCAAATAAATTTTCATATAAATAAAGTGTAAAAAAAAAAAAAACTTTAACGTAGAAAACAATTTATTTTTTCATCTTTATATTTTACGAAAATATTTATTTATCAAATTTTTTTTTGTCAGTGTATCCAAAACCTAATAAAATGAAAACAAACCAAATCGGGTCATTGATCTGACGTCATATAGAAAGAATTTTTCTTTCTGAATAATGACGAGAAATGAAGAGAAAATATTTCGTATTTATATTTTAGCGTAGAAGAGTGAATGAAATAGAAATATTTTACTATAAACATAGAACAACGTCATTATTTTGGAAGTAGAATAGAGGGAGAATTTTATAGAAAAAGAGATAAATCTATAGTAAAAAGTTGACATAACATTATAGTGAAGTTTAATTAAATATTTTTAATATTACATATTTTAATATTTTTTGTTTGGCAAAAAAGAAGCGAATTCAGAAATTAGCCTTGCCGTGTATTTACGCAAATTAAATTGTTAATATATTGAAGTTTAAACTCACATTTCACAATTCTCAGAAATATTTTAAATTTCTCCGAATTGCATATTGCAAAAATAAAAAGAAAATAAGTGAAAATGATTTTTTTTGTTAGTAAAAAAAAATACCTGTAAGTCGGGAAAAACCGAATTACATTTTACTTTATTTTGGAATTTATCAAATAAAAATGTAAGTACGCATGAGTCAAAAGTCAGACGTATTTACACTTTTTGTTTTATTATCTTACGAATATATCTACCGGCACAAGCAAAAATATTAACTTCATTTTTCATTTCCTTTCTATTTTTTTTCTCTATTTCTTTTTAAATTTTGAACGTATAAAAGCCATCTAAATAATATTCGATAACACTGTTCTGTTGGTTGTTATTTTTTTAATTGAATTGAACCTAGAAAAAAAAAACAAATTTAGTATACTTGCAGTTGCAGCTGTTTTATAACTTTGTTCATATGTTTGCCTTTGTTTATTAAGTTTCGTGTTAAGAGGAGTATGTTCATTTGAAATTTCTCAGAGTTGACATGGACGCCAAATAGATTTTTTTTGTTACTATAATGTAGTGCATATATAAGATAATTAAATATTATTGCCTAAATCAGATACTAGATGTCTCTTAAAGTCACTATTTTAAAATGTTGAAAAATTAAATCATTTTTCAATTTATATCTTTATTTAGAGTTTTTGATTTTATTTTCTTCGTCGAAGAATGAGTCATTTTCAGTTCGGATTTTTTTGTTCGTGTTTATGAATTTTATTTTATATATTTTTGATTCTATTTTATATTTTGATTTTATTTTATATTTTATTTTCGTCGCCGAAGAATGAGTCATTGTAGGTTCGGATTTTTTTTGTGTTCGTGTGCCGACAAATCCTTTTAAATTTTTAATATATTTGAATTTTTGATATTTATTAAATTTTTGTTTTCCTTTTGTTTTATTTTAAAATATTTTTTTTTTTGTAATTTTTTTTCTGGTAATATTTTTACTTCTTTTTTTTGAGATTTTTTAACTTTTCTTTTGAATAATATAAAAAAAAAAAAAAAACTTTATTAAAAAAATGGTTTTAAATTTGACAAGCAATTTTTTACCTATTTAAATTTTTTTAATTTAATTTTTTTGCTACCAATAAATTGGTTCGTATCCGAAGAAATTCACAATAATCGCCCTTAAATGGTATGAAACTTTATAAATCATAAGGTCGATAATTGCTTTTAACTTTTTAAAATTCAAATACATTTAAGTTTTAAAACTGAAAAAGATAAAATATTTAATACCGTCCCAATTATATAATTTAAATATAATATGCACATAGGAATATGCACTCTTCTTTAGCTTTTTATTAATTTTTACATACAAAAAATACTTATCGTTCTTCCGTCACCCTTACACTCATTAATGCATAGAAGAAAAACAAAATACTCATGCAACGTTTTACCAAAATTACACACACATAGGCGCATATTATATTAAACCAACAGCTGATTCGAAAACATTAAAAATCAAAATCAAAATAAATAGGTAATAAGTAAAAAAATAAATGTTTTTCAAATATTTTTCATTTCTTTATAACGTACTCTTCTTTTTTACGCTTTTTTTCATTGTTACTAATTTTATTTTTCTCTTGTTTTTCTCGTTCTGCTATTAAAAAAATTTTAAATAATAAATTCAAAATACTAATAAAGTCTTTTTTGTTTTCTACTATTGAAATTAAATTTTCCAGCTCAATAAATATTGGAGTTATAAAATAATAACAATAATTTCGAATAAAATAAAACTATTTCATTCAATAGTTCTCCTATCTCCGTCACGCTTATTATAGAGAAGAATTACAAAATCCTTATGAAACAAAAAATACACACACATTGATATGAAATTATTCATTTTTATTATTTTGAATAAAATAAAACAATTTTCATTCCAAAGTTCTTTTATCTCCTTCACGCTCCTTCTATAGAAGAAATAGATAATGCTGATGATATACAAAAAATACGCACACATTGATATGATATTATACACATCCAACATAAAAAATATTTTATATTTATAGTATCAGCTGATTGAAAATAAAAATATTTATTTAAATGATATTTGCATTTACTGAAAGAAGATGGTGTAATATTTTAGCAAATAAATTACTTTTTTCCGTGCGATGACATCTACCCTAGATCAGTGGAACTAATTCTTATAAAATTTTGGGGAATCCCATTTTCACTAATTTTATAATTAAAAAAACATACGAAACAATAACTTTTAAATAGCTAATTACATTAAAAATATTGCATCCACGAATTTAATTTATAATTAATTCTTATAAAGAAAAGTTCAAATTTTAATAATAAATTAGAAACACAACGAATTTCTCAGGATCTCGATCATTAACGCGCTCTCAAAATTCAACAAAATAGATCATTTTCAAAAAATCATAAAATGTAAAATAATTTAAAAATTAAAAAAAAAAAAGCACACGAATTTAGCTACATCTTTTAACTTTCATTTAAAATTAAAATCATAAAAATTCATTCACAAATGTCGGAACCGAGCTATATTCAACGCACTTAGTTTTGGTGAAAATAGCCAAAATCATTTTTTTTAAATTAAGAAAAAATTAAGAAAAAATTAAAAAATCAAAATTATGAGCCCACAGTGTTGGAGAGAATACTCTGAGGTATTGAAATCAATAAAAAAATTGTGTATAGATTCAACGATGTGTCTGGCGGGCTATATTCAAAAGTACCAAAAATACAAATTTTCCACTGAAATGCAATGACTGCCCTTAATACAGAGTGAATGAAACATAAACATAAACAAAAGTAAGAAGGAGAAAAATAATATTTGAATAACGTACCATTTTGGAAGGTGTATGATTTTGATTTTTCTTACTGCAAAAGCAATTTCTTCTTTTGTCTGGATTTCATATGTTTCTGTTTTGTATTTTTATGTGTTGGTATTAAAAAATAGATGAAAAATCAAACAGAAAACACATATATGAAAATAAGTAAATTACAAATTTTATTTAGGAGACAAACGGAAAAGAAACATGGCCGATTTTTTATAAATAAAATAAGATTCAGAGAGGATCAACAAATTTAGTCAAAATAACAAAAAAAAAAACAAAATGTCCGATTTTTGGTTTTTCTACCTGTATTTTTAAAAGAGCGCGGGTCTTTGTTTTCTATCTTAACAGACCGTAGAAATGTTTTTATAATATATTATTGAGATAGGTTAGTTACATAGCACACGAAAAATAAAAAAAAAATATTTAATATTCGCCTGAGTTTAATGACCATCGAAAGAATATAATTTTTGAAACACAAAAAAAAGAAGCAAAAATGAGCGAACATGCGTCTCACACAATGTATAAATTTTCCCAAGGACAACAAATTTAAAGTGTCGTTGTCCTTTTAAGTTTTAAAAAGAAGAAGAAAATATTAACGAGAATTTTATTAACGAAAAAAAAAACAATATTAACGTCTTGATAAAAATAACTTTATCCATTTTTACTTTAAAACGTCACGAACAAACGCAAAACGATGATTACTTCTTTTTTATTTTAAATAATTTAATTGAAACAAATTTAATATTATTCAATTTTTAATCAATAATTAAAATATAAACAAAGACTAGTTCCTTACTTTAATAATATTAATATTTTAAAAGAAAGCAAATCAAATTTTTGAATAAAAACTTTATTTTATATAACGATTTTTTCCCTCATCTTCCATCGAATGATATTATATATTTTAATTTAAAAAAGAAGAAAAATATTATATTTTTTATTTAAATAAAAAAAAAATCCGCATAATTGATTACGTTTCTTTATCGAAAATAGAAAGAGGTAAAAAAAAAACTAACAGAAAACTTTTTAATCAAAAAATCATCAAAAGAAAGAAGAAAACACAAAACTGTATTTTATAGAAGATTTTTTCTTGTTAACTAAAAAATTATAAAAAAGGTATCAAACACGTACCCACAAAGACATAATTTTATTCACTTGACTTAACGACTTTAAATAAAAGAATAAATACAAAAAGAGCCAAATTTTAAATGCGTCATATTAATTATGTTTTCTTTTTAAATGTCTTCGTCGTACGAAACATTTAAAAAAAAAAACTCAACCAAAGAAATTAAGAAATAATTAAGAAACGAAATAGAAATTAATAAAAATATGAAATAAAATTTGTATCAAAATCGCATTATTATTATCAACGATTAACTAAATAAACCAATTACTTTGTTTGAACATTTTTTATTTTATGCTTTCTTGTATGAAAACGAAAAAAATTCGAACACTTTCTAACAAAAATAATGCCATTGAACGGGAGGAAAAAGTTTAAAAAAAAAATGCCCATTATAAATTCTTAAAAAACCATGTAAATAATTAAAATATTAAGTATAAATAACACACCAATATAATATTTAATATATATTAAATATATAATGAATTAGTTTCATTGATAACAAGTTATAATTCTTATCACAAAAACAGTATAAATAAATGTATCACTACTGTTCGTTTTCATTTTGTTTTTTTAAGTTAGAATTTTTTTGTCAATAAAATTTTTTTGAAATTGAAAATATATTTTTGTGGATAAAAACATAAGATGATGTTAATTAATATTATATTGAAAATGAAATTCACATTTTTTACATTTCACTATTTTGCAATTAAATTAAAAACTGACCTAAATACAATATGCCAAAAGAGATTACGTGCAAATTTTCAAGTACACTAAAAAAAACAATGTTATAAAAGAAAAAAAAATGAGACATGGTTTCTACCTTTCTTTTTAGCATACAAGACGCCGATTTTAAAACTTAAATTCCGAAGTAAAAACAAATTAATTTACAATGACAATTGAAGAAATTTGTTCGTTTTATATTTAATTATGTATTTACCACTAATTTGATTAAAAATATTGTGTATTTCAAACATAATATAAGAAAAAATTAAGACATTGTTACTCACAGTTTTTTTATCGTGTTGATTTTGATTTATAAAGATGGCGCATCATACGCGCGTTTATAAGTTTTCTTATTTTATTTATTGAGTGATTACAAATAAATAAATGTTTAAATATCATTAATTTAATTTAAATTATGATATTGATTTTGAATTTACTCCATCACTGAATAATTTAAAAATTTAGAAAAATAAAGATACGCATTTGATCATTTATGGTTAATTTTTATAGCAGCTTGACATTATAAATAACATTTGAATTATTATTTTCTTCATTTTTTTTTTAAATTTGATGAAATAATCTTGTAAATAAATTAAATAATATTAATTAAATAATGTCAGCATAAAATACATTTTCAGAACGAATTTAATAACTAAATATGTTAATTTCTCGATACTAATTTAAATGTTGAATAAAAAAGTATAAATTATAAAATACCAACTGTTTATTTATTAACATAAAAATTCTTTTATTACAAATTAAAATATTAATAAAACATTTTAAAACGATAATTTCATAGTTATTACCATTTATATTATTTATGGTAAAATTTGTTGATGTTAAAAAAATCAATAGAAAATAAACATAAACAAAACTGCAATAAAATTAAATATTAAACGCATGTACAACTTTTTCTAGTAAACCAAAAAAAAATTGACAGCAAAACAGCTGAAAGAAAAATATGTCAAAATCATAATATAAAACATAATAAAGTAAAAATAAAAACTAGAGAAATAAAATGTCTAATAACGCTGTGAATTCGTATAATTTTAAAATAGTTCTACTTGGTGAAGGATGTGTAGGTAAAACATCGCTTGTTTTACGTTATGTCGAAGATAAATTTAATCCAAAACATATTTCGACATTACAGGTAAGAAAACATATTTTCTAACTAATTTTTTAAATTAATTCTTATCAATTTAATATTTGGAAATTTATTTGGAAAAAATCTAATATATGAATCATTTTTTTTTCTAATATACTTTTTGTTGTTAGCTGACGCAAATTCTTTTAGGGCGGCGGTTTAGAATTTTTCTTTTCTTACGTTTCTTTTGTAAGGTTTCTTTGAGAAAAAAACGCGATCAAATTACAAAACTCTTTATAAATTATGGTTTTTGTTGTGTCAATATAATACATTTTTATTGCGTTCCCACAACAATGTAAGGGAAATTGTCGATAATACATATTATTAAAAATTTTTGAACTTCAAATGAATGTAACTGAGAATTAGAGAAATTTTATTGATTATTTTGACCTTTAAAAATGATAGAAAACTGATAAAATTATAATTGATAATGTTTTTTTTTCTTGCAGGCATCATTTTTGAATAAAAAAATAAATGTAAATGGTACAAGGGTTAATTTGAGTATTTGGGATACAGCTGGACAAGAAAGATTTCATGCACTTGGTAAGAAAATTTTTCAGTGTTTTTATAAAACTAAGAGGAAATTGTGTATATTTGCGCAATTAAATTCTTATTGGTTTATCACAATTTTTATAATTGATGCTATCTAAATTTAAAGCAAATTTATATGACTTAAATGCAACTGATTCTTTTTAACGGTAACTGATACCATATCTTTATATTTTATTTATTCATGTATTTAGAATATAAAGTTAGTAATTAAATGTTAATTATTATTTTTTTAAGGTCCTATTTATTATAGATCATCAAATGGCGCTATTTTAGTTTATGATATCACAGACGAAGATTCGTTTCAGAAGGTTTGTTTTATTTGTTTAAATGAAAAAAGAACAAAGTTTGATTAGCAAAAGTAAGATAACAAATTTTTTTTTCTAATTTTCAAGGTTAAAAATTGGGTGAAAGAATTAAAAAAAATGTTGGGAGCTGAAATTGTATTAACAATTGTAGGAAATAAAATAGATTTAATTAAAGATCGCAATGTGACATTAGAATGTGCTGAAAGGTAAATTATATATTTAAATGTATTTATTTTCATTATTTTATATTTTTTGTGTGCGTGTTTTTCACTTTTAGTTACGCTCAAAGCGTTGGTGCCAAACACTTTGAAACATCAGCAAAATTAAATGAAGGCATTGATGAATTATTTATAAAATTAACAAATGAAGTAAATTATTTTTTTTTTCCAATTTTATCAAATTGAATTATAATTTTGTTCAATTCTTCATTATTTTTTTGACATTTTAGATGATAACAGTTTTTGATACAAAACAACAACAAAATGCTTCATTAAATCGTACAAATTCATTGAGACGTTCAAATGTATTAATTGTAGAAGATAATGATGATGGTACAACACAAGAAACACAAAATACATCACGTTGTTGTGGAACCGGATAAAAAAAAACTAATAACAATAACGCAAAAAACAAGAATGAGTCTTCTACTTTAATATTAAATTAGCAAAAATGATAAAACAAAAGTGTTTTTGTTTATTTATTTGTTTGTTATTAATTGTAAATTATTAAGTGATGATATATAAATATTTTAATGTCTTTCAGAATACAGAATTTAACCCATTTTTCTAATTAAAACAATAAATTAAAAAACAAATAAAGTAAATTAACATTACAAAAATAAAAAAATTAAATAAAGCAAAACAAAACAAAACAACAATTGATAATAATTAAATAATTATAAAATATATTTTTCATTATTATAAAATATAAAATATTATATAAATATATATTTCAATCGATAGATTGTAATTTATTTGTTTTCATTTTGTTTTAACTTTGTATTAGAATATGATAAAATGTTTTTTTACAAAAGTTTAAGCAAATTAAATAAAAATATTAATAAAATACTGTTCCTTTTAAGAATGAAGAAATTTTTTGTGTTTTATGAATTTGTTTAACAACAAAACACTTTTATTGAATGGAATTTTTTTTTAAGTTTTGGTTTCGTTTCCTTTATAGTTTTACAAGTACATTATGTACGTACCACTGTTCACTAAATAAATAAAACAAAATAGTTAAAACTAGCAATTCATTTATTTCATTTTCTTACATTAATTGAAAACAATGTGTTTTTTTTTTAAAAAAAGACTAGAGAATTTAAATAATCTACGAAAAAAAAAGAACAATAAAAATAAATTGGTTGCCTTTTTTACATTTAATCGTTTCTCATGAAAAAAAAAAAACAAATTTGTAAAAATTTAATAGAATCACACTAAAGTTCAACAGCAAATGGGAGAATATTTTATAAACAAATTAATCACACTCAAAATCAAAAGAACAATAATAAAAACTTAATTTTTTTTCTAAGAATTCGTTATTTAAAATTTTTTTATGAAAAAAAAAAAATTATAAATTTTAATCAGAAGAAAAAAAATAAGGGCCCTAATTTTCAAAAATTCCAAATTTCAACTAAAATTTAAAATTCGACGAACAAAAATAATTTTGATCATTGCAACCAATGAAACCGCTTAAATGTTGTTGCAACATTCAAATGTTTTTATATCCCTAATTTTTTATTTGTACTTTTGAAAAATATGGCACCTTAACAAAAAAAAAAAACAATTAAATGGTTCCTCTATTATCCTTCTTTTTTTTTTAAATTTAAAAATTTTTTCTATTAAATATAATAAGTACTATAAAGAAAAAAATTATAAATAATATGGACCTTACCAATGATCAATAATTTTTCAGTCATCCTTTTAATTAAAATCTCATTTTAGGTGATTTAATCCCAGAAAAACAAATAATTGGGAACACATGATTATAATACTTTCTCTCAAATTCCCTTAAATAGTATATTGCAAAGAATGTGATTTATTGATTATGAAATGAGTTCAACAAATTTTCTGTTATTTAAGAAAACATCACAAATGTTAAAATTAAAACTAAATTCATTATCATTGGTAAATTGAATTAAAATATAAAAATGGGACGCTTTTTTTTTTAAAAAGAAGAAGAAATTAAATTAAATTTACACATTCTCCTGAGTGGTTGTTCTATTCAGAATTCATTAAATTTCTAATTTTTTCAACTCGTTCCTTAATCTCTTTTTCAACTGGATTTTCAATAATTGTAATTGTTGCTTCTGGTGCAATTAATTGATGTAATGCAATAAATAAAAATACAGTTGAGATAACAGCATTTAAACGATAAACAGAATCTTGACAATAAAGGACACATATTGCAGCAGACATATAAGCAACACTTGATATTATTTTGTAACTGGATCTATTAAGGAACAAAAAGAAAATAAATTAAAAAATAGATAGAACGTTGTAAAAAAATAAAAAATTTCAAAATAAATTTAAATTCAAAATTATTTACATGTTTTAAAAGAAAACTTTAACAATAGAATTGTTTGTAAATTAAACAAACCAAAAATATCTATTGTTTTTAAATCATGATCAAGGTCAATTTGCCGGTATTTTTGCTCTTTATAAAAAAAAAGGTCGACCTTGACCATGACCGAATACGTTTTAAGCTCAATGCCTTCTTTGTTCGCATTGAATCTTGTTTTAAAACAAATGTTGAAATTTTTTCTTTGAATTTAGAAACTTACACATTTTTTGGTGTTTTCAATTGCCAAATAATAGTTAATGCAATTAAACTGACAACAGCTGGTATCAATGACGGATCTGGATTTAATATTGGTGAATAGCTAAAAAAATATTAAATTAATTAAATTAAAAATTCAAATATTTTAAGTGGAAATTTTACCTATAATTTTGTGCCCAAATAATAACACTCGGTAAATTAATTACAGTTAAAATAAATAATAAAAAGAATAATGGTAAATGAAAATTAATGCTACTCAATCCATCGTGTATCGCATCATATTCAATTCTAGCTGCTGCCAATTCAATTTTTTGATCTTCCTGAATTTTTTTCTGTTTTTCTAATGTTTCTTTAAGCAATTTATCCAAATCTTCTTCTGTTACTTCTTTTAAAGAAAATTATTAATTAATAAAAAAATGAAAGTTATTTAAATTTTTACCTTCGTCATTATCATCAGATTTATCTTCACTCTCAACTACTTCTTTACCGACATTTTCACTATCTTCCTTTTCGACTTTATCAACTTTAACAATTTCTGTACTAATCTCATCTGTAACAGTTTCAACATTTTCTTCTAAAAGTTTTTCATTTTCATCACTTTTTTGTTCTTCTTCTAATTTTTCTTCTTCGTCTGTTGTTGGTGTTTCTGATTTTTTACCAAATAATTTTTCAGAAATTAATTTTGCTGTTTTAAAAACAAATTCTTCAAGATAATCTTCATACATTTTTGTTAACTGGAAAAAAGTTAATACAGGATGAGTAAATTGGCTTTATATTGTATTTCTGACGATAAAGTAGAATATTGCTTAAATACTATAGAAATAAACTTACCAAAATAAAATAAACCAGACAAGCACAAATTAATGCGATCTCACCACAAGATGCTAGTGCCATTGAAATAAGTAAAACGCCAATTGTTATTGGAAATCGTTGTATTGCTAATGTTACAAATGCTGAAGCAGTTGGTATCGGTAAATTTATTAACCTAAAAACAAAATTAAATTTATATTTGTGTTCAATTTAAAAATTTAACAGAGAAAATATTTACTTTAGTAAAATTGTGTGTGCAAAATTTCCAAAAAAACATATTCCCATCCATAAAATTCCAGTTGATAATGTTAATAATGCTAAACATGAACCATGAATTATGATTGATACAATAATTGGATGATCATATTGATCTGGTGTTGGTAACATTTTAGTCCATAAAATTGCTTTTACAAATAAACGTGATGCAGTTATTATAAAAAATGGTGCACATTTTATTAATGCTGAATGTAATGAACCACATTTAAATTTTTCATTAACTGGACTTAATGATATTTGATATTTAAATGCTAATAATATAATTGCGACTAAATGTGCTGGTATCCATAATGAAAATTGACGTACAATTAATGACATTGTCATACTAAGACTATTTTTTGCTGATATCTTATAACGACATTTTGGATCTAATATTAATTTTACTTTAATTGGATTTATTGTTGAATTATAACCAACTGGTTTTGTTTTTGGTACATATAAATACATTGGATTCCCTTTTTCTTCACTGTAAATAGAAATATTAACTTAATAAATTTTTTTAATTACATTTTTTACATTCATACGTAAAATAATGGTATCTTTCAAATCCATTGGTCCATGGAACACAAATTTTACCAACAGAATGATAATACTTTGCTGAACATGATATTGGTTTTATTGATAATTCAATTGCTTGATGTGATTCTTCCATTCCTAGAAAATAAATTTTGGGTTGATTAGATTTAAAATAACAATTAAAAATAATTGAATTTACCTTTTACAATAACATTATATTCAGAACTTCCAAGTATTGTATCCTCAACTAATGGTATATTAGAAAATGAATACCACTTAGGCATTGTTAAGATTATTTCACGATCAGACTGACTATGAATATCAACATTTATTTGAAATGGATCTTTTGTTGGTAACATTCTTAATAAAATATGTGTCCATTTTGGATATTTTTTTTTAATATTATGTAAATCTAAATTTAATAAAATTCTATCGTGTCGACGTGACGGTAATTTTTCAATAAAATGTGTTAATGATAAAGCTTTTGAACAATAACGCATAAATGAATTTGATTCATATGCAGCACAACCAAAGATCCAATCATCAGTTTCCATATTTATTGCTTCAACATGTAAAATCTAAAATAAAATATTTCTTTAGTAAATTTTCATCAAAACTATTATCGAAAAATTAAACTATAAGAAAATACTTCCTAAAAATGATAAGATATATAAAAAAAGACTTCTTTACATGAAAACGGCGTTTCTGATTAGTTGAAGTGACACAATAAGATATATTTAAATACTCACTTTATGTTGTGGCGCATCAACTAAACGTATCATTTGAACACGTGTTTTATTTATTCCAGAATTGAAACGTTCAGTATATATTCTTCTTGAATCCTCAATCCAATCACCTAATTCTTTATTTAACCACATATCTATTTCATGTTGTCTAGGCTTTAATTTTTGACTCTAAAAAAAAGAGAATCACTTTAATTTTTATTGATTGAAAATATTGAAAATTTCTCACCTTAAAAAAATAATTTGCTTTATTTAAACGTACACTTTTGTCTTCAATAAATTTTTGTCCATTTAAATATGAATCACGTGTTGTTAATGGAGCTAAAATACTATACAAAAAACGATTAATAACTAAAACTAATTCTAAACACCAAACAGAACATAGATGATCAGTTGATAGCCAAACATTTGGAATGGATGTTGTCTGGAAAAATAGAATAAATTATAGAAATTATATACATTTAGTATAAAGTAATTTTCAGTTATTCAGTTTATTTTTTGATTGAAAATAAAAATTGTATATTTCAGACTAGAATTAAAATCAATTATATACATTTTCTTACCATGGAATGAATATCAGAATATTTTGAGTCAGTTAATCCACTTGTTACAAGAAAATCACGTATTCCACCACCGATTGTAATCATTAATTTATTATTTAAATTTAATTTTTTTTCATAATTCTGATTATTTTTATAATCACTATTAAGTGTAATTTGTGTATTTTGATGTGTACAATAATTCGTTGTATTGGTTATTTCATTTATTATTTCACGTTTTTTAGACCAAATATTTTCAATTTTTCTATAAAATGATTCATAATGAAAATCTAATGCAATCACAGGTTTATCAACTGGTGTTGATAATGTTATTAATGTATTTATTAAATCAGATGTATTTGTTGATGTTAATAATGCTTGAGCTATTTTTCCACCCTTTTAAATGAAAAAGAAAATAAAATTAATATCAATTTATTTTTTTTTTTGAATATATAACCAACCATTGAATGACCGATGACTACAATACTTTTAGGTGGTGAAGGTAAACGTGAATATAAATTAAGTATCTTTTTAACACAATGTTCAACAAATTCAGTTTGTTCTTGTAAAACACCACCAAATAAACCAGATAATTCACTATTTAGATCAACTGAAATTTAAATAAAAAAAAAAAAATAATTTTTTAAGAAATTAATTTTAGTTAAAAAAAAACAAACCAGTAAAATAATCCAAGTGTTGTGTGTACTCATTTTCCAATCCTTTCCTTAATGCAACTGATGCCAATGATCGAACCTTTAAATGAAAATTTTAACGTTAGGAAAGAGAAAATATTAATCCGAACGAGTTTTACGTCCTCATTAAGTGTTTTAATATAATTCTTATAACATATTTGGGTACCTGAAATAATCCTTTATTTAAACGAGAAAAGGATAAAAGATTTTATTCTCTCATTTTTGAATTTTTATTTATCTTTGTTTTAGCATTGTGTATTCTTTATTTAATATTTACTTAATATCTTGTTATTTGACTGAAAGTCACTCAAAGTAACCGATGTCAATGTCAATGTTAATAGAATCGAAAAATAAAATATAGAATAAAAAATTGGAATTATGTTGGTAAAAATGTTTATCCTGAAGGACTAACATTATGATTAAGAGTAGAATAAAAGAATTATATTCCAAAGGCTTTATTCCTATTCAAAATTTAAACACGAATCCATAAAATTGAACATTATTAAGGTCTAAAAAAAACCAAACAAAAAAGTCTTATAAGAACCTGTCTGTGTGATCCACTATTCCCTGGTATAAATAAAACAGGTGCACCATCAAATTGCATTAAACGTGTACGTTCAATTAATTGCCCTTCGGAATATGCATATAAATTATATTTTGGATATCTTTTATTTTCATTAAAATAAATTTTCTGAAAAGAGAAAATAAAAAAATCAATTCAATATTTTTCGTTATCAAATTCTTTTAAATATTTAATAATTGTGAGAAAGAATATTATTTATTTTGAAGAAGAAGAACAAAAAAAAAAAAGTGTCCTTCAATCCACATTTCATTTCCAAAAAATTATTTATTAAAATTCTCTTTTTCTTTATAAATAATTTAATAAAAAAAATTTTAAAAAGAAAACAACAACAACAAAAGAAAGGTCGTTTATTTTTTTTTTGTTAATTCTATTTTGCTAAATAACAGAAGAAGAATCAAAAATTAAATAAGTACAATAAATCCATAAATAAACAACTTTTTTTTGGTTTGTTTGATTTTATGAAGTTTAGATAAACAAAAAAAAAAAAAATTCCAATGATATTCTCGTTTTTTATTTTTTTATTGCAACCAACAACAATTTGAATTTTTATTATTATTATTATTATTGTTGTTGTTGTTATTTGTATTTTGTGTTATTATCTGTTGCTGTTATGTCATTGTTTTTAGTCATTCGATATTAGAATTTTGTATCGTAAACTATCGAGAGAAAAAAATTATGCTACGATTTTTTTTGTTTTGTTTTTGATATTTACTTATTTGTTGTTGTCTTTTTTTGTGTGTGATTTTGATTTGACTTCTATTTAGTTATTATGATATAAAAGCAAACCAATAACAAATATAATCTGAATTAAAAATTATTGTGATATAAACTGATTTTCCATATCTAAAAACATTAAATATAATTAGAGGGAATTTAGTAACCAAATTAGTAATTAGTAGTCTAATGTATTTACTAATGTAACTAAAAATTAATTGTGTCTTCAACGGTTAGGAACATTGTAACAATAAATGTAATCGAAACAGAAGGTTTTGAGGTAATTGCGAGTGCTTTTGATTCTGCCATGGGAATGTAAAAGATTTCGAAATAAATAAAATAATTCAATAAAAGAAAAGCGGATTCATTTATTAACTGAAAAATTAGACAAATAAGAAAAATCTAATTTGAAAACGATTTATTTCGCAATTAAAAGAATCATTTCTGGTCAATTATAATAAAATGATTAAAATTAAAAAGATTTATGGATTAAATGGATTATTTTTTCTTTCTAACTTGAACATTAAAATTGATTAAATTTAATTATGTTATGTGCAGTTATGTTGAAAGTTCATCCAACATTGAATTTGTAAAAAAAAAACCAATTAAAGTAAATTCAATTAATTTTGATGAATAGATTTAAATGAATCATAAATGATGATTCATTACAACTAAATGGTTAGAAGAAGAACACGACGAATGTAAGAAATCATTCAAATTATTTTATCATTTTGTTTTTCGATCAAATTCAAAACTTCTAATTGAAAGAATCAATGTCATTTAACAAATCTAAACAATTGCTTTTAGCAAAAAAAAAAACAAATTAATTTTAATTAAATTTTCTAAAGAATTTAAAAAAAAAATCGATTTCATTTTTTGAATGTTAATTGAACCAAATTTCAAACACTTTCTAATTGAATTTACTAAAATCTAGAATTTTAAGCACAAAAGAAATCCTCTCCTAATTCCTAAACGTGTTTATCAAAAAAACATTTAGGATTAATTGGAGTGTTGTACGTACACTCCCTATTAAGAATTATAATTTCCAAACACTTCAATTTAAAAATTATTAATCTTTCTGATAGGTATATAATGACTTATTTTTTTTTTTTTGGTTTTTATCTATTTTTTTTCTAATCAAAAAAGATTAACTAAAATTATCACATAATAAGCTATAGAACTAATCAGTCCCAGAACTAAATTACTTTGCTTTAGTGTTAGTAATTACAATTTACCAAGAGTACTTTCTTAATTAATAGAATAACAAATGAACAGAGTAAAACATGGTACGTACATACAGAGACCTTAGATACTAAAAAAAAACTTTTAAAGAGCATTGTAATTTTGTTGTTGTTGTAACAAAAGTTTAATTCATTTGTTTTTTTTTTTTAGTTTTTTTATGACAGAAAACAAAATAAAAAGTAGACACAAATGAAAAGAACGAAAAATATTGGATTGTCGCCAAGAAACAAAAAAATATTTCGGTTCATTTTTTTTCATTTTTGAATAGAAAAAACAGAAATCAATGAAACAGAATTTCAAAATTTTTCATTCCAATAATAATTATGTTTAGTTATTTAATATAATATTTACGAGTCTTATGACAAAATACCATTATCTAATTAGCAACGTTTTATTTAATAAACATCAGTAATATGTTAAATAAATAATATTTTTATGTTAAAATTTTAAATATGAAAGAAAAAAAAATAGAGAGAAACTTACAACAAATTGTGGATACTCAAACATATATGTCATTTTACAATTATTTTCTTCAGTTAATGTAATTGTTGTTATAATACCATATAAATATAAACATAAACTAAATAATGAAACCAATAAAAATATTTTAGATAACATTTTGATTTTCTTTTGCACAATTTTTTTCCACAAGAGAAATCAAAACCCCGGTTTATTACGTACTCACTCAAACAAAACAAGAAAAGAACTACTACTTTTACTTATATTTTTTGACAATACTAATACAATATGCATATTCAAAATGGCGGCAGAAATTGAACTAAAAACATAAAAGTACACTGAACTCTAAAAAAACAACATTGCCCGATTTGACTCATAAATGTTTAGCAAAGACACAAATTAACATTGAACTCGAAGTATCAGCTGTTATAAAATGTCAAACTTCTAATTTTTTTAATTCAAACATTGAATTGAATTGATGGGAGTATAAATTTCGGTTAACTCCAAAATTATAGAATTATAAATTGATAGAAATTATATAATTCGAACAAAAGAAGAAGAAGTAAAACAAACATTGAATTCGTTTAATGTAATTAAAAAAACGTTGGTTGAAATTGTGGATTTTAAAATTTTATAATGGATGGAGATACATTTCTAATAAAAATGGTTAAAGAAAGGCCAGCACTTTGGAATAAAGATCTTAGTGATAATGGGGACCGAGAACTAAAACTAATTCTTTGGACAGAAATTGCTCAGCTTATTAATGTAGAAAGTAAGTTAAAACATTTCAACAAAACACTTTAAATAGTATTCTAATTTAAGTTTAATTCTTTAGCCGACTGGATCAAAAAACGCTGGTGTAATCTTCGTGAACGCTTTGTTAAAGATTTACGTCTTCAACGTCAGCGAAATGAAGCAATATCTTTTGAATATTATAAAGAAATGTCCTTTTTAAAAAGTTTTATTAGATTCCGGGATAGAACAAACAACAGAATAAATGATTACGTATCTCCAAATAATTCAAAGGACAGTGAAGAATTACTGTCATCTGATCAATGTAACCAAAATTCATCAAATAATAACACAGAAGATGTAATTTTGGAAGTTAATAACTCTTCAGATAATAGCCAAAGTAGTAATTCTTCGAAAGAATCATTTAAAGCTCAACCAATTGAATTTTTTATCACAAAAGATGATCTGGTTGAAACGCAACCGACCGATTCTCGTATACAAGAGATATTTTCATACGACCAGCCTGATTCTCTAACCTCAGAAAATGAAAAAGATGATAGACTTGTATGGGACGGTTCGTCACCTCCTTCATATAAAGATGAAACGGATGATGAAAATGAAGTTGAACCACCAAAGAAATTAGCCAAATTAAGTAACACCAGAAATTTAAATTCGAATGGTTCCTGTTCAAACCACATAAATCATGAAATGTGTGAGGATAAAATTTTTGGTGAACTTGTAACTGCAATACTTATGAAGAAGGATGAAGAAACAAAACGACAAATGAAAAAAGAAATTTTGCTTATGTTGCTTTAAATGTAACGACTTTTTGTACTGGATAATATATTATTTAAAAGTGAAATTCAGAATAAAAGATTGACAAGAATTAGGGACAAATTTGCTCAATGTTCAATTAGTTCCTTGTGAATTCTTCAAACTGAAATATTTATAAGAAAAAAATGTCAGTTCTAAATTATTTAATTTTAAGAAAAAAAAAAAACAATTTAATTTTGAAAATTATGAAAAATAAATATTTTTTTTAGCTTTTTAAATGACTTCCTTCTACTTATTTAGATCATTTCTGTGACCATAATTTTGTTTTTATTACAAGTTAAACTGTCTAAAACAAAACCCTTATGATTATATTAAATTAAAATTTCTCTTGAAAAAAACGACAAGTATTATGGAAATATTTAGAATACAGACTCCATGAAAAATAATGAATAAATAACTTTTTACCCTGAATGAAAAACGATCAAGATCCATTAAATTAACAATAAATCTTATTAAAAAATACATAAATCAATTGACAGGATCAACTTAAAATATAAATAAATTAATAATTGATTAAAGAGAATAAATAAATATAAGTAGGTTGTTTTCTCTTCTCTCATATTTCTTTCTATCGATGAATGTTTTTGCAATAAAAAATGGATGAGTATGGTAATTTATTAGACACTTTTAGTAGGTTAAAAATACAAAAACAAAAAAGGTAATCAAAACATTGTAATGAATTTTCCTTATTTAATAATGAGAGGATGACCTTCATTTTCTTAATTATCTGGCTTTGAAAATTCATTTTCTTTTTTGTTTGAATTATGAATAAATATGTTAAAGAAGATAATTCTGTTTTTCAATAATTGTATCTTACAGAAATAATTAAATTGTGTATTTATAAATAAATCAAATGAAATAAAGGTTTAATGAACGGAACTGAAAGGTCAAACTAAAATTATTTCAGATTATCCAGAATTACAAAATTATTTTCTTTATAATTTTTAACAGCTTTTTTAATTAATTAATAGTAGTGAGGTGTCCCATCATATTTTATTGAGCAATTTTACACAAAAATGAATTTAATTTTACATTCCTTTATCTTGTTTTGTATTTTGTACTTTAAATGTAATTCCGCTTGTCCAACCCTAATTTTCATTTCAATGTTCTACTCTCTCTTTCTCTCTCTCTCTCTCTCTCTCTCTCTCTCTCTCTCTCTATTTATTTTTTCCCCATTTTATGTTTCATTATTTTTTTTTTTTTTGTGGAATAGAAAATTTATTCTCATACCAAAATTTATCCATTTTCTTACACTCTATTTCTTTAGTCACCCGAAACGAAACAAATAAATATTTTATTCGCGTCCATATTTAATTTTATTATTTGGATCTTTTTGCTCTTCCTCGTAAGAAAAGTGAACATACTGCAATAGACTTGGAAAGACAGTGACATATAGAGTGATTTTTTGCCCTCAACAACTTCTTTTATTTTCTTCTATTTTTTTTTGTTTTGTTTTGTTTTTCTTCTATTTATTTTTTGTCCTTATTCTTTCTTCTTTTGCTTGTTATTTCATTCATTCTTTAATATTAAATTAAAAACAATTGAAATTTGTTTTTGAGGTTTTAATAATTATTCTTTTATTATTGTGATTTGTTTCATAATTTATTAATTTGTAGAATTAAGTATAAAATTAGAGGAATGCTATAATACGTTCCCAACTATTATGACATTTTGTATTTTCAAATTAAAAAGATAAGGAATAATTCACTAGAGTGTTATCATTCCATATACTTTGAGAAGTGAAGGGGGAGTATATTCTGTTTATGTGTGTAAAATGAAGAAAACAAAAAAATAACGAAGAAAGTCAAGAAAAAAATATTTATTTTATAGAGAAAAAGAAGTTTTTAATTCGTTTCTAGAGTTTTATTTTTATGTTTTTCGTTTTGTACGTGATATGCCTTAAAAATGACTAATAAAAACTGGTTATAGTTTCTTCCTTTCCTTCTTATTTTTTAATCATGTTTACAAATTTTTTATTAAACTAATATTTTATTTTTCTGCTACAATAAAAATATAGTAGGTACGTATATAACGGCTACAACTTGAGTCTTAAAGATATTATATGACAATAAATTTATAGTAAGAAAGTCAAGCGAAAAAAAAAAAGAGTAAATAAAAATATAAATGAGAATAATAATCAAATAAAACCGGGCGTCCCCATCTAAAACAAACCTGGCGCCTCCACACACCACGTTTTTTTTTGTATTTACGTTTTGAATGAATTTTTTACATTTTTAATTAGGTAATCAGATAATTTACTTATTCCTTTGATTTTTTTGCCAATATATATAAATTATAAAATATTTTTATATCAACAAAAAAATATATAAGATTAAAACTCATCTAAACATCTGATAATTTTTTTTTTATTTTCGAAAAGGGAAAAACAGTTTTCTTTTTGAGACGCATACTTTCGAACTGGAAATAAAAGTTTAAGTATTCTTCTTTAGTAAGGTAAGGTAAGAATACAATTACAAATAAAAATAATAATCATCTTCTTTTGTTCTACTAAAGTAGTTAGATGTTAGATTAAATAAAGGGGTGGTTTGAAGAGAATACAATCTCTCAAAAATACATATTTTATTCATATAAAAATTAGTACTACTCTGTAGTAAAAATAAAAACATTAGAAGTAAAATTAAAGAAAGAAGTGTATAAAAGGAGACACAAGAAAAAAAAATTAATTCCACTCAATGGGAAATGATAAGTCGTAAGATTTTACTGGCTAATGATTACAAGAAAGAATAAATGTTAAATCAAAATATTACCAATTGTAGTTAGATTAATTCATTCATAACAAAAAAAAATAAAACGTTTACACATTAATAATTTTTTCTTATAAAAAATACAAGACATAAGAATTGTGACAAGTTAATTCTTCTGGCCAAATCTTTCAAATTAAAAACTGAGCAACTACATGGTTCAATTACGCAGGTTCAAGCCGTATAGAAAATTTAAAGAAACAAAATTTTTTTGTCGTAATTCTCATTGGCTCATGTCTGTCTTGATTTCTGTTATTTACATTTTTTCTTTCTTTGTCTTTGGATCAAATAATTTTATAAAAAATAAAATTAATATCTCAGAATAACAATAACAATAATAACACAAAATAAAAAAAAAAAAAAGCCAGGAGCATCAGCAGAAAAATATAAAAATAAATTTTTATAAAAGTATCCAACAAAACAGTTTTGTTGTTGTTGTTGTTTTGTATTTTTTTGTATATTTTTTTTTTTTTTTTACTCAACTTTGCAATTAAAAATTCTCAACAAAATCCCTTGTTTTTGAGATTTCGATTATTTGAATAATTAACACAGCCATCATTGTTGTGTTTTAAGGCAGAGCAAAATTATATATACGTATATATTGTAGGAAAGGGTTACAAAATTTAAACTGAACAAGAGAAGAGTAAAATAAAAGAGATGGCTGTAGGAGGTGGTTAAAGGTGGTTAAAATAAAAAGGAGGTGTGGGTGAAGGGGGAGGTTAGTAGATGAGTGTATGTGTATATATATATATATATATATATATATATATATATATATATATATATGATAGGATGAGGGGGATACAAAACAATATAATGGTAGATATAATATAGTTGGTAGGTAGAGGTATGTAGGTAGGTATTATTATACTACATACAGACAGTAAAAGAGTATAATAATAATACAGAGTAGAATATAGTAAATATATATATATGTATATATGTATATATATATATATATATATTATATGGATATAACACAAGAGAGAGAGTTAAAGTTAAAATGCTATAATATTATGATGATGATGGCAGGGATGTTCTATATATTTGTGTGTGTATGTATATATGTGTGTGTATATAGAGGAGGATTGTACTGTTGTTGTTGTTGTTAATATTATTTTTGTTATTGTTGTTATTGTATTATGTTGAATGGTAAGAGGTCCAAACCTTAATTTCGTATATAATTAGCTATCAAATATGCATACACGCAATCATAATAAAGACAAAAATTCATGTATTAACTTAACGCAGAGAGTATATTTATTTATACCTAAAATTTTGTTATTATTATTATTATTATTATTCCTTTTTATTTTTCCTACTCTTTCTTATTTGTCTTTCAGAATAATAATAATAATAATAATAATAATATTTATATAAATATAAGTTTTGTGTCTTAAATTTTCCTATTTGTATAAATAGAATTTTAATTCAAATAGAATAAAAATAGAAATTAAAATTTGGAATATTTTTCTAACCCTATAATGATTGGAAACAAACCCTTCTTTTTTTAGTGGCATGCCTCGTCAATTGTTGTACCTCATAATTTAATATTTTTGTTTTCCTATATAAAATCTTACAGCAATTCAAAATTAATAATTATAATTAAAAAATTATTGTATTTTCTTATTCTTTCCAAATTTGGCTCCCATCAACAGAATCCAACTTCAGCTTACGACCCTGGCAGATTGATACAAGACAAATTATCTATCTTTATTCCCAGTCAATAAATTTTTAACAGCATCTCAATATACAATTTCTAAGTCTATGAATTAAATTCCTTCAAAAAATTTAAAATTTAGAAAAGAAAAATTCTACAAAAAAAAACCCAACTAAAAACAAATTTATTTTTTTGTTTTTAGTATTTTCTCGAATTTTCACAGCACCAAAAAGACGAAGAATAAAAACAAGAAGAAAATATAGAAGAAGAAGAAAGATAGAAAAAAAACTGTTCATAAATTATTAATAATATTTAATCGAAATTAGAGCAGAAAAAGGGTTACAAATTAACTCACAGTACAGAAACAATAACAACAACAACAACAACAAAACAACAAATAAAAAATAAAATGAAAAACAACAATAACAAAAGGGTCAAATCAGAGAGCAAATATCTCTGATATATTTTAATTTTATAAATATAATATTGTTGTTGTTTTTATTAAAAAGTGAAAGGGGCAAAGGGATGATCCGACGTCTCGTTTATTTCATTTTCCTTTTATAAGTATTATTATATAAATATTTTTAGAAATTTGAGGATGATTTTAATCTTTTCTCGTTGAGTGCGGTGGCAGCAATTCCATATAAAAAACAAAAAAAAAAAAAACAAAAAACTTGCGATGGAAATCATACAATATTTTTCGTTTTTCGTTCTTTTTTTTTTTTATTTTATGAATAAATAATGAAGCTATAATTAGTATTTTTAACCTCCATTTTCCATCAGAAGAAAAAAACCCTTTTTTGTTCGCTCTCAGTTTCTCTTATATTTCGTCTCTTTCTTTCTAACTGAGAAATAAAATTTAATGAAGAAAACACGTATTTAAAAGGAGTTAGAAAAACAAACTAATCATATTCTAGAAATTATCCAAAGACCCAAGTGAGTATGATTGAACCTCAGGAGAGGTCAGATTCACACAGACACACACATACACAAAGTGTAAAAAAGGGAAAGAAGAGGGACAATCAGAAATACCACAACAAAAAACAAACGATTATTTTTGAACGAAAGTGAGGGATTTTTTCTTATTTGAAAAAATATAGAAAAGGGAAAAATTTCCCTCAATTTTTTTTTTCTTCCAAACTTTTTGTTTTTTTTTCTTTTCTGTGCTCAAATAAATATTCATATTTATGGAGAATGTTATAATAAAAATATTAATGAGGAATGGGACGTATTATTTAGAATCGCATAAAAAAAAATAACATTTACTAAATTATATGAAAATGAATTTACCGCAGCAAATGAATGAATAAAAAAAAAAAACAAGAAAATTGTAAATACAAAAGGATCAAAAATAAAATGTAAACACTAGAAAAATTGCCATATTTTATATATTTTTTTTTCTTTCTAAAGACCAACGAACAAATAATGTTTGTATTTTATCAACAAACGAATGAATAACAAAATTTGTATGCGGGAATAAAAAAACATGAGTACCAAAACCTAACCATTGGGTTTGTAATGTTTGTATTTAATTATTTGAGGGAGGTTGATGCTTGCTTGATTTTTTTTTGTGTACTCGTCTCGTATTTGTGTGTGTATGCTATTTTACGTACGATATTTTTCCTGTTTTCCTTTTTCCTTCTTTCTTTATTTATTTCACCAAAATATTATTTTGTACGTGAACTACAAAGATTTTGTACATTATTGTTGAAAAAATTCTACAAGAAAATAATCACATCAGTTTTTTTAGTTTATTGTTAAGAAGTAGGACCCTTCCACCCTTTATGAGTTTTTTAATCTGTCTCCTATAAATAAAGAATATTTTTCAAATTCAAAAAAACGTAAAAGAAAAATTCAATTAGAAGAAATTATAAATATGAAAAGTCCACAAACATAATAAATTTTGTTTTAACACTTAGAAAAAATTAATAATTATTTATACTTTATTGCATAAATATAAAGTTAAAAAAGTTTAAATAAATTTTAGACAATTATTAAACTACTGTGAAAGTTTGACAGATATTAAAAGGTGTATAATTCACAAAAGAGTAAATACAACACCAAACCATGGTTTCATCTTGTTTGATAATTTCAGATAAATTTATTTTCTTAGTAAACTTTGTTTATCACAATTAATTTCATATAAGTGTAGAAGAAATTATGAGTCTTAGTTAAGATTAACAAATTTATCAGAAATACGAAAAAAAGAAAACATTTAAAGTTAAAAATCCATTTTTAGTTTATATTTAGTTGATAGAATGAGAATCTTAATTAAACTTTTCCTAAATTTATTTTTCTCCACACACACACACACAATAAATCTTTAATTTATGTATTGAATTTTCTAAAAAAAAAAAACAGTGTTACAAACAGTACATTGCTCCAAAAGAATATACTGCATGCGGAAATCATAAATGAAAAACGAAAAATAAAATCGCTTGTTAGTTTTAGTTTAGTTATTATTATGAATTATGTGAATAGTAAAAGCATATTAAATGTGATTTATTAAATACGTTTAAACACAAAACTGTCATAAAATGTTAAAATTTCATTCGTTAAATCAGTTATGACAATTTAACGCATAAATCTAATCTAACAAAACAGACATTTCCTAATTCAAATTAAGCTACTTTAATTACAAAAATGGAGCTACTCTATATTATTATTATTTTGTTACTGTATTTGTATATACTTTGTATATATATATGGATATTTATATATATTTGGTTGTGTATATGCGTGAATATAAATTACTATTTAATAGAGATAGAAATAGGATTTTGTGTAATGGTACAGACGTGGATTTAAGTATTTGTTTTTTACCTTTGTAGGATAACAAATTATATTTACTTTTAAATTGTTTCTTGTTCATTAATTGTTGGAGAAATGATAAAGAGATCAACTTCCACGATCATGTAATACATCGACTATTATAATGAAATCTAAACTACCACACTGGAATGATTAAGAATTCGGAAGATACTGTAAAGTTACTGATGCTGTCTATATGCATAAGTTCAGTCCTGTACTGTAAATTTATTATATTTATAAAATTGTACCTAACTATGTTTCTAAACTCTAACTAGGTATACGTAATACATAATTATTATTTTAAATATTATAACATTATTTATGTAACCTTTATAATTATAGATAGGTGATAGTAACTATAACTAACTTAACTTAACTTTTTCCTGTATTTAGAAAATAAAAGGGAAGAATTTTTACAGAATAAAAAAAATCCGAAATTATTTACTCCACTCAATTTTTTTTCTTTTAATTTCAAAATTTTATTAGCGATTAGAAATTTTAAAATCTGATCAATTTATCAATCTAAAAATGAAGACTTCTTAAATTAAGAACTTTTAGTACTTTAATAATTGGATTCAAAAAGATTCTATAAGATTTGAAGAAAAATATTAAATCCGTAATAAAATGGATAATTTGGTCAACAATATAAATTCAACTGGCTTTTCCCCTTATTGTACAAACAGAAAAACAAATACCCTCACATTCATTTAGTTTCCTATAATCCAATATTTTATAAACCTGTCAATTTCAATAATTCGATATCAATTTTATCTATTTACAAGATTCTGCTAAAAGAATTGATTTCTTTCTCTGTTTTAGCCATTTATCGAAAATTGGATGACAAGCGTGATGCTATGTTTACTTTTCTTTTGTTTTTTTTTTTCTTTCTTTTTCAAAAATTGGATCAAAGTGACTTTTGTTTTTTATTTTATTTTGTTTTTTCTCTATTTTTTGATTTTCTTTTTTTTCTTCACATAATGGATTTTTGTTTTTATTTTAGTTTTTGATTTTATTATCTGGGTCTGGATGTTTTTAAAAATGTCAACAAGGGTCAATAATATACAAAATTAAATCAAATTGAACTTTTTTTTTTCGGTTTGTCTCTATTTCGATTTTATTTTTGTTCATCATTGAATTGACGTGTGAGATTGTGATGATGACCAATTATTGTCCACACGCCAATCAATCATCTATTGATTTTTTACATTCTGTTCTTGAATTTCAACAAAATAATGAAAATGTTTTGGTCGTAAACCTTTCACAAATCAAAAAAAAAAAAAAAAACAAATTATTTTATTGATTCAAAAGTGAAATTCTGTGTTTCTTGTTTTTGATGGAATTTTGATTTTCCTTAATTTTCTTTTTATTTTTGGCTGTACCCAAATATCACTCTTTATTCCTTTCATGATCAACGTCAACTTTATATTTCTGGTTGTTTTTATATTTTGTCACAAAAATTTGAAATAAATTATAGCAACAGGAAAATCAACTTATAAAAGTTTTGTTGTGGAAAATTTCAAAACAAAAAAAAAAATTCAAAAATATTAACAAAAAATAGAAGAGCCGAGAGAGAGAGAGAGAGAATGAGATTTAGGTTGTTGTTGTTTTTTTTTCTGTGCGAACATTGAAAAGATTTTAATATTTTATTGGTTCTAATTAGAAATTAGTCTATCGCAATGTTTTCCAATAATAAAACTTATAATTGGACATCAGAATAAAAACAAGAAAAAAAATGGAAAGAAGGGGGAAAGGAAAAGAGACATCACTTAGCGGTGACAGATTTTTTTTTTGTTTTTAACGAAATAAAAAAAAAACTTTAAAGATTTAAAGGATGAACAAAAAAAATTGGTTGATGTACCTTCAAATAATCATATCCACATTCACATTTCATCATAAAATAAAATAAGCTTTTCCGGGTACAGATATTATGTGAACTGAAAAGAGGATTTAGTTTGTGTAGACGAAAAAATAAAATAAAATAATATGAAAAAAAAGTATGACGTTTTTTCATGTTCATAAAATAAAACCAAAAACAAAAATAAAAAAATAGGAGGAAAAATGAAAATTGACAAAATATGACAAAAAAAAAAACAGAAAAGTTTTTTCTTCGGAAGAAAAGACAAAAATAAGAAGAATGAAAGTTATTTTGTTCAAATTTTCAAAATCTTTCAAATAACAATAAAAAATAATAAAAAAGTCTCACAGATAAAACTTTTTGTTTTTTTTTTTCATAAAAATAAAAATGGATTGAAGATTTTATTTATGGTTTGTTTATTAGAATGTTTCTGTCTTTCTCTCTCTTGCCGATCAGCAAAATTCAATAAAATATAAAAAGTATTGTTTTTCTCTTTCTACAATTTTTTTTTTTTGTTAAAGCCGAATTATATATAAAAAAAATATAAGAATAAAGTCACAAAGGTAAAAATATAGAAAAACAACAAGAAGAAAATCTCATCCGTTGTTTTTTATCTTTTTTTATCTGTATTCACTTTTATTCTGTTTTTTTTTTTAGTTAGAGTTAAGTTAAAGCAGAGTAGAAAATATAAGGGAGAGAGAGAGAGAGAGAGTATGAGAGAAAGAGAGTTAATGTTAAGTTAATGCACAATAATGTATTCCATAGAGAAGATAATACTACAAAGTACAAACAAAAATCTATATATTATCTTTAGATATTAGGATGATTTTATTATATAAAAAGATTAGCCTAAATACTGTAGAGGCTAAGTACTCTATCTTTCTCTTTTCATCTCTCTATTTCTTCCTATATGGTATATATATATAGAATGGTAAGTAAGTATCTATGGTTGTAGTGCTTGCCTAACATCTTAAAAAAAAAGGCATTTTGTATCATCATCATCAAAACCATACAACCAACAAAATCTTCATCTCAGGATTAAATATAAGGAAATCTGCTTAGGTAATAGACAGATATTGTGAATGATTTCAAATAATCTACGTAAATATATTGAATGCATTTTACATGTGTTTAACAATATAGTTAAGTCACCCATAAGAAATTACAACAATAATTTTGGTTAATAATTTTCTTTCACATACAACTTGAATTGGCTTAGAAGATGATAACAAATAAAGCAATTAAATCTTGGTCCAATTCAAGGTAATTTATTAAATAAAATCAGCAAAATTCTCTTTTATTCAACTAAAATGAGATGTGTAAATATAAAATAGGATTTAAATGTTACTCCAATTAAAGGATTCTTTCTAAATTCTGTAACTGTCATCTACATTCTGAAACATAAACAAACATACATACACACATCCACACACACTCATGCAAACATAAGTTTTCAATTAAATATATTTTTTTTAATAAAACAAAAAAAAAAAAAGGTAAAAGAACGGAAAACTTCATTTTCACATCACGAAAAATACGAGGGAACGCGGTACTTCTTTTTTTTTTATTTAAATTTTTTCTAACTTTGCTCCGTTGACATTCTAACCGCTTTTCTCATATATTTTTCATGGAGATTTTCAGGTTTTTCTTTTTTTTTTTTGAATTTTTAAACAAAGTTTCCTTGTTTATTTTTTTCCCTTCTTTTATTTTTTATTTTTTGTTGCCATTTTCCTTTTTTCTGCTTTTCTTCTTTTTTTTTTTTTTTTGACCATTTGATGAGTGTTTTTTCGACTGAATAATCAGCAAGTAAATATTAAACATAAAGTGTACAAAAGTAACTTTTATGCGTTTAAATTTCTTTCTCCATAAAAACGATAAATTATAAAAAAAAGTGAGAATAGAATCAAAGAACAATTTAGTAAATTTTGTATTTTTTTTTGACAATAATTTCTTAGTGTTGTCCATCATCAGTTTCTTATTTTAAGTTTATAAAATTATTTTTCTAAAAAAAAACTGTCTCTGCCTTGAATTGTCTTGAATATTTCTTGAACTCATTTTAAAATTTTACGCTCACAAGAAATCCATGTTCCAGATCTAATAATTAATTTTTAATTTTTTCCATTTGTATTTTGACAAAATAAACTTCAATGGAACGATTAGGAAAAATCTAAATAAATATTTTAAAATCATGAAAAACATGAAAATAAATAGAAAGAGAAAATATCATTTGTATTTAATTGAATTTCAATCAAAATGAATAAATATAGAATAGGGACAATTTTATTGGTCAAATGTCAAAACATTTATTATTCTCACAAACAATTTAATTCTATTTAAAAATCCTTTAAAATCCTTTAAAATCACTTAATGCTGAAATCAACTGAAAATATTTTAGTTTCTATTTATATTATTTTTTTGAATCTAACTAATTTCACAAATAAACATTGAAATTTTGTTATTTAATCTGGGGACTAATGTATCATTAATATTATAATGATTTTTATAGTTTCTATTTTTTTTTTGTCCGATATCCGTTTTATTTTTGTTGATTTATTCTAATTTGTCAATAAAGTTCCAATTGCTAAACTGAAAACAACAACAAAAATAAATGTGACTGACTGAACAAGTTTTTGTCTATTGAAAATTTGTAATGAAATATAATTCAAAGTAATTGAAATAGGTCAAGAAATCATTTGTAAAAATCACATACAATTTAAATGAATTAAAATAATTTGTAAGAAATTTTATAGAAAACAATTTTTGTTTGACATTTTTAAAAGAATCAAAAGGGAAATTTAAATCGATTTTTTATTTTGCATGCATGATATAAGTATCTTGCAGTCTACCAATTTCATTCTATTTATTTTACAAAGAAAAAAAATTTAATGTAGAACATATTTAAGTGTAGGTAGGATAGACGGACTATAGAGACTATTCAATAGGATATTGAAAAAAAAAAAAATGGAAAAAACAACCGAAGTCATATCCCATGTTTATAGGCAACTTCTGTTTTTTTCTTGCCTTTTATAACTCTATTGAGAGAAACTATTTCGGATATTCTTTTTTGTATATAACTACATATGTATGTATGTATATATGTATGTATGTTATGTATATATGTATATATAACAGTAACTGTATATAAGAATAAGACAACACGCTATATCTTTTATATTTTGTTTTTGTTTTTATTTTTTTTTATTTTGATGACATTTCACGAAGCAACTTAATTTAAAATTTAACGAAAAACGTGAACTGACCACAAAAACATATAAAAGGTTTTACAACTGATCTGAATTTTACAGTAAAACTTTTCTTATTTTATTTTATTTTATTTTATTTTTCTATAAAATAAAATAAAATAAACAATTTATGAATAAAATAGAATTTGGTGACAATTACTGAAATTTTTCTTTCATTCGTTTTTTTTTTTTTTTGGTCAATTTTCTTTTCTTTTCTTATTTTGTTGTTGTTGGACTAAAATGGACAATTTGTATAAACAGTTGAATATATAAGAAACTAACAAATAAATGTAAAATAGAAGTTTTATAGGTGGAGTTATATTGGTATTTTTAGTTCAATAACTTCAAAGCGTTATCATCAAGGTTTGATGCAAAAAAAAAAGTATTTTTGATTGGTGACCATTTTGTATTTATTTTCATTTATCTGAGTTTCTTCATCAAACAGACAGACCTTTTGAAATTAAATAAAGACCAGCGACAAGAAATTGGATCTTCTTCAAATTAATGAAATCCTCAAAACTCTGAGGTTTTCATTGCACATAAAATCTCTTCAATTAATTTTTTAACAAATAAATATTTTTATTTCTTAAAATTCATCCATCCATCCGTCTGTACATTCAATTTCTAAGGTTATTAAGAAGTCGTATCCCTTTCTTCTCATACACCCTCATTCTGCACAACACATTTTCTTTTTTTATATAGAAGAACATGTTGAGTTTTTTTTTCTTCTTCAATTTTTTTCATTAAGTTATTACAATTTTTTTTTTCTGTGTTTTTTGTTGTCGTTCCATTATTTTTCTTGACGGTTTTCCTTTTTTTATTTTGTGTTTTACTAATTAAATCGTAAAAAAATATGCATAAGCAAGTGTAAGTAAGGAGCAGAAAAAAAGAAGAAAAAAATGAAAGAAGAAAATGGAATTTAACGTCAATATTTTGTTTACTGCGAAAAATGTCAGAAGTGGACGGATAAGAGGGAGACGGACAGAGAGAGACAGAGAGAGAGTGAATTAAAAAAAACTGAGGGTAATTTTTTTGTTAAAGGGACAAAATTTATGTTTAATTAGAAACAGATTTTTCTTAGTTCTTTTTGTACTTGCTTTTCCTCGACGAGTGGAAATTTAATTTTCCTGAAATTATTTTTTTTCTCTCTTTGTAAACATAAAAACAGAAATTGTTGATTTTTTTTTTGCTGAGGGACTTTTTTTTTTAGGGGTGGAATATATGAATTAAATTAAAGTTAAACATTAAACATAAAACAGAAGATGGTGGTGGAGGAGGTATGTTATCCCTTAGCATTTATATAAAAATTGTGCGTTTAATTTGCTATAATTGAAACTTTTATTTAAAAGAAAAAAAAAATAACACCAAACAGAAAAAATAAAACAAGAGAAAGAAATTCCAGAATAAGTTGAAGTTGAAGTGAAAAGAATGTAGTGAACAAAAAAAATCTATGAGAAAATTTAAACTTCTTATATATTTTTTTTTACCGCCAAAATGTGTTACTTTTTTTTTTCTTTTCTGTCTAAAGCTTTATAAACTTTCCCATTAAAAATTGTTCAATCAATGTAAATTTTTAATTTCAATCTTTTTTTTTTTTTTCGTTTTTTTTTTTATAAACAATAAAAGTTTTAACAGCAAAACAAAACAAATAAAAGGAAGATGAAACAAAAAGTAAAAAAATAGATAAACCAAAAAAATATAGTTTCAATATTTTTTATGTGAAAAATTATGAAGAAAACTCTTTCGTCATTATTGAAAGTTTTCTTTTCCATCAAATGATGAATTTTTTTTTTGTTTTTATTATTTTATAAAGAAATCAATCTGAATTTGATGTGAAAAATATAATAATAACAACAACAACAACATAATAATGGATTAAAATTCATTTTACTTAATCACAAAAATGTCGTCTTTATTTAAGTTTCAAGTTGTACAAAACAAAACACAGACTAAAAATTTTTATTTGTAATTAGTTTTACTGGGCTCACTTCATTAAAATTCTTTACACTATTTTTTGGATCCCACTTTTGACAGTGAAATTTAAAAAATACCATTTACTTCTTTTAATCTTTCATTCTTGTCTATTTTTCTTATTTTCTTCTGTTCGTGGTAATTATTTTCAATACAAAATACAAAAAAAAAACCGAAGGGAAAAAAAAGGAATGAAAAGCAACGAAAAAAGTTTAGCACTTTTGATGTTCCACAAGAGGACAGTAAAAGTTGAAGAAGTAACCAACCAAAGTGTTTCTCAAAAACTTCAAACATATTAAAATATCTAACGAAAAAAAAAGGAAAGAAAAGTAAAGATGAAGATGAAGAAGCAGAATAAGATGGCGAACTGAAGTAAATGTCCCCAGTGTCAAAATATATACAAGACGTTGATATTTTTCTGTACAAAGACAGGGCCACGCCTGGTAAACATTCGTTTCTTCCCTTAAACTTCTTTTGTCCATAGACATGATTCTGTTTTATAGGAAAATGTTAACTTTACAAAAATGAAAATGTTGACAAAAGTTTAAAAATTGGACAAAAAATGTAATTTATAGAATTTCTGTATTTTTACATCATTCGTGAATTCAATGAAATTATTGACAAGAAACACAATTTTTATTTAAATGATTTTTAAATTCTATCCTGATGCGATTTCCAGCAACACATTGAATTACTTGCAATGAATTCACTTTAATTATTTCAAAATAAATTGAAATAGAGAAAAAAAAAGGTGAATGTCGGATTAAATTTATACAAAACTGGTGAGATACGAATTCGGTTCTGGTTTACTTATAAAAATGTATATAAAATGTATACAACCTAAAATTTGATGCTAATTTTACAATAGTTTTAAATAATTAATAATTTCATTATGAGGTAATGACTTATATTGTGTGTGTTTTGTTTTTCGGGAGGTTTTTTCTTTTCCTTTCATCCTTTTCTTTTTCGTTTAAACAAAAAAAAAAACTTTTCTTCTATCATCTGATTCTCTTTTTTAATCTTTTTTTCTTCTTCTTCTTCTTTGTCGTCTCACTTTTTCTTGAATAACAATTATATTATCATTTTGAAAAATGATTTGAAACTTTTAATCTGAGAGAAAATAAAAATATGGACAAAGACAAGAAAAGTTTTCAATCAATTTTTATCATTGAAGGGTTGAACGGACGAATAATTAAATTTTTTCTGCTACTTTTAATTAAAATCAGGGCGCCTCCACTTTCATCTTTTATTTTGAAAGTTTCAGAAAATCAGTTTTTCATGAATTTGATGAAATATTTGATTTTATTTTGAATGTCAACGCTTAAGATTCAATAAAGTCAACGTCATTCCAATTGATTTTCTTATAAATTATCCATTTCCAGTAAAGAAAAATTTGTCCCAAATTTTTGGGAAATTTTTTTCCCCAAACACAACTTATTTATTTACCATTAAAAAAAAATGAGGAAAAAATTGTAAAATAAAAATAACCAACTCTTTTGTGTAATTAATAATACAATGGGTGAAAAAAAAAGCCCTTAAAGCAATAAAAATAAACTTTAAATGAATAAAAAATAAAAAAAAAAGCTAAAAAATAAATTTCACACAAAAAAAAAAAAAATTGTAATGAATTTAATAATAAATTGAATTGAATTATTTAAATATTTTATAATATTAAAACTTTCATTTCATTGATAACCAAATATACACACACACATACACACACACACACAGAACAACAGAGTTATATAATGTTCATGTGAGAATACAATGAAAATGTCGTATCTATTGTTACACGGTTACCATGAATGGCTTTTAACTTTATTCCCCATTCCTTTCATATTTTATTATATTTATTATAGAGAAATATTATTTGTTATTGTAAAATTCACTATAATAAAATTTACATATAATAATAATAATAATGTTTTGATGAAAATATACAAAACCAAAGTATACCAGTTTACCTTCTACTGGTACGAGATGAAGAATAAAACAAAAGAATCAGGTAAATTTCAATCATACAAATTTTATTCATTTTATATAAATATTTTAGTTTAATTGTTTTAGTTTTTTTTTTATTAATGTTGCATTACTTTGTTTAATAGAAATTATTTTATAAACGTGTAAAATATTTATTATGTGTGATTGTTTATCTTTCTAATTTCTCCTTCTTTTTTATTTCTTTATTCAGATTAGAAAATTTACTAATTTTCCTTAGGTTTAGTTGTATACCCTACACACATATACATCCACTCACTCATAATCACACACACACACACACACATATAAATATGATAATAATTATTATTTGTTTTATGAAAATTTGTTAAAATAAAATGAAGTTTTTAGTTTCATTTATTCCTTGTAAAAATTATAAATAATTAATTTTATTTAGTAAAATAAAATGTTTATTTTAAAACTTAATCTAATAAATGCCTTTTGTATCATCCTAATTTTCATTTAATATTAAATTAGATTAGAAAACCATTGTGTTTACCATTTTGTAAATAATTTATTACCAATTTTATTTCTTCCTATTTCTATTTTTTTGTTGTTTCCTTTTCACAACTTTAAACAGTAAATAAATGTGATGGAATTATATGTAAGTGGACTTTTGTATTTAAAAAAAAAACGAGTTGAGTTTTAAAACAAATAGTCCAGTTTTATGTAATTGATAACAGTTTTAGTCGTACATTCTATTGGACTGACAACAACCGTGATTTGTATTATAAAGACAGTGAAATGTCCACAGTAATTTTAAGGCAATTGACTTACACACAAATACTAAACTGAACACTAATTGAAATTTGCTTCAATTTAATTCGGATAAAATACACGTTAATGAAAATATTATTTGAATAGAAAAAAAAAACTTGTTAAAATTAAATAAACAAAAAGCAATAAATAAATAAATAAATAAATAAAATTTCATTTCATAAATTCAAAAAAATAAATCCTTGTTATAATAATTCTTCGAACCCTATAAACTAAAAACCCATAAACTATAAATAAATCACATTTTCTATTTCAACATTTTGTGTTTATTTTTTTTTTCTTTTTTTTCCTACAATTTTCCTTACACTTTTGACCCCTTTAAACTTTCTTAAAAAGGTGTAAGAACAACAATAAAAAACAATTAAAAGTGACCCTTTTCATTTTATAATTGCATTTAACAAAAACTAACAAGAGAAAAAAAAAATATACAGAAAACAATAATAATAAATTTGTGATTTTAAATTGGTCAGTGAATTTTCTATTCACAAAAAAATGTATGAAAGTTGCATTCACCTTTTTACTCATCATTAATTTATATAAATAGAAAAAGGGATAAAATAATAACGCAATTGAAAATGATAAATTTTCTATATTTTGTGGTATTTACTTAATATTCTTTTAACCTCACTCTTATTCTATCATTTTCTTTAGTTTTTCTATTTCTTCCATTTATAGTCAAAACTATGAAACGAATAGATGTAACAAAATGTAAAAATCTTTATAAATTTAAAAAGAATGTACAAAATTCTATAAACATATATAGAAAGAGAAGAAGAAGAAGACGAATATGAAGAAGAAGAAGATGATGATGAAGAAGAAGAAGAAGAAGAAGAGGAAGGATACCTCTATATTCCTAGGTGAGATATATATAAATATAGTACTCACTTTAAAATAAAGATAAATGGCATATATTTAAAGGTCCATTTTAGTAAAATGAATTTATTATTAATATATGCAAAACCGCATCACATATTTCAAACTGACCAATACGAATATACCAAAAGAAAAAAAAAAGAAAAAAAAAAAGAAACAGAGAAAATAAAAAAAAAGAAAACTTAACACACACATACACACACACACACACACCTATACACATTTATACAAATAACTATAACTGAGAATTTTCATAGAAATGAAATTGAGATGATAGAAGGATGAATATGTAGTGAAATGGTAAGAGGAAAGATAATATAAAGAATGGTATGGGATATATGTGAATATAAACCCCCAGACCAATATAAGTATAGTCTTGATCCTTTCCGTTGAGATTTTCCAACAATTTATCATTTTGAGATGATGGTTTTGGTTATAGTATATATTCACGTAAGGTTATAATAGAGAATGGTAAAGGTGGAATATATAGGTATTTATATATGAAGATGAAGGTCTTGTCCGGTCAAGATATAAAACCTCATAACTATACAATATATTCATGTCATTTTCTTTATAAATTATTTATTGTTTAATTAATAATCAAATGAAATATGAATTTTAGAGTGTTATTATAATGGTACCCTTTTATTATCTTTCTCTCTCTTTCACACTCTTTATTATTTGACTTTTTTGTTTCTTAAAAATATAAAGAAAAACAAAAACAAAAAAAAGGTAAGATAAGGGATAAGATTCTCTTCTTCTTCTTCGTCTTCATCTTCCATTTGCTTTAATATACAAATTTTTTATTTGCAATTTTTACCTGCGTCTTGATAAATTCTTCGGAGACGCAAAAAGATTTTTGTTTAACCAAAAAAAAAAAAAAATAATAATAAAATGTATAAAAATTTAAAAACTTTCGGTTTCTTCTTATTTCTTTTCTTCATCTTGATATGATAACAAAAAAAAATTGAGACCTGGCCAAAAAGTGATTTTATAAAAGAAAATAGAGAGAAAATTCACAACCTTTTGTTGTTGTTGTATTTTTACAGTTTTCTTCTTTTTTTTATTTATTTTGAAATTTTCAATTTTCCTTATTTTTTTTTTCGTTCTGTTTTTTTTTTCCATATACAATAACGAAGACCAGCCACTTCTTCTTCTGACCAAAGAAAAAAAATAACAAGAAAGAAAAAAAAAGCGAATGAAGAAAATGAAGAAGAAGTAGAAAAAAGGCAATGGAAAAATCATTTATTCAGGAGAATAAAGGAATTGAGTTGTAAATCTTTTTGACCAAAAACTAAAGTAAAATGTTGAATATACACACACACACTCATACTCTCCCCATATTTATCTCCGTTCCTCTCTCTCTCTCTCTCTCTCTTTTGTATATTTCACTTCTATCTCTATAAATGAAGATTTTTTATGGTGGTGCAAAGTTCAAATGTTGTAAACGAAAATCAAAATAAGGTTATTTAATTGGTATTAAAAGTCAAATTTAAAACATTTTAGAAAATGAAAGATGGGAGAGAAGTTGAGAAGGTGAGAAAGGCAAAAAAAAAATTTCCATTCTTGTTTATACATATTTTGACATTTTTATTGTTTTAATTCAATTAATATTCTTGACTTTTTTTATTTTGTTCTTCTTCTTCTCTTCTTTTCTTTTATTTCAAAAGTTATAAAATGTAAGAAAAAAATCTGTAAATTGGACGAGAAGAAAATGCCAAGTTAATTTTAAATAAAAAAAAATAAAGAAACAAAAAAAAAGATACATCGAGTATAATTTTCTCGGAAAGAAAAAAAAAACAATTTCCTCTTAATGTTGTCAGAAAACAGGGTGTGAAGAAAAGGGTGAGGGTTAAATGAGGATCTGAGAAAAGGACGATTTTGTAGTAAATTAACACTTGTCTGTAGAATAACTTGTTAAATATTTATTAATTTATTTTTTTAACGATTTTTTTAAAAGAAACATTTGAAATAAGAACATATCAAATGTTCAACAAATAGGAGCATTACAAATGTTAAATTTACAGATACTAATTGAAAAGTATATTCACGACAATTTTCGTTACACAAATGTTTGAAATGTTTCCAATTTTCACTTAAACTTAAACTTTCTTCTTTTACTTAAACATAAGAATTTTAATTCAATTTCATCAAATTAAAAATTATTGATCGAAATAGAAAAAGTGAATATTTTTCTAAGAAAAAAAAGAAAGGAAATCTTTCTCAAAACTAAAATGAAAGGAAAAAAAAGGTAGAATAAAAGAAGTCGATGAGGAAAGGTAAGAAGAAAAAAAGAAAATGAAAAAGAAAGAAAAAAATTCAATTCTCAACCTTTTACACAATTACCCTGTAAATGTCTAAGAAAATAAAAGAGAAATAGGTTTTCTTTACGCCAGTTTTCTTTATTTTTTTGTATTTTCATTTCTTTTATTTATTGTGTGTGTGTGTGTGTGTTCTGTTGTGTAAGAACGATGACTACTATCTCTATCACTATATAAATGTGTGTTTGCGTATATATGTATGTGTATGTGTGTGTGTGTGTACTGTAAATTGTATTTATTTATTCATTAGAAAGCATATAACAGTGAAGAAAAAAAATAAAATAAAATAAAAAAAAAAGGCAGAAGGGTAGATTATTGTGCGTGTAGATTGACCAGCAGTTCTTTTTATTTATATTTTTTTTTTCCTCTACTCTATTATGATCTACATTCTCTTTCTCTCTCTCTCTTTCTTATATATACTAACTGACAGAAACTCATTCATTGACTTCACTAGTCAGATACAACCCACTCAACCTCATTCTCTTCTTAAGAAAAACATTTTCTGTGATATTTTAGTGTTGAAATGTGAAAGAAGTAAGAAAAATGTAATGAGAAAAAGAAAATGGGGGAAAAATGGGAAATCATCAGCCGTTCGTTGATATTTAAGCTTTTTTTTTTATCTTGTATTTCTTTCATCATCATTTTGATTGGCGCTTGAATTCGCGACTATTCTTTTATTGTGTTTTTTCTTTTATATTCCATAAATTTTTCAAATATAAAAATTTTTAAGAAGGAAAGACAGAAAAAATAAAAAGGGTTTTCTTTCTTGAATGGCTTTTTAGATTTTTTGATAAGAAAATGCATTAAGAAATTCTTTTTAAGGTTTTTAAAGAAATGAACTTGAAAGAAAATTCGTCCTTTATTCAAATTTGTTAATGAAAAATTTTACATTTATAAAAACACGCAAACAGAAAATTGGTGTAAAAACAAGATGAAAAGAGTCAGAAATAAATAATGAAAATAGATTACATGAAATTGTCTGATTTAATAAATTTTTAAAAATTTCAGATAAAGCAGATCACACGAAATAAATTTTATTTTGTTAAAATAGAAATTGTGTGGGTGACTTTTTTTTTCTTTATGTTATTCTTAAAGCTTATTTCTCATCGTCATTATGTGTGTCTGTATTTGTTTATCAGAATCCCACGTTATGAAAGGAAAATAACAGAACATCTATACTAAATTATTCTTAATAAAAGCTCTTAATAAAAGCTCAAGAGTCCTGAAAAATTATAACTTTGCGTGGAATAAATTCTTTAACCCTTTTCCATTAATCTTTTCTGTAATAAAACAATTTTTTTAAATCAAGCAAGGCATTTTTATCTTCACAAATCACAACAAAGAAGAATAACAAAAGAACAAAAACTGAAAATAATTCTCGTTAAAAGTTAAAAATTAATTTAATGTTTGTAGTTTTCCCAAAAAAAAAAAAAAAAAAGAGAAAAGAAAAGAAGAATAGAATATTGACTAAAGGAAATCTATAAAATATTTCTCTATGTAAAAGCTTATAAATTTTCTCTACTCTACGTTTCGTATTTAATGGGAAAACACTAAAAATTTTAAAATAAAAATTATTAATCTACTTACAATTTTAAACAACTTACCCATTCTTATAAAAAAAAAACCCCCACACCAAACGCCTCATTGCCGCATAAATTTAATAGAGAAGAATTTTTGTTCTGTTGTTGTTGTTGTTGTTGTTGTTCTGTTTTAAACTTTAAATTTTATTTTCTATTCATAAAATGTAATATTTTATTATATAAAATGGCAAAATCCTCTTTAAAATCCTTTACAAATCCCTTTCATATATATATTCAACTCAACTGATTTCACTATGCTCACATCATCACATAAATATAAATATTTTCCAAACGATTTCCGGTATCCTTTTTAATACACATATTTATTTATTTTATTTTTTGTGGTATCTCTCGTATGTTTTTGTATGTATGTATGTATGTATGTACATATGTATATCGTATAGACATACAAGTTATAAATATGGAATATTATTGTGGATGTAAATAAGGGGAGATAAAAGGCGGTATATAGAATGTTGGATGACTGGATTTTTTTTGTATAATAATTTAAATGTTATGAATGAATATTCAAAGGAACTTTATAATTTTTTATCCTTCTATTTTATTTGTATTTTTTTTTTTGTTCATACGTTCATATTGTGAGTATAACGATAGATGCGTTTTGAGATGTGATCAGAAAGTGTGAGGTGAAGGAAGAAATTAGAATCCTTTTATAGACTTTATGAAAATGGAATGAGAATTGAATTGTAAATTTTTTAGTTAATGTTCATTTTGATAATACAAATGGATGGATTGATATTTTTATTTTTTTTTTTCTTTGTGGGACGAAGGATTAAAATCTATCAAAGACGTTAAATAAAAAGAACAGAAAGTATTTTTGGTTTATGTAGAGAAATTATGAGTGACATTTATATGGCGTACGTCAAATAAAATTTTAACTGAAGACGGTCAAATTTTTTTAGAGGACAATAGAAGAGCGTCTGAGTCACCTTTACACTTTTACCTATACCTTCTTCTTTAGGAAAATTACAAAAAAAAAACACGAATTGTCTGAAAATCACAGAAAAATAAGAAAAATCACAAGAATTTTTTTTTATCTTCAATTTATTCATTTTTTTCTCTTTTGTTTTTTTTTTTCTTGTTTTTTTATTTTCATTTTTTTTTTTTTTGGTTTTTTCTTTTTAGTTTTTTTTTTCTTCTTTGGCTCATCTACTGTGTTTTTTTTTTTTTTTTGTTTGATTTTTCATTTTTTATTTTTGGTTCTCTTAAACGACTAGAATTCATTTTTTGTCTTTCATTTGTTTTTTTTTTTTTGTTTTATAATAAATAATGCTAAAAATTAAATTAATTTTTAATTAAAATTGATTGGAATTTAGCCTCTTAAAATATACAAATTTTTTTTTATATTCTTCTTCTTCTTCTTTTTGTTTTTTCTTCAATTTTTTTGTTTTTTTTTTTTAATTTTTTTTTTTATTAAATAATTTTAATATTTTTTTATTTTATTTTATTTTATTAAATTTTTGTTTTTTTTTTCTGTTTAATTAATTATTATTAAAAGTATTATTTTAAACTTTACAAAACTTATAAATTATTATTTATTAGTTTCCTTTTTTTTTAATATAACTTTCTATACTTCCTCGTCTCCTTTTCTTCTTCTTCTTCTTCTTTTTATAAATATAAATTAATAAATTATGCGATTTCTATTCTGTTCATTCATTTTTGAATTTATTTTTTCTTTGTTTTTGGTTATTATCGTGAAACACCAAAAAAAATCTTTCCGATAATTAATTTTTATAATAATTAATTATGTATAAATTACCTAAATTGTCCTTAATTCTTCTTCGTCTTCTTCTTCTTCTTCTTTATCTTCTGTATCTTTAATTATAATTTTCTGATTTTGTCTCAAATTAATTAATTACAATTTTTTTGCTTTTCTTTTCCATTATTCTGTGAGTTTTTGTTTTCCTTCTTTTAAATTTAATTTTCTTTGTAGTTTTTAGTTTCTCCCTTTTTTTTAAAAATATTTTACAATTATGACGTAATTAATTTGTCTTTTGTTTTTTTTTGTGTTTTTAATAATAATTTAGAAATACAATAAATTAATTATTTCATATTTTCAAACTTCATTTTACAATTTTACAATTTTACAATTTTTTTCTCCTATTTTTTTTGCCCCACTTTTTCCTCCCCTTTATAACTTTCCCATTTTTTGTTTCTATTTTATACAAAAAAAAAAAAAACATTTAATCCTGGGTGTCTTTTATTTTTTGGTTTTTAATAAATTTTTGTGACATTTTTTTTTTTCTATTAATTATTTAATAATTTTGGTTTGTTTGCATTTTGGTTATTTTGTTGTTGTTGTTGTTGTTTATAAATGATTATATTTTTTTTTTTATTTTTATTTTTAATTCAATTTCAAACCGAAATAAAAAATAATCGAAAAATAACAACAAACAATTTTTTTTTTTATAAAAATCAAAATAAAATCAATTCAATTCACATTCGCTTTTGTCTTTTGTTTTTTTTATTTTTTTAATTTCTGTCGTTATTCCCCGTTTTTCAACGATAAAATTTTTATTTTTTTATCAAATGAATTTATATTTTAAAATCAAAAAAAAAAAAAAACAAAACTTTAATTAATTATTTAGTTAGTTTTTCCCATCCCCTTCCCGCCCCCACTTTTCTTCTTCTATTTTTTTTATTATTAATCAGAAAAAAATTTGTTTTTGTTTTTTTTTTTTGTGATATGTTTCTTGATCATATTTTTTCTTTGTCATATTTTTTTTAGTTTTCATTTTTATATACATTTTTTACCCACTCCCCCCTTTCCCCATTTTTCCCACTTTAATTTTTTCATTATGAAAAAGATTTGTTTTCCCCATTAATTAAATTAATCTAAATTAATTTTAATTTTAATTCTTTTTATTTATTTTTTGTCTTATTTTTAATTTTTATGTATAAGAAATAATTCAAACTAAATACACCAAACATTTTCATTACGTTTTTTTTTGCTTCATTGTTTTGTTTTTATTTGAAACTAAAATTTAATTCAGGATTTTCTTTCTTTTGTTTTCTTTTTGTTACAAGAATAATTAATTGAAGAAATAAAATAATTTTTCTTGTATGATTTAGAATTTGTAGGAAAAATCGTCGATTACAAAATGCACGCATCAATTATGACGTCACTGCAACTTTTCTATAGATTCGTTCTGTCATTTAAAATACGAGAGACTCCTTTAATGTGAAAGAGATATTTTTTTTCTTGGTTATAAAATAAAGTTACCCGGTTCCTTTGATTTGCTTTATTTTGTCCTTTTTTTTTTGATCCAATCATATTTTACAAATTTGAATTAGTAAGAGGGAAAATCGTAGAAAATAAGAGAGAAAGAGAGAGATAGAGTCAAAGAGTAAGAGATGAGAATGAACATTGAACCCCTCGAGTTTGAACTTTTTTCTTTATTTTCATTTTTTTTTTATACATTTTTTTCTTCTTCTTATTTTTTATTTTTACTTTTTTTTTTTTTAAATTGAAAAATATCTACATGAATTATTTATGAGATTTTAATGCACCTTACATAGTTTTTTATTTTTTATTTTCTTTCTTTCTTTCTTTCGGTTTTTTCTTCTCTTTTTTTTAAAAAAAATATGTGAAATTTTATCTGTTCATTTTAACGTGTCTCCGATTTTGTGTTCCGATTTTCTATCTTTGGATCTTTGAGTCCGAAATAAAATCGAATAATTTTCAATCTTTGCTGTTATCAATTTCTCATTATTTGACAAAAATTGAATAAACAAATCAAACATTTCACATGGAATCTCCTTTTTGGTCCAATCCTTTAACTGATTTGAAACACGTTTCTTTCCCACAAGAATCTGAATTAACTCAAAATCTATGAAGACAATAAAATGCACTAAACAAATCCATTCTTCTGAATCCAATAATCCAATTAGAAAATATTTTTTTTTTATTGTACAGAAAAATCTAACTGAAAATCAAACACGATTGTACTAACTAATTCCAATCATCATCTAAGACTTTTTATTGTTATTAAAAAAAAAAAAAAATAAAAAATTAAAATAAATTTTATTTCAACTTATTCTTTAAAATTTCTTTTATTTTTTTTTCCTTTTTTTTTTTTGTTTCTTCTTTCTTCATTTTCTTCCATCTCAGAATTTTCATATATTGCTTTTAAACACTGTAGTTTTTTTTTTTATTTAATTTTATTTTCAATTATTATTGTTTTTGTTTTATATTTAATTTTATTTTATGTTTTTATGTACAAAAAAGAAAACAACAAATAACAATTAGAATAATAATAATAAATAATGGATAGTCTATTTATATTTGTTTGTAAAGTTAAAATTTGAAACTAAATTATTGAGAATTTAGTCAAGTCCATTTCAAATTTTTTATACTTTAACTTGAAAAATTTGAATTTTTTATTTTTTAAATGAAAATTGTTCTAAAAAATAATTAAAAGTAACTAATATTCTCTTAATTATTTATTATTGGTTTATAAATGAAAAATAAATTGAAAAATGAATAATTTCTGGTTTAATTTTTTTTATTAATTTTATTACAAATTTTTGTTCATTTTTTTTTTATAGTTTTTTAAAAATTTTTTATTTAAATTATTTTTTTAATTGAAATTTCTATTGAATAATTTCGTTTTACTTTCATTATTATTTTTTTTTTCTGCACAAAGGTTTTTTATCTCCTTTCTTTCCTTTTTCATTTAGTCCTTTTAATTTTGAATTTTCTTTATAGATTTAACCCACAGCCATTTTTGTTATTGGTCTGAGGAATTTCAGAAATCAATTTTATTTTCTTGTTTTTTTGTTTTTTTTTGGTTAATTTTGTATTTTGTTTTTAGTTAAGTTTTTCTTTTGTTTTGTTGTTGTTTCATTAGAATTTATATTATTTTATTTGATATAAATTTTTAATTAATGTTTTATTTTTATCTACAAATTTTTTTTTTTTTTTGTTTCTTTTATATTTTTTTTTTTTTGGTGTCGAATAATCGTATTATTAATTTAAGAAGAATATTTACAAAGATTAAATTATTTTAAAAATAATTAAAATTATAAATAGAAGAATATTTATTGCACGTGGTTTTATTTCATTTATTTTGTTTTTATTTTTGTTTCAATTTCTTTTGTTTTTTAAAAATTCAAATTTATTACATAACGGCGATTTTGAATTATTTAATTACAATTTCTCCCAAATTAACTTATTGATTGTTGCATACTTCAGGATTGTGTCAAAAAAAAAAAAGCATGAAAACAATTGAAATATTTCTTTTTCTATGAAGTAGGCCGTTTATATAAATTATTCGATCTTTTAACATTAACGTTTAATTCCTTATCGGTTTTTATACAAAAAAAAATTATAAGTTTTGAAACATTTTATGTATAAAAAACAAAAAACAAAATAGAAATTTTAAAACATAAATTAGAAATTAATTAAAATTAAACATTATTGATGAGAAATGTTTAATAATATTGCATTATTAAGATTATATTTTCCTTTTCTTCTTACAAATTACAATTAAAAATATATTTTATATAAATTATTTTACATATTTTCCTATTTATATAATTTACACAACTTTCACCTTAATTCGCTTGTGTTACTTTTTACCTTATTAATATTTTAATAATTTTACTTTTTTTACTTTTTATTATTCACTTTGCACTTTTGTTTAAGTGTTTTCATTTAATTTATTATTAATTATTTAATTAAAATTATTTCTTTTAAATATTAAATGATACTTTAATAACCGAATCCGGTAACACCACCATTACCGGATCCCATCATTGATGACGCAACACTACTAACTATTCCGAATTGTGTAGCAGCATTATTTGATTGTCAGTGTTGGGTGGCCGCGAATTTCATACGTTTTTGTTTTTGCCGTTGATTACAAAACCAAACGCGCACAACATTTTTCTTCAAGTCTAATTTTTCAGCAATTGCTGCAATTTTTTCACCAGATGGTCTTGGCTGGACGGCAAAATATGCTTCAAGAGAGCGTTTCTCTGGTGCAGCGATGGAAGTCCTTTTTCTTGAAAAAAGACTCGATATAGATACGGGATAATTAGCTTTATTTTGCTCTCATTCATTAAATGAAAAAGTTTAAAATATGCTCAGAATTATATAATAAATAAATGTTTTTAAAATTTAATTGACATTTTTAAGTGATTTTAATGAACTACACAAATATACACGGCCAACTGAAACTTGTCCTACCTTTTCTTTTCACCAGCTGGCAGAACACTCGGCGCATCTGGATCACGACGTTTATTTTTAGCTTGTGCTTCAGCCTCTTCAAGCCACGCTTGTAATATTGGTTTTAAGGCTATCATATTATTATGTGATAAAGTTAAACTTTCAAATCTACATATTGTGCTTTGTGATAATGCACCAACACCAGGTAATTTTAAATTTGCCAATGCCTTTCCAACATCCGCTTGTGTTACACCTGTAGGATTAAATGTAACAGGATATTAATGTCCTCTAAATAGGTAGGTATAATTTTATAGTGCTTTTTATTTTAGTTTTTATTTATATATCCTTTTTTATTTTCTTTTGGTTTTCTAGGAAAATAAAATTTACGTATTTTTTATTTTTTACGATCGACAACATAAAATTTCTAAACTAAACATTCAACTTTAAATGGTTGCATGAATTGAAACAGACTTTATAGTATTAAAATTGTTGTCGTTAATTATTTAGTTCAATTATTTACATTTCGTTATCTGACATTCTATTTTAAATTAAAAGATTGTAAACCAAATGTTCAATTGTAACGAAAATTGATATAAATTGTATCTTCTTTAATGACTATATTTTGACCAATAAATTTGTCTATTAATAAACGTATAACAGAATTTGACATATTGTGGTGAATACATAACTATTCGCTAATAATTAAGTGCAAATAATTTCATTATACGATACAGTCAAAATCTATAATCTTGAATGATTTGAAACGAGATAATATTTCCTTTTAATATAAACAAACACTAAAATATGAAAAAACTAAAATTGTTAATAGTTGTGTAAGTAAGTATAATAAAAATTGATGTCAAATTTTGAAACAAGTTTGACATGTCAACTCACATTTTGACTTACCCAATTTTATCCTCCTCTGCTTAAAACGTTCAGCAAATGCTTCTAATTCTCTAGGATCTGTATCGGTATCAGGATGTAAACCAGCTGCTGCAACAGCAGCTGCCATTGCTGGATGATGTGAACCTGGATGTCCATGATGGGCTATTAGAATATTTTAAAAATATTCAACATGCAACAGTCTACTATTTTCATTTTATTTTCTTAAAAATAAATCTATAAACTAAGAATGGCTAATAATTTGTAACTGATTTTTCGGAACAGAAGTTAAGTCAATTTTTTTTTATATTATTTGAATTTGAATTCAGATATAAATTCATGGAATTCCTAAATTTCTTAATTTTATATAAACTATTTGTGTAATGAATTTATAGATAATAATAGATAATTGTTGGTTTTACTATTAAATCTACCTGGTGTGTGTCCACCTAATGGTCCACCATGATGATGTCCCATCATATGATTCATACCATGATATGAACCATGTAATTGATGATGAGTTGAGGTAATTGGTGTATCTGACATTGGTGTTAATGTTGTCATGGAACTTGTAGGATCTAACATATCCAATCCATCCATTGTATGATGCATCTATTATAGAAAAAAAAACAAAAGAATGAAATAAATATTTAATTAAAGCAATTAATTACAGTGAAAATTTAAAACTATTTCACTGTAATTATTTTCTGTAATATTTAATTTACAAATATACTGGAATATTTAACCTGTTTTACAGAGATTACAATAATTGTTAGCAAAGTGACCAATTTATTGAGTTTTTACTCTTACTAGTCAAAGTCAAAGAAGCTAATAAAATTATGAAATAAAGTTGGCTGATACAACCATTAAAGGAACAACATATTTATTTAATAAAACGCGTTTTCAACATAAATTGTTTGTTTGTGTGTGTGTGCGTGTAATTTAATGAATAAACATTTACATTCAATCAGAAAATAGAAAACACAATTTTGCTCTTCTTCTCCTTAAAAAAAAAAAAAAAATTAAATATCCTTTGGCATTAATTTTCCCTAATTTATTTGGAAACTTATATAAATAAAAAATGTTTATAAAACTTTATAAAATTTTTGCCAATGAAAAGAAGAAAACAAAAAAAAAATATAAATACATAAAAAGAATATGAAGGGAAAAAAAGATTTTCTTTCTATTTTCACTTTTTCTCAACATTATACAAAATTCAAATGCCGTCGGCTAGGATTTTCGTATTTGTTGTTCATAATTAGTTTTTAATTTAATGTTAACTTAACCAAATATAAATATATTCTCTTATATGTTTAATTTTATTTATGTTTTTTTATTGACAGTGGTGGGACGTTTGGTTGGTGTTTGTGCCTGCGCCCATTCTAAATTGTATCTTGAGGCAATTTTATACATTTTTTTTTTCTATATAAAAGTTTCTTTCTTGCAGACTCATAAATTCATATGGGATTTCTTTACAAAATCAAATATTGTTGTTATTATTTTATAATTAAATTAAGGGATGAAAATTACGAAGAAATTCTTCTTTTATCACAGCGATACAAGAATTATCAAATTTTAGAAGGATTTAATGCTGGAGAAAAAAATTAATTATTGTTCGATTATGAACAAATATAAATCAACCAATAAAAAAAAGGAACTTAACAGACTTCATTAAAAATTAGAAAATTATATTTTTCCGAGAATTACCGGGAATAAACTGAAACTGAAAATTAATTTAAAAAAAAACTTTAAGAACTTCGCAAAGAAAATCAAAAAAAAAATTCTTCCAAGAAATTTTCTAAATGAAAAGCGTAAAGATAAATTTCCTTTGACAGAAACCGAAAAGAAAAAGAAAATGCAGAGAGAGAGAGAGAGATAAAAACCAAATAAACATAAAAACTCCCTCAAGTAATTTATTTCAATAATCCAATTTAATTAATAGCCACTTGGTGATCATCGTCCTCTTAATTATTAAGAAATCGGTTAAACATAATAAACCTAACCAATATTTCATTATGAAATACACTAAAAAAAAAAAAGAAACAACAAAAACAAGAGTGAGAGAAAAAAAAAAGCAGGAAAAGTAAAAACCAAAAAATATAATTTTTCTTACTTTCAACCCTTGGGCATGTCAAATTACATCATTAAGATGCTTACTTTTACTGAAAATATATATTTTTCTAATTAATTTCACTGTCATATTTTGGTAATTGATGACAAAAAAAAAAAAAAATAAATATAGGAAAGGAATAAAGTTCCTTTACTCATGACGTTATATACTGATGGTATTTAATGTTGATGATGAGAATAATCAAAATAAAAGAAATATTTGTGAAGAATGAGAAATTGAATATTAACGACTTTAAATTAACACTTCAATTAAATACAAAAATTAAGTTATTTGGTTTTTTTTTGTCTTTTGGAAAAGTTGTCTTTTTTTTCTCTTTATGAAAATTCAATTAATTTCTATTAAAAAATATAATTAAAGGGTTTTTCTTTCATTTTCCATTTAAGGTATAAAATAATTAACTATAAAATGAAAATATAACAAATTGATTAGTGTTAAAAATTACTGCATTTTTAATGTGAAAAATTTTATCATAAATACATCAGTTGTTTACCTTTTTCAACTTTCAATGTTAGTTACATCGCATTTCATTGAAGGGGGGGAAATGTGATGAAACCGAAGTTATTGCAAAAAAATTACTTTCTAGTTTTAATATAATTTTTTGTAAGTTGTGTCAATTCAATTGTAACTTTTTCTATTTTCATTTAACTTATTTATAATTTTTGTAAAACTTTTCAATGTAGATGTTGATGGTTTTATGATTAGGTTTAGGACAACTATATTATAATTTATATTTAATTATCATATAGATTTTAATTGAAAGTTAATTAAATGTTTGTACCGATTACAAACTGTAGGAAATAAATTTCTAATGAACTTTGTTAACAAATTCCAATTAAATTTTTTTCGCACAACATAAGTTTTCTGAATTGTCGACCCCTTCGAATCATTTCGTTCAAATCAACCTCAAAATACCAAATGTCCAATGCGAATCAAAAACAATAAATTAAAATTTGTCACAAAAAAAAGTTAAATTTAATAAAAATTAAATAACAAAAAATGTTATTCTGTGAAAAAAAATTGATCTCTTACCCTGAATAATAAATAAAAACAGTTTATTTAATGATAACGATTAAGGAATTGTAATAAAATAACTATTTAACGCGTATACAACAAAATTATCCAAACAACATGCTACAATAATCCTTTATATTTTTTTTTTGCCTTTTTTTTTGGCTGTGTGGTTGGTTATACAGAATAAAAAAAAAACCATCTGTTAAAATATTGTGTAACGAGTATGAATTTTTATTCTTTTTTAGATAAACAAAAGAAAACAAGAGAGAAAAAAAAAACTGTATCATACGGCATACAAATTGCCTTCACTCATTCCTAAATGCAGTGTATGTGTAAAAAGCCCTGTTCGCGTTTTCTTTTCTTTTGTTGGTAGTCTCGCAACCCCTTTTCTTTTCATCTTTGACTGAATTTTTTTTTTCCTGCACTAGCCAATATCTTTCAACAATCAAAAACAACAACCACACTGATTGTGAACAAAAATGTATAAAAAAAAATTATTATTTTTATAATTTCAAGGGCGTGTTCATTTTTAAATAAAAAAAAAATAATTTTTGATTTGGAAAATTGCGTTCAATGTTGTGAGTTTTACACAGAGAAAAAAAAGGGTCTTTCTTCTCCTAACTATCAATTTTCAAGGATTATGATTTATTGTTATTATTATTATTATTATTATTGTATTGTTTGTAATCTAACTACTGTTTTGATACTTGAAAAATAATATATATATATATTTGAAGGGTAGAGAATATTTCTTTTTTTTTCATCCCTTATATTTTTATTCCCCCTTCAACTCATTCACTTTTTTCAAATCTATATATAAATATTTATTTATATTCGTCTTTTGTCTCTACTAAATGGCAATAAAATATGTTTTACAAGATACTATAAAATAAATATAGATTATAGTAAAAGGTACTGTACTGTATTAAGAAGGTGCAGTCAGAATTCATCTATAGAAATGGTATCACAATACAGATAAAAAGGGGGTGTGGTGGTGAAGAGGATGAATATATAGGAGTTTATCTTTTATTTTATAACTAACTTTTATATTATTTTAGATTTAGATTAGATTTCACTCTTACAAAATATATCTTGTGTATATTGTGTAGATAGAAAACAATCATATTGGTAACATCAAATAATAAGGATAACAATTGAATTGGTTTTGTTTTGTGTGTGTGTGTTTATGAGACATTTTGTGGATGGTGCGGTTGCATAAGGAGGTTGATTATTATTTTTATTATTATTATTATTGTTATATAAATATAATTTTTGTATCATTGTTATTTTGTATGCATTACACTTAAAAATAAAGATAAAAGTCAATTAAATTGATTATTATTGTGTTTAGAATTTATTTAATATTTTCTGGATAGTTAAGTTTTATATAATTGTGAACATATTATTTTTGTTGTTTTTCGTTTGTTTCCATTTTATGTAATTATTTTGTTGCATTTTCTTTATTTTGTTTAAATTGTTTAGGTATTGGTTTAATTGAAATAAAATTTAATGGGAATTGTTAATACAGAGTCATTGGATAATGAAAAATATCGAACTGAAAATTGGTTTAAGTGATTTGCTTTTATATTAACTGAAATTGGAAATCTACTTTTGGGTTCAAAATTTTTTTAAAGAGCGAAACTAATTTAAAATTACTCATTCAACTTAATGGATTTGTTTACCTTTGACTTAGAAGTTCTATGTTCAATTGTTTTAACGTTTTTTTGCCTAATAGTAAAGCTGGATAATTGAAATTAATTTGAATTGATGCAAAGTTTAATACAAATTTTCAATTACAATTATTTAAACCAGAAATTTATATGAGCTGATCTTGAAATATTTTACTTGTGAAACCAAAAAGATGTCTATTTTAGTAATAATTTTACAAGCAATCAATATGTAATCATCCTTGTCAATTTTGTGACTCTCTTTTAGTGATAATGCACTTATCATGGAATGTATTTCAAGGATATATTTAAGTGATCTTCAAACTATCATTACTTTGATTATAAATCATATATAAATTATGGACAAAAGTCAAAACTCACAAAAAAAAAGAAGAAAAATCCACTGACCCTAAAATTGAAAATGTGACCAAATAAATCTTTTTCCCCAAATAAAAAAAAAACATCCAAAAATATAGAGACACACTTGTTGTATTTGTATATAATAATAAAATATAGGTAGGTATATTGAGATAAAATAATTGTAAAGGGTGAGAAGGGAGAAACATGGTAAAGTTGAGTAGATATGGGAAGGACCCTTTGTGGTACTATATCTTCCATAAAATTGACTTGTGCCAGTGTCTTTTTTTTTGTTTTGGTCTACAGGGATAAATTTTACTGTGTTAATGCAATAACTACCCCCTAAATAAACTACCCTTGCGTATATATACGTGAATTATATACATACACGCATACACACACACACATGCTTACACATTCCTAAAAACTTATAGAGTAGAAGGAAGAAAAAAAAGAACAGAAGGAAAGAAAGGTAGTTATGTTAGAAGCGGGACTTAACATCTAAAAAATGTGTTGTTTTGCATGTCAACGCTTTTGTGTGCTGTTATTTAAAGCACTTTAGAGAGTTTTTTTTTTGTATTTCTTGTTTAAAAGAAAATAAGCAAAACATCGCATATAGAGAATATTGTATTTGGTTTTCTCTATTTTATTTTTTCTCCCCCCGAAATTTTTTCGACACTTTCCTTGTTCTTTATAAGTTTCATCAAATAAATTAATTTTTATTCAATAAATAAGTTCTACTCTATGATTTTTCCATTAATAATTTATTTACGTTTTTAGCAGAAATTTTGAAAAAAATACCAAAATTTTGGAAATGACACAAAAAATTTTGTAAAATGTCAACAATGTGGAAAATTCATAAAAAAAAAAAACAGAAATGTTAATGGAAAAGGGGAAATTTCTATTTGATTATTGTTGTCTCTTTTACACTTTGACAAAAAAAAAATTGTAATGTGAATTAAATGTACCTTCATACACATACACACACATACAAATATAAATGTATAAGCGACATATCCACTCATATGTAACTTGCTTCCTGAAATCAATATTTATCGAGTTATTTATTTAGTTATACTGACGTTATACTTTTATATAGGTACGCACATACACACACACACACACAATATATATATATATATATAAATTATATACAGTCTCATACATCAAAATCTATATCCTCATGTATAAAAAAGGGACATATTGCCTGTAATTCAAATAAATGGTTTTTCCTTGTGAAAATATTTTTACTTTTCAGAGAAAAAAATTATTTGTACATTTTTTTTTTCTTTCTATTTTTAGATTTTGTTGTTGTTGTTCTTATTGTTACTTCCTAGTTGTTTACCGTCTATTTTTAATTCTTTATTATATTTAGAAAAATTTGTCAAAAAAACAAAAAATCCCACGATGTAAAAAGAAACTCTGAACCATCTTAAATTACAACAAAATACTTTTGAATTTTTTATAAAACGTTTTCTTTTGTTAAACAGATTTCACCGATTGTAACCCAATCTCAACTCGTATATAAAATGAAAATTGATTTAAAAATATATTCACAATTGAAAGTAATAATATTGTAAATTGTATCTAATTTACTTGTCAGATCAAAAAAAAAAAAAATAAGCAATAACAAAACAACGGAGTAGAAAAAAAAAATTCATTTTTTTTTTATTTAAAATGTAAAATAAATAAATTTGCATAATCCGTGATTAAAATTATGTAAAGAAATAAAAATTTTCTGTTTCAAATTTCAAAATGAAGGGGGGGATTCATTATAACATATCATACAAGTATTTTTTTTCACTCTAAATACGATTGTTAGATCCGCGTGTTTTCATACAATAACACTAACACATATATTCAATTGTTTAATTCACTTGTTACCAATCGAATTATCTGTCACGTGTCGGAAGGGCGTTCATTTCTCACCCTTTTTCAAGTATATGAATATAAAAACAACAAAAAAGAGAATACAACAAACATAACAACAACAAATTTAAAATAAATAAACAAATAAAATGAAGAGAACTACTTTATCGACTTGCAACTTATATACAGACAATTGAGCAATATTTGGTTTTACGTTTTAAATTATAATATATGGTAACGTAGTATCTGTACTCAAATTAAGGTTGTGCCCGAAATTTTTCTTTTTATGTTTAAAGTTATTTTTAAATTGTTTAGAGAAATTTAATCTCTTTTGCTATAATCAAAGTTATAACAACTAATTGTTTAAGCTCCCTTCCACTAACCAACTTTAAAATTTTATAAGTAGTACAAGTAAACTTTATAATTATAAGATTGTCTAAAAATTAATTTCAATTATAAAATAAAGAATTAAAAGTTTTCATCTATAAAATTATAAAAGATGAAAAAATTGTTTAAAAGTTCAAAACCGAAAATGTTCAAATGATTAAAAAAAGACATTTCTAGCATACCCTGAATATTTAGGGTTTTTTAATTTGATGCATAAATATAAATATTATTTCAAACCCCAATTAAACTTGGTTCTACTGAGTGAGTTACTGTGAATGAACGTATGTATGCGCCTATGTGTGTTAAGTGTACTTGACAAAACGATTTGTATAATGATTTTTCAGTTTATGATTTTCACATTAAAATAAAAAAAAATAGAAGGAAGGAATATTATGTTGAAGTTGTATATTCTTTCCTCTCTAGAGAGAAAGTGTTAACACGTGACTAGTCACGTGCACTTTTGTGTCTAGATTGTGATGAAGATTGCGTATACGTAAAACGATTAAAGAAATTGATAAATAAATAAATAAAAAATTAATTAAATTTGAAATGAAATAATATTTTTTGTTGTACCTGTAAAGGCCGTTGTGGTGGTCCACCCATTCCGTGATGGTACATTACGTCATGCTTCAATTGTGATGTCATTTGTGAATGTGCATGACTATTTTGATGTTTTTGTATATCAACAGCCGCCAATGCCTCTGCTCTACTAAGTAGTCCATCATTTAGACCAGAAAATATATCACCCTTAAACAAAAAAATATTCATAAATTCAATTAATACAAATAAAGGAAACAATAACACTGTTAAGTGGCTCTTTTTTTTTTGGTTGTGTTTAGGAAAAAGGATTAGGAAGTTAAGGATGAAATTATTAAACAAAAAATTTATTAGAAAAGTAGAATTATCTAAATGGAAATTTTCTGAAAAGAAATTGGCCTGATATTAAAGATGCACAAATTCTATATTTTGAAAAATTATTGTTTCTTTAATTCATTTAATAATATCAACTTAATAATAAAGGACCTTAGTAAAAATATTGAAAAATATTTTCAAACAGATTTAAGTTGTCCATTAAAACTTTTAAGAAACAATTTCTATTTTTCATTTTTCTTTAAAAAAATTTCCGATATTCTGTTTTTATATTTTTCTTTCAATAAGCAAATTTATTTATGCGTAAATATAAGAAAGTCGATTTATTTTCAAGAAGCTTTTTACAAACTTACAAACACACACACACACACACGCACATAAAAAATACATTCTTCAAGAAATAAATCTCATCTGATATAATTTTTTAAAAACCGGAACAGAGAAAAAGACGTTATGTGTGAGTGTGTGTGTGTGTTTGTCACCTAAAATAGGATTGGTGTAGTGCACCTAAACACCCACACATCATACAATATGTCAGAATAAGTATGAGAAGAATAGAGTCTATATAAGACGATGTTGATGACGTCGATGTCGACGACGACAAAAGCAAAGAATAAAAAAAGAAGTTCTTCCTTTCTTTTCTTTTCTTTATATTTTTTATTTTTATTAAAAGAGAAAGTGGAGTAAAACCGGCACTTCCTCTTCTCTTCTTCTTTTCTATATATATTATGTATAATCGTGTGTCTTATACATAGGTACATTATATATCGTCGTCGTCGTCGTTTCGTCTGTTTATATTTTACTCTTTTGGGTGTTAAAAAATTGACATCATTTCGTCATCCATCATTCAAAATCCAGTTTAAGGGGACGCCTGGTGAAATGGACGGGCTTGAAATATTTATGAGACGTCTGGCCAATTTTTAATAAGACCTTATACTCATTCCATATATATTTACGTATATATGTATGTATTATGTTAACTGTTTGTATGTATGCATATACATACACATACATACTTCCAACAAAAGCAACAACAACAACAAATATAATTTTTCTCTTGAAACCATATAATATACAATCACATACAATTTATATAAAATATATAAACATAACCACCTTTTCTTTGAAAAAAAACTCTACCTTCATCCTCTTCAAACTCAAACCCATCATCATATTTTGTACTCTCCTCTCCATTTATTATATTTTTTCTTGTGTGTATGTGCGTGTATATGTTCATGTACAAATATTTCCTTGTGTATATGCATATGGATTTGTCTGTGTATGTTCTCATGTCATATTTTGGTTTGAGGAATTTAAATATGGAAGATTACAATTATTTACACCTTTATAGCACACATAATGATCGAGTAAAAAAAATGATGTGATTTTTTTTATTATTTAGGTTTGTATTTTTTTTTTTTGTGTAGCTGTATATTTTTCTTTTCTTTTCTTTTTAGTTTTTATTCTTTTTATTTTGGAATGAGTAATGCCCCTTTAATTTATTGTTCTATTGTGTGTATATGGTGCTTCAATCAAATATGATTTTGTTTATGAAGACATTTTTCAATTTATGGTTTCAAGTTCAAACACATTGCTAAATTTTTATTCTGTTCAATTATTTTAGGAAATTAATTATAGAAATTTTCATACAATTTTCTTAATCTTGGAATATTATCAAAATTCTATGATTTTGACCTTAGTAAAGGTAAGATCCCATTCATATGAATTAAAGTCAAAAACCAAACTGAAGTCCTTAGTCATAATTTACACGAAAGTATAGACTACACCTGTACAAACCCACAAACTTGACCAGAGTTTAGATTATTATTATAGAAAATCATTAAATCAAATTTTTGGATTCACAAAAAAAAACTTTAGAAAATTTCAGGTGGAATAAACTCAAATTTTATAGGAAACACGTGACCGGAAGTACTTAGTGGTTTTTCTTGTGTGTGCATATTGTGTATAAATACTCATTTCCTTATTGAATGATTGACATTTTCATTTGTTCTATTCTAACCCCTTTTTTCTATTCCTTTTCCATAAATTTGGAATAAAAAAACTGGACATATGCTTCAAATCGTAAATGGACAAATATAATTATTATTGTTGTCTCTTTTTGTCCCATTTTTACTTTAGATTTTTAGTTAGTTTTTTTTTTAAAAAAATGAAAAAGTTTCATAGAACTTTTTTTTATAATATCAGCTGAAGGTTTTTACAAAAAACAAAAACGAAAACACGAAGAAGAAGAACAGGAAAATTTTTAAGGAAAAAAAATAATTTTTATTGAAGAAAAAGTTTTTCAATAAAAAAAAAATTAAACTAAAAGAAAAAAAAAACGAGAAAAAGGAAAATTTAAAATATTTTTCAAACATTAAATTATTAGGACATAAATATTGAATTAAGTTTAAATTGATGGGAACCAAAAATCTGTCACGGTTTTTTAGTTGCGTGTGGTCAGTATACTTATATTATTAAGAATTTCGAACCCTTTATTCAATATATTATTATTATTATTTGTTATTAATAAAATTACTAAAATTATGACATGTGACAGAAGTGGCAATAGAACAAAAAAAAATTATCTGTAAATGAAAAGGAAAGGAGAGAAGAACAACAACAAAAGAAAGATGGACGTTTCAATTTATAGTCCAAGTGTGCTTTGGATTTTTTAAACAGAACAAATGAATGTCTTTTTCCCCATTTCTTTCTTCTTCATTTTTTCCCAATTTAAAATTGTCAATGAAGAAAATTAATAAATTTTAAGAGAAATGGGGGTGAATGGGTTGAAGTGAAAAATAAAAATAATAAAAATAAAAAAATAAAAAAATAAAACGCACAGCAATAAAAATCAATTAATACCTCATTGCATAATTGCTTTCGATAACGATACCTTAGTGAATTCTCTTACGTAGGAAAAAAAAATAAATAAATATAAAAAAAAATAAATATAAACAAAAACAACAACAACAAAGATGATCCCTATACAATTCAGCGATTGTAAAACTTCTTAGAAAAAACTTTCAGCATATCAGTTGAGTTAAATTTTGTTTTTGAGTTTCCGGCTTGGTAGAATAAATTTACTAGAAATTATAAATTATGAATCCATGCTTGAATTTTATATATAATTCTGACATTGGGTTTATTGTTCCGAACGAAAGTGTTGAATGAAGGAATCCAAGTTTAATGCAGTTTGGTTTTTTTTGTCTGGATTTTTGTCCTTGGTTCTTTAAATCTGTCAAGAAAACCAAATATAATAAGTTGAGTTGCAAACATTTGTTTAAGTTTTAAATTAAAAAGAAAAAGTAGATCATTTTATAAAAGTTTGACAAGCACAATCAATTTTCTACACGTTCGCCACCGCATCACAACATCATCCATAAAAAGAAAACCGAAGGGGTGGCATTTTATTTTTATTTTATTTTTATTGAGGGTTTTGTAACAGGTGTATTTTTTTTTGTATTATAAATATAAGAAGGGTAAAAAGAAAATAGAAAGAAGAAAAACCAAACAGTCATTGCGGGAGGTTTGAAATTGAAATGAGAGGTTTAGTTTTTTTTTTCTTTTTTCTCTCTACTTGTTTTTTTTTTTCGTATTTCGAATTGAATTACCAAGCGGCCAAATTATACGAAATTATTTTTACTTGGAAAATTGTTATTATTATTATTATTATTATTATTTTTATATTTTTCTTTATTTTTCTTTATTATTTAACAAACGAAAAAAAAAGAGATGAAAATTTGTGTATTTTACATTTATCTTCTGGTAATTTATATAAAATAATAAAATAAGGGAAAATAAAGAAAGAGAACAAAATAATTTGGAAAAAAAGGTAAAAAAAGGAAACAACTTACATTATGTCTTGAGGACCATGAATTGCACATTATTGAGGCGTCTTCTAAAAATCGACTCTGAAAATAGAAAAAAAAAATTATTTAGTTTTAATTTATAAGAAAATTTTCTTCGATCATAAATTAATAAAGAATCAGAAAGGTCAACACTTTAACAGGTTCAATCACATTAATTAGTTTATTTTTAAATAAGTTCCTGAATTAATTAATTAAATTACGTTTGGATATTCTTTTGTCCAGTTTTAATTTTGACAAATTGACCAATCTAATATTTTAAGGATAAAAGATTAAATACAAACTAAAATAATTTACATGACTTAACATAACAACAATAAAAATATTTTTTCACAATTATAATTATTCTACAGCGTGTCATAATTTGATCATTTAGATTTGTTTCATGACTTTTTATACAAAAAAAAAAAGCATAAAGACTTTGAACTCACGCTAACAAAATTAATAATAAGAATTTCAATCCAATTATCCAATCTTGAATAAATATCTAACCCTGGTGGTCGACATTTGTCATAAGATTAGCCTATATTCATAATAAAAAATATAAAGTAAAATACAATATTGAATACGGCCAGTTCCAATTAAATTAATTAACATAAAAAAAAATAATAGAGAAAAGAATGAAAGAAGGAAAAAAAACCGAGAAAAATATGTACAAATAGAAATAAGTTTTGGATAAATAAATACAACTAGACGACAAAATGAATGTCGTCGTTTGTCGTTGAAAAAAAAAATAGAAAAAAGTACAACGACAAACAATTGTATTTTCTAATCAATTAAACGGCTCGTTAACACAATTTAATAAATATTAAATGAATTGTTTGTACAGAAATTTTCTTATTATACATTAAAGTTTGTTGATGATGATAAAAAAAAATAAAAAAATAGAAACCACAAAAATGTTGATGATGGGCGCGTTCTAATACACGATTCGATCATCGAATAATGATTAAATATATTTTGGATGGATGTCTTTCTGTATACATTCTATTTAACCTGAACAAAAAAAAAAAAGAAAATAATAAAACTAAACAAGTCGTCTAATATAAAAAGTCCTAATTGTAAATAATAAATTAAATATATAACAATAATAAATAAACTATGACTAGACAAAAATGTACATATTTACATTATATGATGACCAAGTTTTTAGTTTGTACTTTTAGTATAATTTTTTTTTTGTTTTTATTCCACATTTTTTTTCCTTCATTTCTTCTTTTTTTTTTTTGATGAAAAGAAGCCTAGCATTTGTTTTAACCTGTATATTTAATTTAATACCAAAAATATAACAATTATTTAGTCTTTAAACAACTTTTTGTATATTCAAATAATTGTATTTATAAGTATGATAAAGTTTAAGGACTGGACATAGGGATTAATAGAAAATTCAATTTATAACTGATAAATAAATTATAAAAGTTATGATTAAATGTTAAGTGACCATACTACTTACATAAAATTAACCAAAACGCACAACATTTCTTGTTATTATGAATTTTATGTGTAAGCAAAAGTTTCTCTATTTTTTCTGTTCTTATTGCGTCATTTTGAATTTTTCCCCATTTCCCTTATTTTTCACTTTAAAATTATTTCCACCACCAAAATAATGCAAACATTTTAGAAACGTTAAAAATGATGAAAAGTACGAGGGTTAGTGAATGTGAATAAAATTGTGCAAGACTCTTTATTACATTTAGAAAATTAATCGGTAATTTGTCGAAACTGAAATATACTGGAAGATTAAAAACTTTATCATAAATTCATCCCTGCTTCTTAAAATGAAAAACAAAAATAATTTTACTAATTATTCTTAGATAAATTGTTTCTTTTTTTTTTATTCTAGTTGTTAACAACAATAACACAAAAATTGTTGTTATTTTTATATTTTTCTTCGTTTTTTCTGTGTGTTTTTCTTCATTTTCTTCTTTGTTTTTCTTTTTTTGAAATAAAAAAAATACAAAAACAGTCAGTCTTGGATCACGCGATGTTTTATAAGATGAATTATAAATCAGATTATATTATATACAGTCGAGTTGTTTGTAACAAGACATGAAACTAACTTACACACGACTATGTAATTTTACTTTTATTATTTTCTTTTTTCTTCTTCTTATTATTCGTTCTCTTCTTTTTCTTCTACTTCTTCTTTTTGTTATTGTTGTTGTTGTTATTATTACTATAATTGTTGTTAGAGTAGTTGTAACTATTTCTTTCACTATTGTTGGTTACCGTCATTTGTTAATTTTTGTGTCTAGTTTTCTTTTTTTTTATGAAATTAAATATTCTTGATATATACAACTTTTTCTCTTTCACTCGTCTCTCTTCCTTTTCTCACAATAAAAATTAGAAAATGAAAGAAAATAAAATAAATAAACAATAAAATTATACTCTAAAGTAAAAATTGTAAAATAATTGACATAAGACATAAAGTGAAAAAGAAAAACTATAAACTAGGCGTCTCCACCTAATTTTTGTTTTTATTTATTTTAACGATATTATTATTATTAGATAGAATTAATTATTCCCTCTAGGAAGAAAATTCAGAAAAAAAAAACAGTTTATTTTCATGTTTTTTATTTTATTGTGAATAAATTGTCCAAAATAAAACAATAACACCAATAACAACAACAACAACAACAACAGCAGCGACAACCAAAAATTATATAATAGACATACGTTATGTATAATAAATCGAAAATAAGGACCAATTTTAATATTAATAAATTATTTATAGTATTTAGTCTAGTAAAGTTTAAGTCAATGATTTTAATAATTAATCATTTATATATTTATAAATAAATATATGTAAAAGAATGAACAAACCAAACAATAAAAATGGGAAGATGTGGGGGAACAAAAAAACCTTATATGTATGCATATCTAAATAAAGGGCAATAAAAAACAAAAACAATTCATTAGAAGAAGAAAAAAAGAAGAAGAAGAAGAAGAAGAAGAAGAAGAAAGAACAACCAATTTTAAATAATTTTGTTTTTGAACCACTTAAACAATTAGAACATAAAAGAGAAAGAAGAAGAACAAGAAGTGGTAGAAGTAGGGGGAAAAAAATGAATAATAATAATAATAATAATAATAATAATAATAATAATAATAATAATAATAATAATAATAATAATAATAATAATAATAATAATAATAATAATAATAATAATAATAATAATAATAATAATAATAATAATAATAATAATAATAATAATAATAATAATAATAATAATAATAATAATAATAATAATAATAATAATAATAATAATAATAATAATAATAATAATAATAATAATAATAATATAATAGATAATTAAACCCATCATTAAATCATTATACGTAATAGAAAAAGTTAAAAAAGGAAAACTATATTTAGAAAATATTTCTACACAAATATCGACATGCACAAACCAACAGAAGCACATATACACACACACACACACATACATGAATAGAACACATTCATAAACATACTTTTATTTTAGGCTTTAATTTAGTGTATTGAAGGTGCCAAGAGTGTAGAGAATTTCCCTTTTTTTTTTGTTTCGTCTTTGTTTGTGAATTTAATTTTGTAATAATATTTTATTCTTTGTTATTTTCCATTCATTGTTTGGAGAGTTTTCAAAATAAATTTACGAGACAGCAAAAAAAAAATGAAGAAGAAAAACAAGAAAAAGTAAAAAAAAACCAAAACAGAAAATTTGTATGAAAAATGATTTCAATCTTGTTTCATAACAACAATAAACAACAACAGCAACGACAAAAAAAAACAACAACAAATAAACGTGCAACAACAGTATTAAGAGAAGAGAAGTTAAATCAAAAAAAAAAAAAGAAAATAAGTTAAAAAACAACAAAAAAAAAGCAGACATTTAATAAAGCGAAAATAAAAAGATGGTTGAATTTATATATGAGGGAAAAACAGAAAAGCGAAGCAAAAGCAAAAGCAGCATATAATAATATAAAAATGTCTATGCATTCGATTCGTCAATGTTGATAAACTCTACACATTATACTCTCTACATTCACATACATGCAAATATATAGTCTCTTGCAGACACACACACACACATATACACACTTATGTACCTATACCCACTTTAAGAAATACAATAAAAAAGCTTTTTCTCTATTTGACTCTCTTACAACTTCGATATAATCTCCCTTTCACTCTCTCTTACTCTCGCTCTCTCTCTCTCTCTCTCTTGCTCTTTGGAAAATATATTGTGGATGATATCCAGTGTATATACATTTTCTATATATAATTTTGAAAAACACTTTTCTCCGCCCAACAACCAATCATATAGCGACACGAATATCGATCGTTTTGTCGCCATTTCCCCCAAAAAATATTTATTTTTTTCCATATATTTTATACAAATACAGACAAACACACACACACATACATATTTAAACATATATTTGTACAATGAGAAAACTCAACGAGAAAAATTTTCATTTTGATCGCAAACATCTGAAATGAATGTTCAGAAAAAAAAGAAGAAGAAGAAGGAAGGAAAATGATTAAAGAGGAAAACAGAAAAAAAAAATATTCTCCATTTTTATTTCTTTTTTTTTTTTTATTTTGATTTTCATTTTAATTTTCTCTCCAACATTTTTCATTTCAATGAGCTTTTTTCTTTATTTATTCTATTTTCCATTTCATTTGATTTTATTCTATCAAGTTCGTGGAAACACATTTTAGAAGTTCAAAAATTATGTACATATGTATGAGTGTGAGAAGTGTACGAAGAAGTAGAAAAGAGATGAAGAGAGTTTTTTTTGAGCTCGGTGATTAAAATAAGAAGAAAATTTTATTTTCAAAAAGGAAAAATTCTTCGAATAAAATAATTAGGGAAAAATGGAAGAATTTAAACAATGAAAGAAGAACAAAAGGAAAAACAATTCAATTTCGAATGTGGGAGAAAAAGAAAATAAAAATTCATATACATTCCAAAATATTTCTCTCTCTTTCTCTCTTTTACGCTGTCTTTTTTTTTTAATACAAAGGTTGATTAGCTAAAAATAATTAAATTTAGTAATTATGAAAAAAAGTAAAGCTAATAAACAAAAGAACAAATGATTTGATACATATAACAAGAAATTTTTGATGTGTGTGTTTGTGTGTGTGTGTATGTAGAATCGTAGATGAAGCTTTTGATGTTTTCCTACATTAACAATATAATGTGCTACCGACAACAGAAGAATATAAAAAAATAAAGAGACAAAGCACATTTATACACAAAACACATACAAAACACACACACACACACACACATACTCACACATTAAAAAAGCTTTTAGTATATATAACAATAACAACAAAAACAACAACAAAAACAACATAAAAAACAAATAATAGCAACAAAAACAACAACAGCAAGTATAACAACCATTATAATGTTCATTACGATGGTTATGGGTGATATTATAATTTTGTGAAATGCAATACATACACCATACTACATACATTTGAACGATATATACAAATAATTTTATATGACAAACTTACTAACTATCTAACTAACTAACTAACTTAACTATATCTATACACAGAGAGAGAGAGAGAGAGAGAGAGAATATTGTATTATGAAAATAATAATTTGTATATCGCATTTAAAAGTTATACACAAATGTATGTATGTAAGTATGTAAATATTAAATATATATGTATGTATGTATATAAGTGTATCGATTAAAATTATTCTCATAATAACTATATATGTAATAATGAATTGTTCATATGATGAGTTAAATGAGTTCTCTTTGAGTACTTTAAAAAAAAAAAGTTACTCCTCCTATACACCCATCTTTGTAGTGTCATCCATTAAATATATCTATCTAATACAACAAATAATAACAACAATAATAAATAATAATAATATAGGAAACAGCAACAACCTCCACTCCTTTTGCTTTAACCTATTTTAGCTAGTTTTTTATTTCCATTTTTTTTTTAGTGAATAAATTACAATTTTCTTCTTTTTCTTTTTCTTTCGTTCTTTTTTATTTGCTTTGTTAAAATTATATCACTTTTTAATTATTATCAATTTTCCATTATTTTCCATTAGGCTTTGTTGTTTTTTTTTATTGTTGTTGCTGTTGTTGTTGTATTTTTATAGGTTATTTTTTCTACAAATTTTATTTTTATTCCATAAATATGAAAATAATTTCAGAAATTTTAATACAGAGAAATTTAATTCAATAAAGTGGTCAAAAACTTTAATATTCATATTATGATTATTATGTAAATAGAGAAAGAGAGAGAGAGTATGTGTGTGGGAGAAATATATAATTGATGAAAATTAAAAGAGTGAGTAAAATTTTGGGTTAAATTGGAGAGATGGAAAATTAACCAAAATCAAAATGCACTTGATTATGGGGATGATTTTATTTTTGGGGATTATAAATAGTTTGATAACAATTATTATTGGTTTTCTGTTTCTATTTAGTTATTGAATTGTTATTTTATTCATTGAAAATATATTTGAATAAAAAGTGTGGGATTGTAGAATTTCTCTTCTCAATTTAAATTTTACTAAATCTTTCTGATTTACCTTTTACGAAAGAGAAAAAAATATTTAACAAAGGAAAATCATTCCAATAAACGTTGTTCTTTAACTTTAATCCAAAAGGATGAGTTAATTCCTTTAAAAGTTTTATTATAAAATTGGGTGGATTAAAATTTTAGCATCTCAGATTTTATATAAATAAATTTGAAGCAGTAAAAAAAAATCAGAAAGATAAATCAATAATATTCCTCTGGTAGGAATTTATTCCTCACCGAAGAAAAAAAAAACTTTTATGAAACAATTTTTTTCCTTTAATATTTGTGAGTCGAGACGATTTTTTTTGTTGTGTTCATTCCGGTTCTTTAAATTCATACGCACAAGTTTTTTTTTCTCTACAAATATTCCTCTTTTTTTTTCTCTGTTGCATTCAATAAAAAAAAAAAGGAACAGACACACGAGAATTTCACTTTAGGATCTTAAGAAATAAATAAATACAATTCCCTAAAAAGTATTAAATTTTGAGTTTATATATTTTTTAGTGAAAGTTCAATGTAACTTTATTGCAAATGTTTCCATTTGCCTCTTAACATCAGCTAATAAAATGACCGAAAATAAATTTAACGATTGATTTTTGTCTAGAATTTTGTAATAAAATAATTTTTACCTAAAAAAAACTTCGTAATAACGAGGTTTTTATGCTTCAAATAATTTCATATGTTGTCACCGTAATAAGTTGACATATAATAATTTTCATGTTTATATTTTCATAGACGTGATAACATTTTATGATTTAGTCAAAACTTCTAAAGTCATTTAATGATACAAACCGTAAATTACGTTGTTCATTGTATTAAGTTAACTGAATATTCTAAAAACATCAAAAGTTTAATGTGAAGTTCACGTGCACCTGGTCATTGTAAGAATGATGATTATTATAAATCTATTCATGTAGTTTCTAAATTTGTATCTGCTTTTACATTACCCACATTGTATGTTTCTTTTTTTCTATCTTTGGACTTTTTATTCATTGTAGTTATTTCGCAATAATCTAATTAAGAATATTTTCATAAAATAAAAAAAAATTCAATTAGAATAATTTATTCTTTTGGTCAATTAGAAGGTCAAGTGACAATATAAATTGATTCAAAAGATAAATGTTAGAAAAACAAAAATAAAGAAACAAAAACAAAATCCATTAAAATGTGATTTGATTTAATTTTCTTTTAGTTTTTATTTCTTGTTTTTAGAATTTCTTAAAATAGAAGTTTCACTTTTGTTGAGTTATTTTTATATGTGGGAACTTTCTTTTTTTTTATTAATTTCAATTAACTAATTAATTTGAATATAAAAACTATAAAATATTTGTTCACATTTTCTATTTTTAGTTAATGTGAATTATTTTCGTAACTTGCACAGACAAAAGTTTAAAAGTTTTCATTGTTTTTATGCAATTTTGCTGGACTTCGAAATAACGTTCAGTTAAACCTTTGAGTTGTTTTGTATTCCAATCAATTAACAAAAACTTCAACTATTACTTCAGTTTGAAGTAGTTCTCAAAAATAGCATCTAACACAAATGTCAAGTCACAAAGAAATATTCTTATAAATTTACGAGAGAATGAAAAAGTATTGTCTTCTCATTCCATCACACACAAAAAAGAAGAAAATATACAGAACACGTTAACAAAAAAATATACTTATGTAAAGATTTGTTTACATTTAAGATAACCGACTTAAAACCCCTTCATCAATTCCCATATAGAAATGCAAAAGGGGTGCAGAAAAGGATGAACAGGAAATACAAATAAATACTTTTATCCACTTGATAACCCACTTTTATATTTTATTGGATTTATTATGTTTTTTTTTTGTTCTTCTAAAATCTAAAAAAAAAAACTGGAAAAAAATTGGAATGAGTAAAAAATAAATTTTTATCGCACAAAAATACCTGGCGCCTCCACTAAATTTTCTCATTTTTACTAAAAAATTCTCAATTCTTCAATTAAGTTAATTTTTTTGAAAGTTTTTTTGTTGAAAAAAAAAATAATAATGAAAATTAATTTATAAATTTGTTTTATTTAATTTTCTATTTAAAGAGAAAAAAAAACGAATACAATGAAAATGGGAAAAAACGGAAAAAAATAATTCAATAATGAAAACTTTTTCATTTTTACTTTAATTTTATTCTTTTTATTTTTTTTTTGTTCTGTAAAGAAAAATATAGCACAGAACACATATGTCTGTAATTACATGTAATTATATGTTACATGTAGAAAGAAAGGTACTTTTATAATATCAAATACAATTCAATAGAATTTTATTAAAGAGGTAAAGAAAAGAATTATATTGTTAGTTATTGTATTTTGTAATAACAACCATAACAACAACAACAACAATAATGGCAAAAGATTACAACAAAAAACAACAAATGAAAAACTAACAACAATTAAAAAATAAGAATTTTTCAATAAAGGTAATCGTTCAATTTCCGTATGCACCAAGATAAGAAAACAATGAAGACAATTTTTCTCTAAATGAAGAAACTAAGAAAATCCTGGACAACCCGGGTTATTTTAAGGAGGAAAACGAAATTACAAAATAAATCATCAAGTAACAGAATGCAATATTTAACCTGACTCTATCATTGTTGTACCTCACCCTAAATATACCTTAAAGAATATACTTTCTTTTAGATAGAAAATGACAGAGAGAGAGAGAGTGAAAGAGACAGAGACAAAATAGAATAATAAATATTAAACACAAAAAAAAAATACCTTCTCGTTTAGTTAGTTAAATGCGTTCTTATAATTTATTTAAAAGTTAAAACAAAAGTGGTAAAAAGGTAATAAAATAGACCATCATCATATTGCAATATAAATATAGAAATTGTTAACTACACCACCTACTTCCTATACCTACTCATATTCCTATATTTCTACACAATTTTTTTTTATTCCATAATACATAATATAAAATTTTCTACAGTTAAATATTTCAAATATTTATTACCGTGAGAATTTATAAATGTGTGAGAGGACGCGTCGTCATTATCTACTTTTTTTTTCCCTTTATTTTTTGTCTCTCTCTTACTTCTTTTTTTTTATAAATATCTCTGTGTGTGTGTGTGTGTGTGTCTGAAGTGTGTGTTGTTGTATCTGGCATTTTTAAAAAAGAAAATACAAAAAACAAATTAAAAAACAAAATACGAAAAACAAAAATTATGGAATGTTTCTTCCATTTTTCTTGTTTTTTAAATGGATACTTTGGGTTTTTTTCTTAGAAAAAATAGAATGAAAGAATTTATTCTTGATAGAAAACTGAAACAAAACAATTAAATTAATTTGTACCATCTTCTGGAATACTTTTCGTAGAACTTATATCCTTTAAGTTGAATTCAATTTTCTATCAATTTTCTTTAATAATTTTTTTTTGGTTCATTAAATAATTTCTTAGAATTCTTAGAAGTTTCACATATATCGAAAATGGATGAGATTCCAACAAAAAATTCATTTCTATCCAATTCAAGGAAATTTACAAAATTCACGTAAAAAATTATTTAGTTTTGTGTTTCGTGATTTGTTTTTGTTGTTTTTAATTTTAAAATCAATTTTTATTCAATAAAAATCAGTTTAAACAAAAAAAAAAGAAGAAAAAAATAAAGACAAGAAAAACCAAAAGAAAAAGTTACAAAATAAAAAAAAAATCTTTAAACAAACTTAACAATTTTAAACAGTTTTTCTTAAAGAAATAAATGAAAAGTTTCATCATATTTTTCTTCCTTTTTTTTTTTTGGTTGTTTCATTCTTGTTTCCTGCATAAATTATTATCTTAAATTTTCGAAAAAGAAAGAAAGAAAAGAAAAACAACAACAACAACAGAAGAAGAAAAGTAAACTTTAATCTTTGTTTCATTTTTAAACTTAAACATCCGATGTATTTTGTGTTTTTCTTTCCGTTTTAATTCTTTTATTTTCTCTTGTTATGGTGGTTCCACTTAGAACACAACGGAAAAAAAAGTAAATCACAACAACAACAACAGCAACAGCGATGAAGAAAAATCCAAAAAAAAAAACTTGAATTTTCCTAAGGGGGAAAAAAATTGTAAATTTTGATTTTTTTTTTCTTCTCAGTTTTAAATTTTTTTTATATTTCTTTGTTGTTGTTATTTTTTTTAAGCGAAGAAAAAATCATTTTCCTAATAAAACAAATTCCAGGCACTCAAATGCACACATACACACACGCACCTGTCACAAACACACAATATTCTAGATTATATTTCTTTGACAATTTCCCACAAAAAGCCTTAAATTTAACCAAAAAGGATGAAAAAGGAGGAGGGAAAGAAGAAGAAAATGGTCATAAGAAACGCATAAAAAAATCGTGAAATAAAAACAGAGAAAAATGTAACTGAAAAAGCAAAAAAGGTTTGCCAAAAATGTGTCAATAAAAATCGCATAAAATTTCTTCAAGTGTTTCTGTGTGTGTGTGTGTGTGTATGTGTGTGGTGTACGCATATGATGAGACAAATGAGAACAGATGGGAGTGTATTTTTTTTCTTCTTCTTCTAAGGGTGGATATTCTTCTTTTGATTTCTTTTCTTTTCTGTTTTTATTCAGATCAATCTTTACTTTACGTTGATTGTTTTACTTTTTTTTTCGTATCCTACATTCTTTTTCCACTTGTGTGTGTGTGTGTTTGTGTGTCTGTATGTGTGCAGAGTTTAATTTAAATTGAAAAGTCTACTTTTTTCTTATTCGTAATTTTGATTGAAGAAGATAATTATTATGTCATGAGAAAATAATATAAAGTGATCAGATTGAATGATTGAGATTGACTTTGTTCTATGGAACAACTTGACGTTTTTTGAAATATAATCTTCATCAACGTTTTCTCTTCTTTTTTTATAATTTATGTTGAATTTTTATAATTAAACCCAAATGCTAAGAATTTTTTTAAAGAAAAAATGGGATGTTTTACTTTTGAAATTAGATTTTTCTTTAGATGAAAATAAAATAATCTTGCGTTTTTCCTTGGAATCCCAAAGAATAATTCTTTATTAAAATAAAAAACAAAAAAAGAACTTTCTCTTCGACCCAAAAAGAAAAACAAAAAGAAAACCCAAAGAACTTTCCCCAAAAGACAAAGAAACAAAAATAAAAATAAAAACTAGACTCAAAAAGTCATGGTTTGTTTATATTGCCTCCCTTGTTCTCTTCCTATTCTTCCTCTTTCTTTTACCATCTTTCCTTCCTTCTTTTTCCTTTTCTTTCTTTTATTATTACATTGAGTGTACACACTACACCCACATGCACATATACATACAAACATATACACACTTTATGTGTCATGAAACATGAACCTTACCATCCAAATGTGTATACACTTTACATAATGTGCCTATATATACCTCCCCAATTCGGCCCTAACCCCCCCTCAATGAATCACCCCCACCAGCTTAACCACCCAAAAGTTGAAATCCCAAAGGGAACCCAATGGATTTGATCACGTGGTAGAAGAGAATAATTTTCATAGAAAACATAAACGAGAAAAAGAGACAGACAGTGGGTAATAGAGGGAGAAAGAATCGTAGGAAAATAAAAATCGAAATAATAAAAAAAATATATAGATATTTCGTGTTTTCTTTTTCTTTTTTTTTTAAAGAAAAAAAAGGAGTCTCAGCAGTGACGTCATTATGTGTATTTATTTATATTTTCATTTTCATTTTTCTTAGACAGAAGGTGGATAAAGACAGAAAAAGCACGACCAAATTTTACGATTTTTCTTCTCAAGAAAAGAAGATGATGCTGCTGCAAAATAAAATTAACAAAAATTCAAAGTAAATTGTAAACAAAAAAAATGTTTGCTTAAAGATTTCAAAGAAAAATAAACGAGACGAGAGAAAACTCAAAGAAATAAAGAAAAATAAAATGTGGAAAAGTCTGGAATTCAAAATGAAGCTTTACCGAAATACATAAATGTAAATGTCCTGTTTTTTTATGGGATCAATTATTATTATTATTATTATTATTATTATTATTATATTTTATTACAAGGGAATAACATTTTTCGGTTTGTCACAGTCACAGTCCCTCTTTCCATTTTGTGTCTTTCCCTTCAGCATTCTTACTCCTTTTTGATTTTTTTTTTTAATATTTTGAATAAAACAAAAACAATTTTTGTTTTAAGGTTAAATTGTTTGTTTCGCATATTTTTATGGTAGAACATAAAATAAAGTATATTTGTAGGAGACAAAAAAACAACAATAAAGAAAAATGTCATCAAATATTATTATTTTTATAGGAATAAAAATAAATTATGATTTTTATTTATATTTATGTTATTTGAATAAACTAATCATTTTTAAATTAGGCATAACTTGAACCGAAAAAGTGTTCGAGCAACGTAGTTCACAATAAACATAATTTTTTTTTTTGTTTCTTTACTGTTGTCACTGTTGTTGTCATTGTATAGTTTTTTATTTGTCTTCACTAATTTGTAAGTATAGAGAAAACAGTTGAAATGCCAATGGAAAATATTGTGTAAACAATAAAAGGAGGAATTTTTATGATTTTTATCGAAGAAAAAGCTGTCAGTTTTTTTTTCATGGTAATTTTTTTTTTTTTTTAGAAAAATAATTTTCATTTATTTTCTTTATAAATAAAATTACTGTCTTCATTTATAAATTTTCTATATAATTTTTTGTGTACTTTTCTAATTTTGAATATATAAAAAAAAAAAGTATAAAATTAAACAATTCCTTCAAATTAATTCCAACACATAAACTGACGATCAACTCAGTTGAATAGATCGAAGTGAAAGTAAAACATTTCATTTATGTTGTAAATTATGACATAATAAATACAAAATATCTGGGAAATTAAATGGAAAAGATATTTTAATAATTTAACCAAAAAATTCCTAAATTTCTTAGAAGCGTATAAATATTATGTCGGAATTTCTCAGAAAAGAATTTTATATTCTTAATAATAAATTGTTAGAATTTGTGATTTCTGAATGAAGCAATTGTTTCTTTTTATCTTTCATAAATTTATTCCCTTATTTCTTGTAACGTCTGGGTATTTTAAATCAATTAATTTAATCCTTTTTCTTCTTGTCTTCCATTTTCTTCATTTCATTTTGTTTTTGTAAAGAAATTCTTTCTACAAAAATATGATGGAAAAAACTGTTTTATTCAAACAAAAAAAAATAGGTCATTACCTTTTGCTTTTCAAAAATACATAAGTTTGCTCTTTACGCAACTGAAAAGAAAATCAAAAACAAAAACACAAAAAAAAAAAAAAGCACACAGAGAAGATATAAAAAATTGTCTGACGTCATAATATTTTAAAAATTTATCAACCCTTAAAATACCAAACCGCACTGAAAAAAAAAACATGAAGAAAAAAAATCATAGCCTTCTTCAAAGTAAACAATTCATAAATTATTAGTGAAAAGTGCAGGTGCGATCAATAACGTATATGTCTCGTACCTACGTACTTAAACACACACACACAAACATACACAGAAATATTCGTGTACACACGTTACGTATCTGTACGTATCCTTACGTTAAATATAGGTTATGGCTTTCGTATATTTTGTTATAAATTAATAAAAAAAAAAAGTTTTTTTTATAGAAAATTCGTATACACAAACACACGCACGCATTTGTACATAGACACACACTTAGATAGAAAAGGTTACACAAACACATATTATATGTAGGAATATTTATGTATGTATTTAGAACGTTTATATATAGAAAAGCACACGTGTCCCAAGTGGATTATATTTTGACGTGATTGCAAGGATACCCGTATTTTTTTGGCGCATTCTGGCATTGAGAATTTTTTATGGTATATTTGTGCTGTTGTAGTAGTAGTTGTTGTTGTTGCTATTATTGTTGTTGTTTTTTTTTTTTTTTGCAATAAAACTAAGAATATTATTTTATTGGATCTTTTTCGATAGAACAGATTTTTGTTGTTGTTGTTGTTGTTGTTCTCTCTATTTAGAATTTCATTTTGTATATCGATTTTATTTTGGAAATTTTGTTGATTTGTTACAGATTTCAACTATATACAATTTTGTATAGAAAACCCATATGAAGTTGAATCTATAGAGACAAATTAATATTTCATGAGAACATAGAAAATCCAGGAATGACAAAATATTTCTGTTTATTCAAAAAGTAACCAAAAGAAAGAAAAAAATACGAAAAGAGTTTAATGTTCCAATTTTTTGATACAAATTATTATTCTTAGAATTATGGAGTAAAGGGCCAAACGCTTATCTAATTTACCGCACACGCAATAATGTCTTTTGTCACTTATTTATTTTTTACACCGACCCTACCCAAACTCTTTTCTTTACTTTAATTAAATAATTTAGTAATATACGCAATAATGTGACCTTAACAAATAACAGAAAGTTCGTACTCATTTTTTTTTCTTTCAAATATATTTGAGGCTTTTTGTCGCATTTAAGAACATTGGAGGCTTTTTTTTTATTCTCCATATTTTGACATTTTCTCATTCTTTTAAAACAAAAATGGATATGTGTATCTGGATGTGTGTGTTTGTATGTATGTAATTCATCAAAAAACATTCGACATTACCACCAATAAATATACGATGATGACGACTAAAAAAAAAAAACAAGGAACAACAACAGCACACATATTCTGTATGTATAATAATATATATTTTGTGCAAATTATGTCATGCTCTACCGTTTATAAATAATTCATTTGCACGTTCCAAAAAAAAAATATATATATAAATAAATATATCTGCAAATACAAATACAAAATATTTACAACAGCAACAACAACAGAAAACAACTTAAAATAACAAAAACAACACAAATATATAGCATGTAGCAAAAAGCATATAGTATAGCGACCAAACAACATCCCACCCAAATCCGCATATAAATATTTCAAATATGTCACATAGAGAGAAAAAAAAAAAAACTTTTTGCATCCAAATTTATATAAATAAAATAAAAAGAAGAAGAAGAGCAGGCTATCATCCACCCATCCACCCTTTTACAAAAAAGAAACAAGTATCACACACACACACATATGTGTATAATAGTCTCCCAAGGGAGAGACACAGAAAGAAGGATAACTTCTTCTTTTTTTTTTCATCGATGAATTTCGAAAAAAAGAAAAAAGAAAATAAACAAAAATAAAAAACGATCAAACATTTTGCGGATAGAAAAAATAAAATAAAATAAAATAAAATAAAAGAGGTCTAAAATAAAGTTTACTATAAATATATATAGTCTTATAACAATCCCTCATTCCTTAATTTTGTACTAACACACACACATACATTTTTAAAAGTAAATAAATTTCATCCAGCATCAAAAAAGACTCACCCTTATTTTTATTCTCCTTTCTTTTTTTTTCTCTTCTTCTTATAATTTAACGAAATAAAATGATTACTGAAAATATTTGTCCAGTAAAAGAAAAAAAAAATAGAACAACAACAACAACAAAATAGGAAGGAAAATCTTCCTTTTATAATACCAATGAATACATTTTTCATATTTTCTCTCTATCTCTCTGTCTTTCTTTTACTGTTATGAAACAAAACGAAGATGTAGCTTTAATAATTTTTGTTGTTGTAGTTGTTGTGTATTTTAACATACTTGAATTTATATCTACAATATAGAAGGAAATTTATCTCTTTTAAGTCGACAGTAAATTAAAACACGTTATGACGTTTCATAAAGATCGCAATTAGAATCATTTGTTATCCTTATTTTATTTTACGTTTGTAAAATAGAGAGAGAATGTTGCTTATTATTTTAGTCTCTGTATTATATGCCTTAGTCCTTTAGTAAGGGACTAATGCTTTACACTGTTGTAAATTTTTCAGAAAAATTAAACTTTATGAAGTGAAATAAAAATTTATAGCAACTTTATAAGAAATAAATAATTTATAGGAATTTTTTATAGTAACTTTATTTTTGTTCTCTCCTTTTTCTCATTTCTATTAAAATAATTTAATTATAACAGTGTAACTAATAATCCTACAATTTGCGGCTACCAGAGGATAATAGATAAGGAGTATTTTATTAGTTTAGCTTTATATAACAACCCAATTTACATTTAACGTTTTTCTTCCTGTGTTTTTTTTTCTGTTTTCTATGGGTAAATATTTTGTTTTAGTGGAATGAGTATAGGTTAGGATAGATGGAAATGGAAAAGAAATGAAAGTTAGTAGCATAAGTGAAAATCGTTGAGACTCATAAAGAAAATCAACTTAACTTATATACAAGGAAGAAAGGAAAAAAAAATAGAAAACTGAAGGAAAAAAAATTAACAAAAACAAAAAAGAAAATGTTGGATGGGGGAAAAAACAAAAAAAAAGTTTACGCAGCAAAATTAACAAAAAAAAAAATTATTTTCTTTTTGAAGTTTGATTGGGAAATGTGTTATTGTTGTTGTGTTTGTTTTTGGTATTTAGGCAAAGAAAGTAAACTTTTAATTAAAGTTTATTGATATTAGATATCTGATTGATTTTTTATTACATTTTTCTTTACTAAGTATGTATTTTTTTGTGTCTTAAAGATTATCTAAGAAAGAAAAAAAAAAGAAAGTAAATTAATGTTTATTCCAATGTATGAAATTGAAAAGTTCATACCAATTTTATTAATTAATATTGAAAAGAATATACAAGAAAAAGAAAAGTATATTGTGTAAGATGGAGACAGAGAATAATAAAGATAGAGAAAAGTATATATACAGACCCTGAACATTGACCTGGCAAAAGTTGTTATGCGAGCAAAAAAAAAAAATAATTAGAATTAAATTAATGAATTTGAATTAAGGGAAAGCACGCGATCGAAAATTTATAATATTGTAATGAACGAAGGTAGAAAATAATATACTGCAGTTGCTGAAGGTAAGAACAATGAAAGCGAATATAAAAGTTTTGTTAACTGCGACTTATCTTAAGATTCTTTAGAAACACTATAAATTATACGAAAGTCAAGTAAATAGATAAAATAGAAGGGAACTTGATTAATAAATAATATAAAGTCAATTAAATTTATTTAAGGACACAAATCAATTGAAAAGTTACCAAAAGAAATTCTACTCTCACTCTCTATAAATTAACTCATACATTTAATTGCTTTGAGTGAAAAAAAAATATAGTAAAGTTAAATTGAACAAAAATAAAACACTTTGAATTAACATTTTCATTTTTTTAACTAAATAAGTTACAAGGGCCAACTTCTAATAATTTACATAATTCCAATTCGAAAAGTGTTTTAATTCAAACAAGATTCTAAATAAAAAACATTTGTCAGTTGACAGATGACAATGAGAAAGAAATCAAAATAAAAGGAATAGAATTATTTGTTCATATTTTTCGACAATTTCTCAGACTAGTAATACAAAAACCCCTTCAATGCATCTTATAATATTTTCATAGGTACAAAATCAATGTTATTTTATTATTATGATTATTATTATTATATTTCTCCATATTGAATAAAATTTCTCCTTTTATTTCCTTTCATTTTTTTTTTAATGCTTTTTTGCTTTTTTTACTTTTTTTTTTTTGTTGAATCTAACAAACATTTTCTAAAGAATATATTTTCAACATTAAATATTCATATAAATAAGTGCCTGAAATCTGAAATCTTAGAGCATATTTACATATCAAAGGTCGATATTAGGAATACATTTTGATATTTCTGCATCTCGCA